>CM046893.1:6429238-6734022 GCA_025688845.1 Cucumis hystrix | reverse complement strand
GAGAGGCGAAGAGAAAGACAACGAAGATGATGAGAGGAAGAGGAAGATGATGGTTATTTGGAAAAGACAATGGAGATAAGACGAAGAAAAAGGAAACCACGTGGAGACTGGTTATTTGGGGAAGAAGATGGAAATAAGAGGAAGATAAAGGAAATCACAAGAAGAAAATGAAAAAGGAAAATGAAATAGAAAAAGAATTGAAAAGAAGGAAAAGGAAACCAATAAAAAGAATTGAGAAAAAAGAAAAGGAAATCAATAAAAAGAATTGAGAAAAAAGAAAAGGAAACCAATGGAAACAATTGAGAAAAAGAAAAAAAAACCAATAAAAATAATTGAGAAACAGAAACGGGAGAAACTACTTTTTTTTGTTTTCAATAATTTCTTATAAAATGAGAAACGTTTCTACTTTTTTTGAGAACGAGAAATAGGGAACGTTACCAAACACCCCTGTTTCTTGAAAAATGAAAACAGAAACAGTAAACAGGAAACGAGAACGTTACCAAACGGACCCTAAAAGAACTCTATCGCCAAACATGTAAAATAAGCCTAAGATCACACAAAGCAAGTGTAAATTAAAATTGATTTAGGATTAGAAATTGCAAGATGTCTACAAGATGGAAAAATGTACATAAAAATTCAGCCTAAACATGATAAAAAAGACCCTAATTAATCACATAAAACAAGTGTAAAATTGATTTAGGATTATACCTTTTAAGTTTAGAAAAAAAACCCAACCATTCTATTTTTTGGATGCATGATAAATATACAAATTAAAAAGTTCATGTATTAAGAAAAATTAAACAAAATACAGTTAACAACAAATGTTAAAATTAATTATTCCTAACCACATTCAATCAATCAACGTGTACATCTTCAATTATTTTATTTCCTTGTATTAAATTACCATTTTTCATTTGCTTTGTTTTAGCTTGAAATGGAAGTTTTCTCCAGTTTTAATTTTTGGGTCATCTTCTTTCGTCTTCGTCATATTCTCTAGTTTCCCCAAGATTCACTCTTTCTTTTCCAACTCATCCGTTGTCCAAAGATTCCGCCTCCGTTCACTTTGTGCACCGTCAGAATTTTTGCCTCAACTTCGTGCTGCTGTCTGAAGGTGTGAGGTCATCAGACAAAAGTTATGGTGATCCACATTTTTGGGGGAGAAGGTCTGCACAATACGAGAAGAAGAAGGAAGATCGCAAAGGTGAAACTTTCAAGGTTTTTTTCAACTTAAGAACAACTTGGACTTTTTCCCTTTTATTTTTACCAAAAGTCATTATATTTAAAAACCAACCTAGAAGTATTTTCTCCCTCAACAAATGTGTCTTGTTTTTGGCAATTTTCCAACATAGTTCACCTAGTATAAACTTTACCATCAACTTCAAGCTTAGAGGCTCAATTCTCTCAATTGTTGAACAAGAAACAAACATCGTATATACAAGAATATACATCCAATAAGCAGAGAGAAGAGAAGAAAAAACAATGAATATGATGAGGAAGATGTTATCTAAGGTGGTGAAGAAGAAACAAGAAGAGTGTCGTCAACTGAAATTTCGGAGACGTCGTCCAAAGTATTAGTAGGCATAATCAAGGGTCTTTCCACTCTTTGCATCTCCCCATTGCCATTCAACAACATCTCTTTCTCCAAATGCCAGCAATAAGTTTCAAAAACCCTTGAACTAACCGTCACTCCAAAATCCAACAAAAAAAGCATCTCTAATTCCAGCTTATTCAACTCTCCTTTGCTCACCCCTCCCACTCGGGCATAAAACGCGTTGTTATAGTGCCTGTCAATCATTAATTTTTTTTAAAAAATGTCATTCCAAATAGGACTCTTTAAAAACAAAATAAATTAGATGCAAGGTGTAAAGACTCTCACACGTCGTCAAGCATCTTAGACGCAACCATGACACTTGTGACGAGAAGGCGATGAACATTCAAGGAGATGACAAGGGAGTCGGGGTGTCGATGGATCAATCTATCGATGTAAACGAATCCAACCACAAGACAAGAAGGGCTACAATTGGTGTATTTGTAAATTCTCTCCAAGTACTTCAATATAGAGATGGTTGGAGCTCGGACTCCATGGAATGCATTGAAGCTGTTTCCTAAATGGTTAGAGGAAGAGCTGCAGCAACCCAACTCTTCCAGCTGTTGGCTTAGCTCATTTAAGAGGCGGTCGTTACGAGCCACCAGCCGGTCAAGGACGAAGGCTAATATGATGAGTACTCTTGGGGTTGGCTCGGCCGCATTATCACCCTCGACTCGCCCCGGAGCTGCAAAGTCGCTGCCCGTTAACATTGTTGGATAAATGTGAGTGTGGTGTGGGTGAGAGGAAATGAGAGCTTAATTGATGGGGTATTGAAATTGTAGATAAAACGAGATGGATTTTCGTTGGACGTCAAGCATTGGTGGATTTGGTGGTTGTGACTTTCTAAATTGTTTGTAAAATTGGAATTTTCCATCCCATCCAATCTGTTCAGTACCATTCAGAATTCGGTTGATTTTACTTTTTTCATTAGGGCCTATCAATTTGTTTGTGGATATGACGTGTGGGGTTAGAAAAGGATGATAGGTGCAACAACACGGTTGCATCCCAATTAAAACTCCCTATGTGCTAATTTTTTCCTTTTTTTTTTTTAAAAAAAAATGATTCAAAATGTTTTCTTTTTATGTAGAAAAGGCATATATTGTTCTTCTTATTCACTCAAACAACTCAATTGGTATTCATGTATTGGTAACTATGAGGCTTTTGCTTCAAATCTTTTATCCTACTAAAGAATTAATTTCACATCTAAATACACACCTTAGTAGAGAGAGAGAAAAAATGTTGAAAAAATTACATTTTTAGCCTCCAAGTTTTGATAAATATGTATGTTTGGTCCTCGAGTTTTAAAAATATACTTATTTAGTCCTCAACTTTATAAGAATAGACCTATTTTAGTTTATGAGTTTTCAAAATATACATTTTTAGTCGATGAGTTTTTTAAAATAAGTTAAAAAGGTCTTAGAAATATTTTTTGTTTCGTTTTTTCAAATAGTTATATGATACTAAAAATTTTAAAAAATATATAGTTTTAGAGAGAATATGATTTTTTTAGAAATTATTCTTCTAATTTTAAACGTCATATAATTATTTAAAATAAAAGTAAAAAATTATTTGAAAAACCCTTTAAACGTAATTTTGGAAACTCAGGAACCAATACATTTAGAAAACCTAGAGACCAAATGAATCTATGGACTAAAAATGTAAACTTTTAAAACTCATAAACCAAACACATCTACTCTTCAAAACTTTTTGGAACTTTGTTACTTTTGATCCAAGAAAATGTTTGTCAATCTTGCAGGATTGGGTCAATATCTAAATCAAAATAAACATTTTTCCTTTCTCTTTTTTGTCTTTCAATCTTCACAAGAGATTGAAACCAATAACTTCAAAAAGTATACCCATGTTTTACAAATAGTTTTGAGACCATTTGTTTGTCAGACAGACTATTTTTATACTTAATCTGAAAGCAGTGTGGAAATTAGGGTTCATTTAATTGGCTTAGAAAAAAATATTTTTTAAAAATTTATTTTTATTTAACCTCTTTTAATACCGTTCAAAAGTTGTTTTGGGCGGTTATGAAACACTTTATTTTTTTTTTAAATAATTTATTTTTAATTTTTAAATAAAAACTTGAATGTATTTCAAATAGTCTGCCGGCTTATTTTTGTCAAAATAATTCAATTTTAATAGTAAACAATATTAAAGTTGTATACGAGAAATTATATATTTTTCTTTTATCTATTTTGAATATTTATTGAGAGGTTTTATCTTATAACTCTGCACATACATAAACTCTAACATATTAACTTTGAATTTTTCAATCCAATATACTGAAAAGGTATATATATATATAGAGAAATTATAAAAAACAGAATATTTGAAAAAATATTTATACTTCATACAAAAAATCAAACTATAATGAATTTTGTCATTAGATTTGTTCTATTCAAGGTATATAATTTATCAATTTGTTTATATTTTTGAAAAGACACCTATTATTTATATATATATATATATATATATATATATATATATATATATATTTATTTATTTATTAGGACTTGTAGGTATTAGAAATTAGCACTCATTTTTGGAAGCATTAATGAGAGTCTAGTTATGGAAGAACAATCAATTAGCTAAGTGACCCTTTTCAGAGCAAAACATGGGACATACTTATACAAAAGAACGAACTAATACCTAAACTAATTATTGTGGGCTTTTAATTGTATGGATTAATAATTTCTCGACTTTTTGGTATTTATATTTTATTCTTTAAGGATGGACTATTTCCCTGCAAGTGTAATATTATCTTTCGATTTACCTAAAATGATACTTTTTTTAGATGAAAATAGTAAAATTATAAATAACAGCTTGAAAAATGACGAAAGAGGGCCGGAATAGGAAAAATATCGAAAGCTAGGCCCGTCCATTTATTTAATTAAATCTACTCCTGATTATAGGATAATTGATAGATTCAAAGTACAATGTATTTTAATGTCTTCAACATGAATCACGATATTGCAGATTTCACAAAAAATAGTGTATTTTATAAACAACCTTTAACTTTAGTAAATTCTAACTAAATTTGAAATTTGGTTGGTGGACAATATTGCAACAATCTTAGCTATAATAATGGAAAATAAATCTACAAGATTATCGGTTCGTTATATTTTAGGGGCTTTTGCAAAAATAGCCAAAAAAATTATGATAATAAAGCCCATATGACAACACTTTCTAAATTTGCAAAAGTAGTAAATTTAAAAGTGATGACCCTTTGATAATCGTATGATTACCATTTGATAGACCTCCGATAGTCCTATGATTACCGTCTCTCTTATATAACTAATTTTGCCGTATTCGCAATATGCAAAAAATTGGTGACATGAGCTATTTTTTTCTAAATGATTTTGTCGATGCAATTTTCCTATATTTTAAACCATTCATTAACAATATCGATAATTATAATTAAATAATACATAATATATATTTGTAATAACAATTTGAAATTGTATTTTAGATTAGATTCCTTAAATTCAATGCAACTTACGTTTATTAATTAATACTTTTTATTCCTTTTCATTTTAAAACATTCTATTTTGGTGGCAGTTATATATACTTTTTTTTAAAAATAATATATATTAAATATATGCGTAATACGTTCATTATTTTAAAATTTTAAATTTTAAAATATATGTTATTTATATCTATCTTTTAAAAATGTTCCGAAAATGTGCATTTTTATATTATTTTGAAAGATCAGTATTCGTGTTATTTGCTTTTAAGATTCTAAATTTCGAAAATGTTATTTTTAAAATTTGTAAAGTTTATGTTACATTTACGGTACAAACTTTAGTATTAGTTTTCGAAGACAATAGTAGAGAATTATAACAAAAAGTTTTTGTTATGGCTTTACAATGAGTAAAGATTATTTTGGATGGTAGATAGATTGAATCTTTCTAGTATCTCGATTATCGTGTTAAGGTATATGTTCCACATCTTTGTTTCAAGGATTTGTATAATGTATATTAAAGAGACTTTTCCCGTCTTCAAATCTTTCCATGTCTCGTTTGACTGTTTATTGAGATGGCTGCAACAATTCAAATCATTTCATGTCTCGCTTGAATTCCATTAGGGGTACTCTAGAGGCCTCATATGCCATGTTGTCAGCATTCTTTGATGCACTGATCTAAAACAACCTAGTATACTTAATCGCAAATACACTGTAATTTCTTTTTTGAAAAAAAATTACAATTGGTTAGTACATAGAATTAAATACATTGTAATTTACGTGTATTTCGGTCAAATTTTAACAGTATCTTATTTTTCATTTTATTGTTTGTAGTGAATCTTCATCTGCATATGTATACACTAATAAGTTCTACTATTTTTCAAATTTGATAAACTTGTACAAGAAGAGAATACGTCCTATTGGTAGTGTAGACCAGATTAGGAATGTGTACCAAGGTGGCAATGATGAACTCCTTCCACCCCAAGTTAAACGTCCAACTGGGAGGCCTAAAAAATGGGGTTTACTTCATTTTTAGAGAAAAAAGCAATTGTTCGTTGCAACAGGTGTGGTCAAAGAGGTCATAATTGTAGGTTTTGTAATGACCTATACAACGTTAAGTTCTCGTTTTAGCATTTCCCTTTGTTCTTAGTTATCATTTCTAAGTACTGGATTTTGTTATGAAATTGTTAATTCTTATAGTATTCTCGATTATTGTTAGATTTGCTTGGTTGTATGGAAAATATTTGTGCTTATGTTCATTAAAATACAATGTATTTCATATATTTTACAGTCATCTAAGTATATTGACTTTGCAATTATACTCTATTGTAGGTTATTCGTATTAAATTCAAGTATCGTTCTTTTCAAAGTAGATATATTCAGGTTGTCATAATCAGAAATTCATGTCATATATTATCATTTAGGGTCAAGATACATTATGTATAGTTTGTAACCGTAGTTGTCTTACTGAGTATTTATCTTTTTTGTATTTGTGTGTTCAATTATTGTAAATTTAAAAAATTGGTTATTTTGAACAGAAAAATTTTACGTTGGTACCTAAGCAATGTGTTGGAATATAACACTGTTAAATACATACTCATTATCTGGAATAAGTTGGGATATGCTCCTGATCATTACAGTGTAATTTGTATAGAAGAAAAATACAGTGTAGTTTCGAGAATGACTTGTCATGGGCATGGTTTAATTATAATAATCCTAACTCTGCCCTTCATTATAGGATAATTCATAGATTCAAAGTACAGTGTATTTTAATGGATTCAACATGAGGTAGGATATCACACATTTAAGAAAGACGACAATGTATTTTACAAACAACCTTCAACTTAAGTAAATCCTAATTAAATCCGGGATTTTATTTCTGGACGAGATTGCAACAACTTTCCCTCTAATAATGGCAAATATATCTTCTAGATTTTCGGTTTTTTATATCATAAACCATTTATTAACAATTTCGATAATTTATAATTAAATAGTACATAAGATATATATATTTAATAACAGTTTGGAATTGTATTGTTAAGTAAATATATAAGATCTACTCTATATTAAATTTAAAAAATTCAGCGCATATTTGGTATGTAGAATATATTCAGTAATATATTTTATTTTTTTATATTTTAGAATGTATATTTTGATGGTAGCTATATCTATTTTTTTTTTTTTTAAAATATATATATATATATATATATATATATATTAAAATGTATATGCAGAATACGTTTATTATTTTAAAATGTATGCTATTTATATTTATCTTTAAAGGGGCATTTTTAAAAATAGCAAAATAAATTAAGATATGTACAAGCTATAACAAAATTTTGGATTCTATCAATAATAGTCTTCTATCACTATAACATATCAATGACTATCAGTAATAGAATTTGCTATTAGTTGTAAATATTTTGTAAAATTTGCTATTTTTGAAAATTCACCATCTTTAAAAACTAAAATATGTATTATTTTTTATAATATTTTAAAATATCATTATTCATGTTTTTTGCTTTTATTATTCTAAATGTTGTTTTTTAGGGGTGTTATCAAGCATCATGAGCTCAAACGAACAAAAGAAAGTGAAGAAAACAAACCTTTTTCTGCAGATGACGAAGCTGGAATCATTTTGATGAAAAAGTTCCTCCGCAAGAAGAAAAATTTGAATACTTCCCTACCTTGTGCTGAATGTATGAAGAGTTTGTAAAGGACAAAGCTGGAAGCTGGAATCGTTTCTGTAGAGGACGAAGCTGGATTCGTTTTGGGTTTGAAGAATTTTGTTCGGTGAACCTCTTTTCGCTTAACGTTTGAATGCTTGAACTGTTTGAAAGGTGTGCAGGATTTGAAGGGTTTGATAACGTATGATAATGTTTTTTCACGCATGAGTTGAAGAAAATATGAAATGATTGCCCAAATTTTGTTTCGAATTTGGAGTTTTGATTGAGATAAATTTTGACTTTTAGGGGGAAATTAGGATTTTGATAGGTTCTAATTGATTTGATTGTGTTGATAGGAAAAAAATTAAGAGATAGATATTTTTTGAGAGTTTGAGTCAATTATGGGGTATTTGTGGGTTGTGGAATAATTGTATTTATGATGCAGACATTGTTGCAGCAACTTTTTTTTTCTTCATATTTTTCTATTTTGCTAAATTTTGCTATTTATCCAAGTAAACCTTCGATTTTTCTTCGATAATTGTAATAGATAATATTTTAAGACTAATTCATATTTTAAAATAATTGCAAATTTAGTCATTCTTTCCAATCTTTCATTCATTTTGTTTTTATTCCCCTTTAATTAATACCCTTACAATTCGGTATTCTTGCCATTGACCTTTTTTCTCCTTATGGTTTTTCTCTTCTTCTCTATCCTTTTCTCCCTATGTTCCTCCACATATTAGCGCACGTAGTGAAGAATCGAATGATTCAAAGAGAGTTTGAACGGTTTGGTGAGACAATTTCTAGTCATTTCAACATAGTCTTGTTGGCGGTCTTACGCTTGCATGACAAGTTGTTGAAAAAACCGCAGCCAGTATCAAACTCATGCACAAATCCTCGATAGAAGTGGTTTGAGGTATATAATAGTTTTGTTTGGACGTTAGTTGCACATGTCCCATTTAGCATATGAACATTTATGATTTCACTATACCATATAATTGCGAAGGTTCATTAGATGACATGTACATAAAGGTTAATGTCAGCGCAACTAATCGTCCAAGGTATAAGACACGAAAGGGCAAAGTTGCAACAAACGTTCTAGGTGTTTGTGATACGAAAGACGATTTTGTGTTCGTAGTAGCTGGCTGGGAAGGATCGGCAGCCGATTCACAAATCCTTAGAGATGCAATTTCAGGACCCTAATGGACTAAAAGTTCAAAAGAATAAATAGTTATACATCTTTTCTTCAAATATTAGTTTTATATATGCAATTAGAGCTTTGAAATAGTTGAGATCTCAACAGGGTGTTACTACATATGCGATGTCAGTTACCCAAATGTTGAGGGTTTCTTGACTCCATACAAAGGAGAAAGATACCAACTTTCAGAGTGACATGGCAGGGGTAATGCATCTACAACAACACGAGAGTTCTTCAGCATGAAACATTATTCATTTGCACGAAATGTGATTGAAAGAGCGTTTGGGTTGTTGAAGGTGTTGGGTTTTATGTCCTAAAACTCGTAGATAGTAAACGTTAATCTGTTACCGTAATTTAATAAAGTGCTATTATAATTTTAATAAGTGTAATTGATTATATTATTAGTTTTGTCTTAATAACATAAATCCAATAAACTAACATCCTAAGTTGTTTGATAAGTTTTGAATAGTATGTAGAGACATCAAGGATTAATGTTCGAGATCAACTTAAAAGGTTTATAGTATGGAGATAAAGTTGCATACATTATTCTGGTTACATTACAGATACGACTCACTTTGTATTTGATACAAACACAATGATCTAATGCGTTCGTATAGGTGACATGCGAGTAAGGGTATCCTATGCAACGAGTTTGCATAAGAAAAAACCACGAAATCGTAACCACTAGATGTAACTCTGTTAACTTGTTAGGTTTATATTTTATTAGGATGACCTAGGTAACTTAGTCTTAATCATGAGTGTATTATGCATTTCTGTTTGCGAGAGATTGTCCTTTTATTTCTACGAGTGAGAGTGGCCAAATTGTCAAATCAATATGCTTATCATTTTGAGGACAAGACCGAGTGGGAGTTAGGAACATAATCACACAAGATGAAATTCACTTCTTCTCTACTTTAGGGTAATTAGATGAGTGTTCCCTTAAATGGTGTCTTCGAGACTTAAACAAAGAGTTCTACCTTCTTTATGACACAAGAAGGGTTTCTGTTTATTGGTTGGACCAAAAACAGGTTGTTCATTAGATGAGCACTGATATTTAAGGACTAAAAGTAACCTAGGGGTAAAATGGTAATTTAACCCACTTAGTATTATGAACACTTGTGAATGACTAACTTACTATTATTGGTCTATATCAGTGGACACAGAAATAATCTACAGTGAGAAGAGTTCAGCTGTGAGTCTTTAGTGGAGTGTATATATACAGTTAACGAATATTCATTAATGTGGTTAATGAGTTTAGTCGATTAATCTCATATCGTTGTAGCTTCTGATCTGTAGGTCCATTAAGTCCTCTTCTTAGCTTGTAAAGGGTAATGAGGTTTGTTTATATTTGTTGCAATTTGAAATGTTCAAATTTACTTTGAGAATTAATATAATGTATGGTGATACATTATAATATAAAGTTTATATTTTAATTAAACTTTATTATATAAATTTAATTTTGGATATGATTCAAAATTAATTTATGAGAGAATAAAATATTTGAATGAGTTTAAATATTAATTTAATGTGAATTAGATTCATATTAAAATTGTAGGTTAAAATTTAATATGTATATGATACACATTAAAACTATATGTTGAGAAATTTATATTTGAATATGATTCAAATTTGGATTAGATTAAATATCTTATATTTAATTTAGCAATTAATTAATGGAGAATTAATTTGGGAGATTTTTAGAAATAGAAGAATTGGTAAACTATTTATGACCCATAGCAAAATTTTAATCCAAGTCAAAAATCGATAACTACAAGGGGTAGCTTCAAATTTAACCATTAGATTCAAATTAATTAAATATTTACCAACATTTGAAAAAATTTGCAAATATAGCAAAATTTGTCAAATTCTATCGATAATAGAAGTCTATCACCGATAGACCATGTTCTAAATATTGATCTATCACCGATAGACCATATGAGTCTATCAGCGATAGTTTTGCTATATTTGCAATTTTTTAAAAATGTTGCTATATCCTTAATTATTATTTCTAAAATGACCATCAATTATAATTACTCTAACTAAAATTTTAACCCAAACTCAAAATATCCATGTTTTTTTTTGTTATAGGATGTAAATATTTTATATTTTCTTCTATTTAGGTAAATTTCCTAATTAATTAATAGATTAATTTTATTTTATTTAATTAAATTAACATTATAGGTTAGGTGAGATATTCATTTAAATATGATTTAAATGAAATATTAATTAAATATGATTTAATTAATTATTTTAATATTAATTTAATTTAATTTAATTTAAATCAACTTAATAAAAAAAGTTGGTGGTTCTCCGCTTATTCCAATATTCTCTCTAGCTGAGTATTGGGTATTCTCTTTTCTTTCTCTCTAAAAAATTCTCACTCTAATTTTGGTTCACAAACCAAAATTTCATTCTTAGATAATAGGAAGATCCTCAAGTTGTGGTGCTCTAATATTGGAATTTTAGTAGATACAGAGGCTTCAACTAGATTACGTACTTCTTTCCTCTTTTGATTTGTATTTTTTTTTATAGCATGTTTAGCCATAGAAAGTTTGTTGTGTCCTGCCTAACCTTATAAATAGATAGACTATTATAACACGTATTATGATAGTGTGGAATCCAAACGCATACTATTATGATGTCAGATTATTATAATCTCCAGATTATATAAGTCACTCCTCGTCCCAAACGTCCTCTAATAGTCTATACCCCAAATACATACTATAATAATTTGTACCAGACTATTATAATCCCTATATTATTATAATATTTAGACTATTATAATTGACAAACTATTATGAGTCACTCCTTGTAAAGTTTATTACTTCATTATATGATATCTAGACGTGCTACTGCGAGGCATATGGACAACTACATTTAGATTTCTCAAATTTTAAATTATCAAGAGATTTTCTATTTTACTACAAAAACGGATAATTAAATTTTAATGTCAATAATTTGGTTAATAATGTAAAGAGGAATTATCAAAAAAAAAAAAAAATTCAAATGATGTAAAAGAATGGAATGATTTTAGTATATTACGTAAATAGTTTCAATTTCTTTGTTATATTAAAAAATGTTTTTAATATAAATATTTTTTTAAAAAAATGTATTATATTGGATATTTAAAATTATAATTAAAAAAATTATATAAATCAACGAAGGTTTTAGAAACTGCATTTTTTGTTTTTATGGATAGAAAGTTTTTTTTTTTGTTTGTAAAGAAACTTGCTGGCTTCTTTGAATGATCACAATTTTTAAAATTATTATTAATATTATAGTCATATGTCTACTATGGTAATTATAAAAATGGTTTAATGCCATTTTGAAATTCTATCTTAATCATTTTTTTCCTTTCTTCAAATTTTAAATTCTTTATTTAATATCTAAAACTCAAATACTTTTTGTTAGCAAGAATTGAGAAGGCATGGTGGATTGTGAACTGTGATAAACTTTTTATGGAGGTCAACGAAGGAGGATTGATTTTGTACAATGATACTAAAAGCAAGCTTCCAGCTAGTTGCTTTGCTATTGTTTTTGTTAAAAGTTTAGTATCAGTAGAAGGAGGAAATAACGATCACTTGTGAATTGATGCCTTGACTTTTACATGAAAATCAGTCTAATAATACCACTTATGAATTTTGAGTTCATATTAGCTTTTACACAAAAATAATCTAATCTACTTCATTTTCCTTATACTTAGATGCGAATTTTGATATTGTTTATGAATATGAATTGAAAGTTGTCTGCACTAGAGCTGTTAAAGTTTGAGCTCAAAGGATGAAGAATCTTGTTGTTTATGAACATGATTAGATTGACATTGGTTTGGTAGAACAAAATAGAAACAAATTAAACAATATCAATCATACTCGAAATTGTGCAAACTCTTGTTTCTATGGAATAAAAAGTATAGATATAATATGATTAAAACCATATTAATTATTATATTAATAACATTATTGCATAAGAATTTATATTGGAGTTATTTTTAAAAAATAAAGCTCCCAGCACAATTGGATTTTGCTTTGTTGCAGTTTATAAGGGTGACACCATCGTCATGGAAGCACATCACAATCTCCGTCAATAAGACTTGGTCGTTTGATGTTTTTTTACATAGAAGAATTGGATATTTTCCAAAATGGGATGAAATCGCGGTTTTCGACTCTTTGCTTTACCTTGCAGGCTCCATTTGGTCCTACCCCACCGGTTCTCAGAACACGAAGAAGGTCGATACCATGCACTGTTTGGAAGTACTTCGCTTGGTCAAACTTGCTCTCTCGGCAAATCCCATGTTTGTTCCATTCATGACCCCACAAGAATTTGTTGTTTCCCATCACCACGACAGCCAAACTACGTTTAGATCGCTTTCTATGTATCATATATACATGCTTTTAAATTCAAGTTCATGGACATACTATTATAAGTCACGTCTCAAAAGGTCAAAAGGTGTTTAATTAGCCTAGCCTAGCCTGAAAGTTTATTACTTAGATATCTAGACGTGCATTTACATTTTTCAAATTTTAAATTATCAATTGGTTAATAATATAAAAAGGAATTTATTAGAAAAAAATTGAAACTATTTACAAAATATAGCAAAAAAAAAAAAAAATCAATTGAGCTAAAAGAATTCAATGATTCTTGTGTAAGACGTAAATAGTTTCAATTTCTTGCTATATTAAAAAAGGTTTTTATTATAAATATTTTCTTAAATAGTGTATTATATTTGATATTTAAAATTATAATTTAAAAAATTATATAAATCAACCAAGGTTTTAGTTTTTGCTATTAACATGAGCTTTTTTTTTGCTAGAGTTTGGTATCTCATTTTGGGATAAGAGGTAAATTTTAGAACCATTTTCGATTTGTTTGAATAGTCTTTCATCTCATTCTCCATATTTACTTTGTCTTGTTTAATTTTGTGTTTCTTAAAAGTAGTACAAAAAGTTTTTTTTTTCTTTTTTCTTTAAAATAAACATTATAACCTACCCTAACCAACCCTAATTACTTGATTATCAAAATGTGTGTTAGCACATGAATAACCCGATTAGATTCCTCCATTTTTATGTCAGAGATTTTCTAGCTATTTCACTGTACACCAAAAAAAAATGATAACTAAAATTCAATTACATAATTTTGTTAATAGAATAAACAATATTTTATTTTAAATAATAATTTATATATTGCACTGTGATTAACAAAGTGTTAAAAATTAAAATCAATTATATACATTAAGTAAAAAATTTTGCTTGGAAAACCAACTATATAAAGGCAGGAAAGAGAAATTGGCACAATAAAAAAGAAGAGAAGCAAAAGTTCCACGTGTACAACATGATATGGAGTTCCCAAAGTCCTCTTTTCTAAAAATTGCATATATATATATATATTAGGCTGATATGTCAGTCAAACTGTGGCCCATCCTTTATCCAATGCCTCCACATCATCATCTCTTTTCTTAAAATTTTAAATTCTTTATTTAATATTTAAAACTCAAATACTTTTGTTGGAAGTTGTTTTGTTGAATTTTATTTTGTTATTTGTAGCTAATTTAAAATGAATTAGTGTTTAGTTCAAATTTAAATTATTTTTTAAATTTCATATTTCATCTACTATCTTGTGATGATGTATTTACAAATTTTTACTATAGTTACGTGAAGATGTGAATTTTATTTTAATAACAATGTATATTCTCTGTTTATAGAACAGCAAAAATAGATGACGTTCGGTTTAAAAAATTTATATATATTTTTTTGTTTATAAAATTTATATATATTTTTTTGTTTATAAAATAAAGTTTAGTAGTCTTATCAATTTTTAAATGTTGAATATACAAAAGACTTAAAATAAAAGATTTTAAGGAGTTCTTAATCAACATTTTTTTAAGAATTAAAAGATTAATTAGACAAGAAAGAAATGAAAAGAAAAGAAAATTTGAAGAGTTCAGAGCTAAAAATTAAAGTAGCAAACCTGTTAAACATCACCTAGAATTAAAAAAGTTTCTAAAATATGATATATCAAACTACCAAGTTGATTTTTGTATACTATTTTTAATGAGTCGTTGCCGAGTTATTTTCTACTCAATAAATAATTTTTATTTAGGAACGGTTTTTATAATTAAAGTATATGAAAGTGAATTAAAATATTTATAATTATAGTAAAATATCATTAAATAGATATTGATAAACTACTTTAATCTATTACTATAAACTATGAAATTAACTAAAGTATTATCCCTAGTATCCATTTGGTTGAGGTAAAGTCTCGAATAGTTCTAAAACTCTTATGTGTGGATCTTTATTGAAAATTTCAATAGCTTAATTTAATTAACTAATTTTCTCAAACTAAAAATACATGTAGTTATACCAGAAATATCAAGGAATAAAAATAGATATTTGTGGAATAGAAAGCGAAAAATGGGTGGCCACGTCAGCATCCATGAGTCAAAAAGCTCAAGTAAAACATTACATCAACAAATTTGCATATTTTGTATATGTTTAAATAGGATTAAATTGCAAAAACCATCCCCATTTTAAAGGTGGAAAGTTTAATGGTATAATTCCCTTGAAATTAAAATTGATTTTTTGGGGTAACTTATGATAAATTCTTTAGAAAAAGACATGAAAGTAAAGTTTGACTTGATTTTATTTTGTTTAGGACGTTTTCTGTTGGAGGATTACAACAAAAAAGCCGAATTCCCGCCACGAGGTTAAATTCGGAAATTTCAAAATTAAAAAATAATAATAATAAAAGAAAAAAAAGAAAATGTTGTTTTTGGTTAATTTGGATTGAAACGGACGAAGAGTTTATTATGGAACCTCTATGCGAGTTCTGTGGAGTGGTGAGAGCGGTTGTTTATTGTAAATCGGATTCAGCCCGATTGTGTTTACAGTGCGATGGCCGCGTTCACTCCGCTAATTCGTTATCTCGACGCCATCTTCGCTCTTTACTTTGTGATAACTGTAATGCTCAACCTGCCATTGTTCGTTGTATGGATGATAAACTCTCTCTCTGTCAATCCTGTGATTGGAACAACAACCCCAACTCCAACCCCAACCCCAACCCCAGCCCCAATGCCCCTCCTCCTTCTCACATTCTTCATTCTTACTCCGGTTGTCCTTCCATGCCTGATTTCTCCCGTTTCTGGTCTTCTGATCCCTCCTCCCTTCCTCCTCCCCATTCCTGGTTCCCCCCTCCTCCTCCCCCTCATTTCCCTTTCTCGACCACCCCTTTTCATCTTTCCGATCCTCACTCCAAGGTATCTTCTTCCGATCTCCTCCTCATTTCATTAATTAATTCCCTTCAAATCTCATTTGGGTTTCCTTTTTTTCCCCCATTTATAGGGTTGTTCTGATTTTAAAGATGTTACTACCACCACTACTGCTGCTGATGCTACTCATGATCATGATGATTTATGTGAAGCTTTGAATCTTGGTGATGTTTCACTTCATTTGGATAACAATGAGGATGAGTTGTTTGGCTGTCCTCAAGGTACTACTATCAAATGTCAATTTGAGGATGGAGAATTGGATTCTCTTTTATTGGAGAAGAATTTCTTTGAGGTTACTGATTCTAATGCTCCTCCTCCTCCTCTTGACAATACCATTGAGGTATATAATAATGTGATTGGATTTTTTTTTCTTTCTTTCTGTTTTTCAAGACATTGAGGTATATGGAATGACCTTTTTTTCTTTTTAAATTTTAATTTAGGATATATCATCTGTACAACAGGATTTTATCGGATTTCAATCATCTCAAGAGGGGGTTTCCATTAACATGATTCAAAATGGCAATTCCAATTGTATGCTTATGAATCCGAGTTGTAATGGAAATATCAACATTGGATTTCCTCCTACTGCTCAGGTTCATTCTAGCATTTCGCTCTCTCTCTCGAATATGACTGGCGAAAGTAGTGTTGCTGATTATCAAGACTGTGGGTTATCGCCGACGTTTTTGACGGAAGCTTCGTGGGATCCTAGTATGGAAGGTATTGGTCCACAAGCAAAGGATCGGAATAGGGATAAAGCCAAGATGAGATACAATGAAAAGAAGAAAACAAGAACGTTGGTATCATTTTTTTGCACGAATATCTCATTCTCCTCTAACTGTCATCATTTACATTCATCTATTTAGGTAACATGTTTACTAAGTTAGAATAACTTCATTCATCTTAGTGATTTTTTACTTGGAGATACAAAGATTTTGATATTGCTATGTCATTATCTGGCCTTTTATTGTTGACAACTGAAAACTAATATGACCAATCTTGAGAAGAGAGGAGGCTATTTGATCATTTCAATTATGATATTTGCACTTTCTTTGTATTCAGATTTGGGAAGCAAATAAGATATGCATCTCGCAAAGCCAGAGCTGATACTAGAAAAAGAGTTAAGGGTCGATTTGTTAAAGCAGGCGAAGCCTATGACTATGATCCTCTTGTGACGAGAAACTTTTGAGCCATGATAAAGAAATTCAATTCCAGATTTCTAGACAAATGCCATATTGAACGAGGTATGCTTTGCTCTGCAACATCATGAAATTTATGTCATGCTATTTGTATCTCTCTTGGTTTATAATTCAATCAAAAAGCAAAATGTCTATTAGCCATCTAAACTTTGACATCATAGGATATGTTCAAAGCCAACATTCAAACATGATCCTAGGTCCTCCACCTCATATCAAAAGATATCTATATATTTAAGAAAATCCCTTCCTTTCGGTGCATGAATCAAGAATGAAAACTCTCTTGCTTCTTGTTCATAATTCAGACATAGAAGAAGGTTTATTTTAGATGTAAATGAATGAATAGAAAGTAATTAAAAACGAACCAATAATATCTTACACTGTTCATCTTGATGCTACATGATAGCATATTTCAATACGTGTGATTCCACCATTAACGATGGCATACTTCACAGGTTGTAGATAAAGATGTAGCCATAGCCGCTAGAAGCTTCATAATCGGCAGATAGTGTGAAGAATAATTGTCCATACAAGAATGGTTCTAAATTTCCCTGAAGAGGTTGGTATTTTCATTACTCTTGTCAAATTGGCTTATTAGATTTCTTAAAGGAAATGAGTTGCTTCCTCGTTTGTTTACTTTTAAAATGTTCTGTTTTATCCTTCATTTCCTTTGCAGCAATGGTGAAAGATATTCCAGATAGAGGTGAAAACAAAGTGATAAAGAGACCTTCAAGGGACAATATTAGTACATCATTTTTAGCCTCTTGCCGTTTCACCCACGCAATTCATCGGTTACTGGGCAAAGAAGCAACTCATTTTTTCATTAGTATATAAATAAGATTATTCTTTCTTTCACTCCCACGTAATCTGTTTTGGTCACTTTTTGGCAGAGTCGATAGTCTCTGAGAGTATAATAAAAACAATTTTGATCATAATAATAAATAATACAACTTCCAATCTCCTCTTTTCAGGTACTAATTTTTGCATTTTTTGCCAAGAAAACAACAGCCTCTGATAGCGATTTCTTTCTTTTTCTCGTGTCTGTTTTTAAAATCTTCTCTAATCTAACTTAACAACAAAACTTAGAAAAACCAGCAACTTGGGGTTGCAACAAACAAGCAAATGTACAAGAATTTCACCCCTGTTTCTTTGCAGTATGATTACAAAAGCCATTTTTGCTAGACTAAAGAAAGAAAGATTGGAAGACAAAGAGATTGATGAAGAACATGAAAGATTTTACAAAAAGAGAAAAGGCCTTTTGAACATTACTGAACAGCATGGGTTACGATTGCCATTGTTGTTACAGTCATTAGCTTTGGCGCAAGCGATGATGGTAGGGAGAAGAACCTCAGTTGAAGTTCCCATGAGGTATTTTTGTGTAAGGTTTTGGCAAACATTACAGAGAATGCACCTAATATGCCTGAGGGCTAAGAAATTTGCACCATGAACCCATTTGTCACATTTCCTACATAAATATGCATCATCTGCTTGGCAATACAATGAAGCTTTCGAGTTGCACAGCTCGCACATCACCACACCCGCCGTCGACACAACGCCCTTCTGGATCACTGGAGACTGCCGGCAACCATCGCGACCGTGACCGTGACCGTGGTTTCCCTCGTCCACACCTCGACACATTTTTTGCGTTTTCCTTCACAAAAACTAAAGTGTAAAATGTAAATGTGGCTGCCCCCGATACTTTAAGGCTTAGAGGTATATATATATATATAGGCAACCACAAATTGTAGTTGTTTAAAATTTAAATGGAAAATTGATGGAGGACCAACTTTGTCCTGGATTTACAGCATAATGACATATTTGCCACTATCTGAGAAACCCATGTAATGAACACCATTTATTTCCACACACTTGTATAGATGAAGCAATCTCTTTCCTTTCACAAAAAGGGTAATTGAGAAACAAAAGGTTAAAAAGTAAATGAAAAATTAGAAAAAAAAAAAAAGAAAGAAAAAAAACAATAATAAATAACAAAATGTGGAGGAAATTGAATTGATGAGAAGAAATGAATAATGGCGTAAAGAGAGAAGAAAGGAAAAAAAAAGGGTGAGTGGTTTAGAATGAAAGCTCTAAAAAGCCAAGGGACCCCACAGAAAATAAGAAGATTTGAGTGAGGGGTAAAATTGGAAATTGATAATGATAAATAATAATAATAACAACAGCAATAATAATAAATATAACAATAATAATGTAGTATATTGGATTGGAAGGAAGGTCGTTGTCCACCAATTGATTTAGTGTTGAAATGAAAAGCCACATGTGTGGATGAGACATAGAAAGAAAGAAGGATTGAATAGGAATATAAAAGAAATGAATTAAAAAGGTTATTAGATTGTAACGCTAACATGTTTTATGGTACTGACATTGTTGGCTTTTTTTTTTGAAAAAATATATATAGAAATCAATGGACCATATGATTCCTCATTATCTTTCTCTCTTTCATTGTTTGGTTAGCGTGTCAATGTTACTGACGAGACATGTGGAAATAATTATGACCTTATGTGCTTGAGGCATTCATAAAATATCTTAGGAACCACCATATGCTCCATCTCTCTAAAATATGAACACAATTCCTTCCCTCCCTCCCTCCACATCATAACAACACATTCAAAACACATACTACGATTATTCTCCACTTTACCCTCCTAACTATTTCCATAATATCTTTTTTTTCAAAAAAATAATATTCAATATATCTTTTTTCTTTTCAACTTTCATTTTGTGGACCTAAATTGTATTTTTTGTTTTTAATGAAATCGGTGGAAATAGCAAAATTTGGTATCCTTTGATTTTAAAAATTTGAAAATATAAAATTTTTGGCGTAAAGCATGCCCCCGCATGATACATACTTCTAAAATTTCCAATTTGCTCTTCGCCTAGTTGAGTAATAACTTTTCCAATACAGTATAATTCATATGGTTATGAGTTTCCAACCTAATGAATTAAGAAATAAGAGAGTTGAATTATTGAACTACTATGTAATTCAAAACGTCAATTGTGAGATTTCAATCTAACAAAATCAAGAGATAAAGTAGTAGGATTTTTCTCCCATTTTGAAATTTAAATTGGCAGATTCATATAAGACTTGTTTTGATTTAACTACTCATCCAAAATATGTAGGATTAATCAATCTTTAGTTTGTCTATCCCCATTTTCATTTTATTTTAATCTTTAGATTTTTCATTATCTTATTCATTTTTTATTATTTTAAATTTGGATCAAAATTTTTAAATTTGATTTAAGATTTTACTTATTATTTTATACATAATATTAACATGTATATTTGATTTAAACATTGTTAAAGATGATCATAGACAAGCTAACATCTTACGAAAGTCCTTTTTTAGAATGAATGACAAGTTTCCATGTTGTCCATGTGATGTTATGAAGCTATATGAAAAAACATCATGCTGTGAATGTAAGTCACCACAAGGCTTATGGAGAGGCCATGAGAATGCTTTGAATTCTATTAGGGTATTTTGTGGTTCTCATGTGCTTATGAGGGTTTGAAGGAATTTAGAATGAAAGAATTATAAATATCAAAAGAAAAGAGAAAAATCTTCTACTACTTCACTATGCTGTCGACCCCTCACGACATAGCCACTTCTTTAGTTGTTGTCATGCCTGCCACTAACCACTAATCACATTGTCTTCGCTCGTTCATAAGTCCTCCACCAAAGTTAACCACCATTGAGTGACCCTCTCTATCTCTCTGCATGACTCTCCCTCTCGTTGTTATTTTCTCTAACTTTTGAAATCTCCAAGTCGTGCCTTGCAACTGTTGTCACCTATTACTCACCTAGCAAATTTCCAACTACCAGCAGTGACCCAACTATCAGTAAGCGGTTGTCGAATTTCTTTCCCCTCTAGATCTTACTGTCTCTCTTTAGTTCTCTCACAATTTTCTCTCTCTAGGGATTTCTTGTTAGGATTTTTGTCCTAAATCTTATGGTTTGTAATGATTAACATATTATTTGTTTAATAAAATAAAAAGATATTTCATCTAACATTTAAACTAACTCCATCCAAATTGTTCGTGTAGAGACATGCAAGTGAGGAATCATATACAAAGATAGTTTGTGTAAGATCGAACAACAAAATATATAATCTCTATTTGTAACGCCGTTAAATAAAGAGATTAATATTTCAAACGGATAGCCATATGTAACTCGATTTCAATCATGAATGAGTTATGGACTTCTATCTACGAGGGGTCTTTATTTGATTTGTATAAATGAGAGTAGCTCTGATATCGACTTAATAAGTCTATCACTTTAAAAACAAAATCGAATAGAAAGTTTGGACCACTCTCTCCTCTCCTCTCCTCTTCTCTTCTTCTCATTAAAAATAAAGTAGATGAATGTTACTTTGAAGCACTGCACTAAAAAAAATATTTCTTACATATCTTTCTTTTGTGGATTCTATTCATGAATGGAATCTACAAAAGAAAGATATGTAAGAAGTATTTTTTTTCTATCTTTTCTCTTTCCCCTTCCATTGATTTATTTTTATCTTTTCTCTTTCCATTCCAATAAGTTTCTTCCTCTTTTTTGTTTTTCCTCCTTTGTTAATGTTGTTCCATTAATGGTGTAATTATGGCTGAAGCTGTTAAATTTAAAGAATAGATGGCAGTTAGGATTCAATTCTAAAACTTTGGGGATACACATGAACAAGCTCAATTATATTAGAAACTAATAATAATAAACATTTTTTTTTGTTCTTCTAGTGATTAATAGAAAAACAATTCTTTGCAATGAAATGAGAGAAAAACCTGCCAAAAAAAAAAAAAAAAAAGGTTAAAATGCTGTTAAAGTATAAACTAACTTTAAAAAAAAGAAACAAAAGGGCATCAAATATTTGCACACATGTATTAATTATAACAACCAACTGCCAAACTCAATACACGTGGTTGGTTTTAAAAATGCATATTCATAACCATTAGGGTGCATTTTTTTTTTTTTAACTTTGAAAGTTTTATATTCTACAAATTTTCAGCTTATTTCAAATTTTAACTATCTAATTTTAATAAATCTTAGAGTTCATTATTATCAAAATTGATTAAACAATAAAAGAAAATCTAACATGTGAATATATTTTTAAAATTGATAATAAACTAGTATGGTAGTCTAAATTTAAGATTTATTAAAAATATAAAAACTAAAACTAGACCATTGAAAATGTAAGAACTCAATTGAACAATTTTTAAAGGAGGAAACCAAAACAATATTTTATCCCTTTTCTTCTAATTTGCACTAATGAATTTTTTTTTATAATATTCTTTAATTTAAATTTTAAAAATTAATTTCAAAATATAAGAAGAGGGATTTTTTAAAAAAATATAACAAACCGGTAAAATATTTATACTATATAGAACAATTTCGAAAACGAAAAAAAGTCAATATGCGATTAATTGACTACTCACACGCGTAATATATTTGGTACACGATCGTTTAGATTTGACATTAGATTTGGGTACACATTCTTTTATATTTGGTATACAATATTTAGATTTGACTACTGATTTTTTTATATTTGGTACACGATCGTTTAGATTTTGCTACACGATCGTTTAGATTTGGCTACACGATCGTGTACCCAAATCTCAACGATTTTTTTCAAGATCTTTTATATTTGGTACACAATCGTGTAGCCAAATCTAGATGATTGTATACCTAATATCCCAACGATTTTTGTTCAAGATCGTCTTTTATGTTTGGTACACGATATCTTGAACTAAATAATACTTTGAAAAAAAAAATACACAATTCCAAATGCTATTTTAAAAATGTTGTAGATGATCACAACATTTGGACAGAACAAACAACAGTAAATTTGTTTATATAAGGAGAAATGGGAATATTAAAAAACAAAAGGGTGAACTTGCATACGAACACACCAAATGTCATGTCCACTTCAATGCTTAAATAAGTAAAAGTATCAAAAGAAGAAATGTAAAGCTAATAACTAAAAGAGAACTCATTTCACTCTCAAGAAGCTTCACATCCATAGTGTTTATAAGTTATCGTGGCCTAGTCCTCTTAAGATAAGGATTTCAAATCTATCTAGAAGACATTTACTTTAGGGTCTATTGAAATAGGTAATGATTCCACATTCATTGGACTTAGGCCTCAACTTGGATCAAGGTCAAGGAGCTCGAGGTATATCGAACGATCATTCCTTCTTAAATTATATTGGTCCAATTAGTGGTGTGAATAAGGCAATTCTCAAGTGATTTGCTAGAAGAGGAGCTGCAAATGGGCTAGCTCCTACCATTTCCTTTCTCTTTTCCCAGGCCATCTCATTGAACTTATGTGTTGTTTAATTTTAGGCTCTAACTATCTTTCCTAGATTGATTTAATATTCACCAAGCCAACTCTAACATTGATTTAATTCATTTATAATTATAATTAGATTATTGACATAAGGTCATTTTTAATTAAAGAATGAGATTACTATGTTTCATAAATTGTCAATTCAAAAGAGTGTACACTATCATATATATATATGTGTTTCACCAAATAATCAATCTAATACGAATCCTGGAATTTTTAATTTTATGTTGAAAAAAAAAGTCTCTAATACACATTTGAATTTTTAATTTTGTGTTGAAAAAACCTCTCAATGTAGATTGGGACATTCTAATTCGTATTTAAACCAAAAGTTGAATATAAGATTGAGGAGAGTTTGTGGGTATATATTAGGTTAGATGAAAAAGTAAAGCTTAATATATGAAAAAAAAGAAACTCAAACTCATAATGATGAGGATGGGAAAGTTGTGGTTGCTATGTTATATAGTCTTTGCCCAAACAATAACGGCTATTATTCAAATTGAAAACTAATTTCTCTCTCTTTTTTTTTTTTTTGGGGAACAGCCACAAAATTTTAATTGCAACACCAAATAAGCTGTACAATTAGACCCATCTTTAATTTCTAATTTAATAGATTGTAAATTTAATCTTTCTTTTCTTTTCTTTTCTTTTCTTGTTGAGAAGTATAACTAAAAAAAATCTAAACGTTTAAAATAAATTAGGTAGTGCTTCAAAAAGTTATTTTGAAAGGTTGTTAAAATTAAACATAGTCATACCTTTACAACAATTAGTCATGGAAAAAGATTGAATATTCATATTAGTAAACTAGGAGGAATCTTAGTTGTTAATATAATACCAAATTTGGTTTCGTCCCAATTATAAATTATGAATGGTATAGACCGTATGGTCACAAAAGCCCCAACCTGTAAGTTTGATTGACCACTAGATTTTTGTGGATTTAATATAATCTTATTTTCAATCATATGTTACATGTGCTTTTTTCTTTTACAATTGTTACATGTGACATATAATTTTAGTACAACCAACCTATATAGATTGTAACTTTATAACTTATAATTTATTTGCTATAAAAATATATAATTTATTTATAGGAGCATTTTTAAAAATAACAAAATAAATTAAAATATATACAACCTATAACAAAATTTTGGATTTTATCTATGATAGTCTTCTATCATTATAGAATGTCAATGACTATCAGATGATAGAATTTGCTATAAGTTGTAAATATTTTGTAAAATCTACTATTTTTTAAAATTTCCCTTATTTATAAACATTAAAATATTTTGAGTAATGTTGAATTATAAAAAAGGAAAAGAAAGAAAGAAAATTGCACAACGCCAACATGAGCTTAGCTCAACTGGCATATGTATGTAACCCTTGCACATACTACTATACAATTTTGAATAGTGGTCTTTTAAGGTTATACCCCTATAATCTTAATTCTCCTTCAAAATTCTCCACTATTTCCAATTATTTTGAAATTTCAACCAATATATGTGTCTAACAAAACACACCAAATGCTATTTATAGACAATTTGGCAAGCATGAAGTGGATTACATGACTACTAAGAATTGATGTCTTCAAGACAAATTGCCCTAATAAAACCTTACTATGGAAGCATCGTATAATTTATAAACCTAAAAAAAATTACAATTTACTCCACCTCACTGAAACATGACATGAGATCTCTAAGTTGCCATATTCTAATGTAATGCATCGATTTTTCAAAGATTTCAAATAGGTAATGATTTGTAAATAAGTTTGTCAGGTTGTCATTGAAAAAATTTATTGTATTGTGATATATATCATCATTTTTTTCAAGATCGTGAGTGTAGAAAAGCTTTGGTGAAATATGTTTTGTTCTATTGCCTTTAATATAACCTTTTTTTTATTTGAGCTATAAATGTCACGTTGTCTTAATATAGTATTGTTAGATTTTTTTTTATTTTCTACTGGAAGACAAGCCACATGTTCCACGAATGTACTAGTCATTGATCTTAGTCATTCACATTCTCGACTTACCTCGTGCATTGCAAAAATTTCAACATGATTTGAAGAACTAGTTATTATGACCTATTTTAACGATCGTAATGATGTAGTAGTTCCTCCACGTGTGAATAGATAACTAGCTTGTGATCTAGCTTTGTGTGGATTAGATAAATGTTCAAAATTTGCAAAATCAAATATTGATTTATTTGAATAAAAAAAATCCATATCAATTGTTTTTCTGAGATAACGGAGTATATGCTTAGTTTCATTCCATTGTCTTTTTTTTAGAGGAACTATATATCTACCTAATAAATTTACTGAAAATGAAATATCTAGTCTTATATTATTAGCAAGATACATAAGTGCACTAATTACACTAAGCTATGATACTTTTGGACCTAAAAGTTCTTCCTTATCATCTCAAGGTTGAAATATATCTTTCTTTACATTTAATGAAAGAACTTTCATTGGAATGTTCAATGGAATGTGCTTTATCAATACAAAATCTTTTCTAAATTTTTTCTATATAAATTAATTGATTAACAAAGATCACATATGCTAAATGCTCAATTTGCAAGCCAAGGATTTTTTTTTTCTAAGATCTTTCATCTTGAATTCTTTCTTAAGATATTATAACGACCCAACTTTCGATATCTCTAACTAAGGTTGCTACTTCAAAATTGAAAAGGTTTGACTATTAAAGTAGAAAATTTTATTTTAAAATAAGATTGACAACACAAAAGAAAACAATTATAAAAAAAAATTCAATAAATACGTGACACCCCATTCTAGGTTTTCCTTTCTAACCTAGAGCGTGGCATGAAAACACATTCGAAAACAAACTTTTTCACCCTAAAACCAAAAGAGTAAGTATTATAAAATTCTATAGAAACTTTGGCTACATATCCCCTAAAAATTTGAGTTAGCCAAACCTAAAAGGAGGGAAGATTTTCACTTCTATATATAAATATTCTTTAGACTCAAAATACTATCGAACGTGTCTCACCACACACTCATCCAACAAGTCCAGAGTCTTAATCAAAGTTTATATTCAATTACGAATTAGTTACAAAAGAAATATAGTATAATAAGAGACCTCTCAAAACTCAAATCATTATCGTGACTCTCGCTACTTCTAACCACCCCACGATGTAGTACAAAACTTGAGTATATACATACAAAAATAATGAGATACAAAATTAACGATAAGGAGCTCAACCAATGCTTGGTCCTTGACCACTACCTGGGCGCGCCGTGGGGGGGGGGGGGGGGGGGGGGGGGGGAGAGGGGGAGAGAGAAAACATTGCAAACGTGAGCTAAAAACTCAGTGAGTGACAAGTTTTTCGAAGTAAAAATTCGTAAAACATGCTCTCAAGAATGTTTAAATAGGACATGAATAATGAAATCATAATTAAAACGTTATAATCACATGTTACTATAAATCACAAGTGTTTGCCAATAAACCTGCACCCAATCCAACCATGGCAAGGCGCCTAAATATACGACCAAGAATAACTTGTACATGATCAAGGAATCATGCGGTCAAACCTAGCTCACACATATTTAGTACTCGCCACGATAGCAACCATGTGTGTTCCTTAGCTATGGCCAAGATAAGTTCAGTTATAGATTATATGATCCAGTTATGAAAAAGCTCATAAGAAGTTGAGATGTTGTATTTGTTGAAGACCAACAATAGTAGATATTGAGAAAATAGATGAACCAAAGTCTAAGCATATAGTGATAATCTGATTGGTTTGAGTTCAGCTTCTTTGACACAGCCTTCTACACAGATAGAAGATGAGATTCAGAATGAACAATTTTTTGATACAGATGAGAGTTCTAAACAGGTTGAGGCAGAGGATAGTGTTCAAGAACAGTTAGTAGAAATAGTTGTTCCTATAGATGTTTCACTCAAGAGATCTATCAACGATCGATGTCAGTCAACAAGATACTCACCTAATGAATATTTTCTATTAACTGGCAGAGGAAAACCTGAGAGTTATGACGAGACTATAGAGGATGAGCACAAAAGAGAGTGGAGCAATGCAATGAATGATGAGATGGAGTCTTTACATGCAAGCCACGCTTTTGAGCTTGTTAAGTTGCCCAAAGGAAAAACTACACTGAAAAATAACTAGTTTTACATAATTAAACATGAAGAACATACCTTAAAGCCACGTTACAAAGAGAGATTGGTTGTCAAAGGGTTCAGTCAGAAGAAAGGTATCAATTTTGATGAAAATTTTGCTCCAGTTGTCAAGATGTCCTCTATACGTGTTATTCTGGTTTTGGCGGCTAGTCTTGACTTAGAGGTTGAGCATATGGATGTTAAGACTACATTTCTTTGTGGGAATTTAGATAAAGAAATCTATATGGAACAACCTAAGGGTTTTGAGCAGAAAGACAAAGAGCATCTGGTGTGTAAATTGAAGAAAAATCTTTATGGGTTAACACAGGCATTGAAATAGTGGTATAAAAAGTTTGAGTCAATTATGAAGGAGTAAGACTAAGAAAAACTACTTTTGATCATTGTATTTTTTTCCAGAAATTTATGATGATTTTGTTATATTATTACTCTATGTTTATGATTTTGGATTCTTAGTAGGAATGTTTTGAGAATTGATAGCTTGAAGAAACAGCTGAGCAAATCATTTGTCATGAAGGATTTAGGGCTAGCAAAGAAAGTTCTTGGAATTCGAATAGTTCGAGACAGAGCATACAAGAAGTTATACATGTAACAGAAGCAATACATAGAGATAGTACTTGAACGTTTCAAGATGTGTCAAGCAAAATCAGTTAGTTCTCCTTTACCTAGTCACTTCAAACTGAGCTGTAAACAATGCCCTTCTACAAATAAAGAGAAGAAGGATATGAGTACGGTCTTGTATGCTTTAGCAATTAGGAGCTTAATGTATGTGACAGTATGTACTAGACCGGATATTGCTTATGTTTTTGGTGTTGTTAGTCGTTTTATATCTAATCAAGGAAAACAACATTGGGAGGCAGTCAAGTGCATCATGAGATATTTGAGAGATACTTCCGGTTTGAAGCTCACATTTGGGGATGGAAAGTCAATACCTGCTGGGTATACTGATTCAGATATGACAGGGGACTTAGACAGCAGAAAGTCTACTTCTAGTTACTTAATGACATTTGTAGATGGTGCAGTGTCTTAGCAGTCAAGGTTGCAGAAATGTGTTGCACTTTCTACAATTAAAGCATAGTATATTGCAGCAGTAGAAGCATGTAAAGAGATGTTGTGGATGAAACACTTTATACAGGAGGTTGGCTTCAAGCAACAACGATATGTGATATACTATGATAACATAGCGTTATTCACCTTGGTAAGAATGCTTCATTTCATTCAAGAACAAATCATATTGATGTGAGATATCATTGGCTTAGAGATGCTTTAAATGATGAATTTTTTGAGCTTGAGAAGATACATACTGATCATAATGGATCCGATATGTTGACAAAGAATCTACCAAGAGCGAGACACTTGTGTTTTGTCGTTCCACAGTAGGAATGACAAGTTTCTCCTCAAAGTGAAATAGGGGAGATTTGATGGGCTTATTTTCTTTTGTTGTGAAGCCCAACCTATTTATTTATGGTTAATTTTTTATGTAATTGAAAAAAAAGGGACAATGAGTGTGACGGCAACGGTGAGTGAAAAATAGAAAACAAACATTTCGTGCAGTTCCCTTCTTCAGTCATTTGGGGATCGATCTAAGGTCCGATCGCTTTAAAATTTTGACTGTGTATTCTTGGCACGAGGGCCTTCATTCTGAACGGTGGAGATTTCGTTTGGAGCTATCTACAATCAAATTCTAGTGGATAATTGGCTATCAAATATTGTGAGATCTTTCTATTTTTTCTTCATTGTTATTGTCGTTTGTTGCCACGATTATTATTCTCGAGATATTTGGCCTCTAATTGTGACTAGGGAGAACTTTGTTGTACCTATTAAAGATTATAGTAGAGATTTTGACTTCAGTCCATGATTTTTTACTCCTCACGTTGAGGGAGTTTTTCCACGTTAAATTCGTTGTATCCATACTTTGATTATTATTGTTATTAATGTTGATTAGTATTTTAATAGGTTTATACAAGAGTGGGATAATTGATCCAAGTGAAAAGTGTTTATACACAACTATATCCATTTTTTCTAATTTTTAAGAGAGACTAAGGGTCTGTTTGGATTGGATTACGAATAAAAAAATGTTTTTCAAGAAACTCATTTTTTGTTTAAACTCATTTTCCTCAAAATTGTTTAAAATACACTTAAAAATATATTTTGAGTAGCTTCCAAATACTTAAGTTTTTTTTCAAAATAACTTATTTTCTAAATTAAACACTTGAAACTATAATCCAAACACACCATAAAACTCAAACCATCTTGTATTACAAAAATTACCAGAAAAAAAAAACCAAACAATTAGATGGAGGAAATATTTTTCTATTATTATTAGGGTAGGGGCATACATAGAATTATGTTTGTATACTTACATCCTCTGTATTGTGCTTGATTGTTACATACAATGAATATTACTACTAGTAATAACATTTATTTTTGTTCCAAAAGTAACATTCAAAAATGGTATCTAAACCAAAGTTTTACCATAAAATGAAACCCTCATAGTTACGTTTGGGAAAATATAGATCCAATTTTGGTAGCCTTCCAGCTTCACTGTATGCATATTCCAATTGGAAAAGTGACCCAAAATTCTTGTAATTTTTGTACTTAATTAGTTAATGCATGTGAATCATTTCTTCTTCCTTGCAATCTCTAATGGCCATTTCCAATACTTCACCTGCGGTTGAAGGTAATACATCACAGCATTGTCTTCTCGGAGCTTGCAACTGTACATTCATTCAATTTCAAACTCACTTTAATACTAATTTAAATCTCCCTAAAAAAGTGCTGCTACAACAAGTTCACCCCCCCAACTCCACAAGGGCTAATGAGATCAACTCCGCATATGATATATAAGAAAATTGCTCATCAAACACCTCAAATGTTTCATCAGTTAAACCAACTTCTTGTGTATGGCTTCACCAGTGAAATGATTTATAGCACTGTATTGTTACTAAGGAAACTAATTATTTGAGAGGTTGATTAGTGCAGTGATTGCTCCACGGCAGCTTTTGTAGCAAGAAAAACTAAGGGGCTCATTATAAATTCACGATCTATCGGTATCAAAATTTGTTATAGATAAAAAGTCATTATTTAAAGAACTTTTACCTGTTTTGCATCCATGTTGAGTTTACGAGAGAAAACTCTAACTTCGTCATGTCTTCTGGGAGAGGCTGAACCAAAAGAGCAATTCAAGAAATCTTTTTTGTAAGTAGTTTTGATTAATCCACTCCAATCCGAAGAAACTTGATCCAAATAGAAAACCGTTGGCCGACGACATGGATCTTCATGAATTTCCCTTGTATTGAATGTAAAAGATCGAGGTTCCACCTTAGAACCCTTCAGCCATGGAGTGAATGTTTGTTGCACATTAATGGCGTCCGTCAAGAAAACATGATGGTCGTATATTTGAACGGCGTAACCCCATGACACCGAAATCGTCCACGAGAACCACCGATCGTAGCACACACTCTGCTGCACCACTCTATAAGGATCGATCTCGACGGCTTTGTAAAGATGTTGGAGTGATTCTTTGATAGTTTTGTTAGGAAAAATTGGGTTTATATGATCTAAATGATGCAAAGTTACTAATGGAGTTAATGGATGTGAAGCCAAAAGCCCAAAAATGTCACCTTTCAAATCCACCTGATGAAACCCCTGTTCATGGGTTAATTTAACACCCAACTCTGTCAAACAAGAATGAACTCTAGAATCACTTCCATAAAGATGAGGATACCGTTCGAGACATGAATCGAACACATTTCGAAGCGTTTGTGCAAGAGGTTGACTAATGGCGAATCCAGCTCCACCAAATCCCATCTCGAAACAGAATTTTCTGTTTTGTACATAAGTTTCAGAGTTGCTTCCAATGTAATACCACAAACCGTCATCGTATTTAGACAGAGTCTTCACCAAATTCTCCGGGAAGAAAAAAGTGTCATCATCACCAAAAACATACCACCGCACGTTGGAATGTCCGGCAGCTACCGTCTCAAGAACCACTCTAGCGACCCTTATCGCCGATCGGACACCACCTCGGTAAGTGTAACGGAAACGGGAAGTATCAGCGGAGACACAAACCGCAGGAAGAGAAGAAGAAGAAGAAGAAGCGTCATGGTTTTGAGGAATGTCATCAACAAAAACACAACCACGCATTAAATTGGGCTTCCACCAAATCTTGACATAATCTTTTCTTTTAGGCCATGACTCCTTGTTCGAAGCGATACCGAAGACGATTTGATGAAGGGAGAGATCAGAGGAAGGAATGTGGGTTGAAGAAGGTTGAAAAGTGTGGAAGAGGAAAACAGAGGATAAGAAATAGCCAACGCAGAAAGAAGAAGAGATTAAGAAGAAGGTTATGAGTTTAGAGGAGGATTGAGGTTTAATGGAGGAATGAAGAATGGCCATTTTTGGTTAATGATGGAAAAATGTTGGGAAGAAGAAGAAGAAGAGAGAATTGATTGAGTGATATAGAAGTTGGAATTGAAAAAGCAAAAGTGAGGTTGGAAGTTCTGTGTTTGTTACATTTACCATTACTTGTTGAGGATTATTATAAATTATAGTTAAAAAAAAGGTTATGAATTGAGACCAATTGGGGTTTTACAAAATTAAATTAAAAAATAGTTGGCAATTTTTTGAATTAGGGGTTTGTGTATAGTGTCTTTTCTGTCATATTTATTGCAAGATTTATGGGGTATCTAAGGTGTATGGTATATAATTCTTAGCGGGATTAAGAGTTAGTAAAAAACAAAAACAAAAACAAAAAAGAAAAACTATTTAATGTGAAAATAATCTACTTCACTACTAGAACCATCCAATTCTCATTTCTTGTTCTTAAAATTTTAATGAATGTCAATAAATTATTGATAAATAAATGGTTTTGTTAAGAAAGATGTTTTCGTTTGAGTTGAACAAAAAACAATGAAAGAATTATCCAACTATTTGTTTGTGATTTTTTTGTTTGGGTCTGGTTATTAAATATTAAAAGGAGAAGATGTAATGTTTGTAGGTTTAAGTAGAAGTTGATGGCAAGAATTTAGAAGGGAAATTAGTTAGAGTAAATATAGGATAAAAAAGAAATGGTTGGGTTGAAACAATAATATGGAGATTGGAAATGGAAATATGTTGTTGTTTGGTAAATAAAAAGAAAAGCATTAATATATTTAATAATAAGAAAATGAATTAAAAACAAAAGGGAAATTGTGAAGCGTAAAGAGCACTACGTCGTTGTGCATAATAATATATATAATTGGGAGAGGAGAGGAGTTGAGTCATTTTCCATGTGCTCTCTCCTTAATTACAGCCTCACGCTTCCATATTTCAAATTCCAAAATCCATGTGATTTTCTCCGATTAAATCTTTCCTTTTACATCTCTTTTAACAATCAAACTAACATTTTTTTTTTTATCTTTTATCTTTATCACACCTACATTATTAATTTGTTTTCAAATATAACAAAAAAAACCTTTCTCTACGTTGTAAAGCAAAATGTCTCAATTTCATGTATATAATACAATGTCGCAATGCTCCAAATTTCATGTGGGTGAAATTTTTGTCAAACATTACAATACCCATTGGTTGGTTTGTTGATTTGGATTTTGAGGGAGTGATGAGAAGTAGAGATGTTCCATTGGGTGTGGCAACTTGTTTGCATGAGGTTTGTGAATTTGGACTTAGTTGGTCCACGGACTTAGCCCTTGGGCCCAAATTCAATTATTATAAGTTTATCATTAATTTGGTAAATGACTTGTCTATTTACGATTAGTCCAAAATTTCTCATTCAACGGTTATATTTGATAATAGTCTTCAAAATCTTCTCGTGTTCTTCATGATTTCACAAACTCTCCTTTGAGGGAAAAATGAGACATGCACAGTGGAATAAGATCAAATTTACTCTAATTGTAACTAACCTATTTTAGAGATTAACATGCATAAACTACCCTAATCAAACGAAAATAGGGTTTATTGAAAAAAACTTTACCTTCGTAGCTTTCTGTTTCTCGTAATCTTCTCACGAGCTCGAACCTAGGACCACCACTAAAGTTTACCCACTATTCTCCAGACTTAAAACCGAGTTATGAAACACTATATCAGTACAACAAACTTGTCACACCCACTCTGCATGCGTCCTTACTCCCCATGCCAAACGTGGTATGACTTTGAGTATTTTTTACGCGTTAAACGCCAAAAACACTCAGCTTTAGGTCCTTAAGCTTTGCTTAATCGCATGGCTTCATAAATCTAAGTTAGAAAATATACTTTAGGCGATATAAACACTTAACACATCATAAGTAATATAACTTAAACTTTTATTACTTAAGTCATACGTTTTACAATCAGCGCCTTTACAACACTTAAGCTTGAACTAAACGTTTTGGTAGCCTCTTCTCGCCTAGCAAGCTTCTCACCCTTTTCTTACTAATTGGCCATAACGCCTGAAACCTGGAAGGTAAAACTTAAAAACATAAGTCAAAAGACTCAGTGAGGTTTTAAGAAAAACCTTTTCATGAAATATCTATCACAAGAACATCATTGTTCACATCAAATCACTTAAACACATCTTTTCAAATAAACATATCATATCACATAAACATACATTTCACATAAGCATACATTAGTCAATAAACATTGCTTTCGCCAAGAAGCTGAATCATTCTCTATGCAAAAACTCATCATCCCACGTTAAGACTACTGTGGTGGCCTTCTCATAAACAGCATCTGAGAACATCCTGATTCATTTCTTGTTACTCAGGTTGAAGTGCAATACACATCTTTTATGCATTGTCCCACCTCATTCCACCATGCACGCCTTGTATACATGACTTCCTTTACTCTTTATGTACACATAACAGTTAGCTCAATAATAGGAAAAAGATCACTAATGGTTTGAATATCATTTCTACATTCATTTGAATCATATAAAACATACTTTGAAACATAGTATAAACTTTTCATATAAATCTCTCTAGAAACCTTTGTAGTGATTCATCATTTCAAATCAGAAAGACTTTTAAGGAAACCTTTCAAACATATAAAATACTTTGAGGAAAAACACTCACAAACTTGGAAACTTAATAACCTTAGTCTCCACTTGCTTTTCTTCTTCTTCTTGCGTAACACTTTAACAGCACTTCAACACTTAGTTTTCTCTTCAATTTTTCAGAGTAATAACATTTAACAATCTGACTTCACTTCCCTATTTATACAAATCCTAAAATGGATTAGTCGTGCTCAAACTCTTAATAATTCGCCAGCTTCTACTTTTAGTGGTGCACGTGTAAACTTAAGTTTTAATTTAATCATGCTTAGCTTCAGCTTCTACACGTAACCCATTAAGGAAACTTAGTAAATTTTCTAGAAGTTTTCTCTCTCCAACGCCTAGTTCCAACTTGTGAAGACCCTTAATGGCTAGTTGTACTAAAATGTTGAAAATCCTATCGTATAACCTTTCCTTGCGCACTACTCAAATACCAACCTCTTATCGTGTAGACCGCTCAAAGCGCCTTCTTCAGAACACTTAGTTAAAATTTGCTCTTTAACTTAGATACGAGTCTCACAAAACTACAGATCTCTCAATGCACAAAACCATCGGGATATGTACAAAAATGCATCAAGAAAGGATCTCCGGATGCATAAACACATGTCGAGATAGGGGTCAGACGAAATGAGTCGGGAGAGGATCTCAAGATAAATAAAATACAACATGGAAAAAATAGAGGATCTTCGTCATGTACTGCATCATCAGAAGTTCCCAAGATCTCCCGATGCTGCATTTTATGCATGGAGAGATCCTCTATTTTTTTAAAAGAGAAATATCTGCATGTTGAAATTTCTCCAACACTCACCCAAAACTTTCATCTTTTTTTTTTCGAGTTTTTTCACTGCTCTACATCTATCTTGCTTGAGAAGTTTGATGATTAAAAAATTTAAAATAGGTTCTACTAATCTCTTATTCTTTTCCAGAGAACATTCCTTTCCTTAAAAAAATGTAAAAGATGAAAATGTTTCAGAAGGAGTAAAACCAGTGAAGCCAAAGGAGTTTACATTCAAATTAGCTCAAACAATACCACAGAGCAAGAGATAGAGACGAAGATGGTTTCTATCTGGTGGCGGCGAGCAAAGCAACCCTAGCACCTCTCTTCATAAATTTGTCCTTTTCCCCTTCTTCGCAGATCTGGGAAGAGACGAGGGTTTATTAAATTCTAACTCCCGATGTATTACTTACCACTTTGGGAGTGAGCCGGGTACTCCCGATGCATATAGCAACACATTGGTAGTTCTCTTAAATCTCTTAACTCGGTAAGTAATGCGTCGAGAGATAGTGCCTCTTCTGAAGCACTAGTTTGTGCGTCGGGAGAGACCCTATCTCCTGATGGTTTAGAACGGTGTCGGAAGATCCAAATTTCTTGTAGGGTATGTAAAGAAAAATAAAGAGAATGATGAAAATTTGAAGGAGACTTAAGTTTAAGATTAGGGAGAGAAATTTTTTTGAGACAAAAATGTAATTTCAAATTACAAAATTGGCAAAAAGTTTTTTCACATTTTGAAATTAAACCTATTTATAACGTAATTACATGCAAAAAAAAAAAAAACATATAATTAGTTCATCAAATCTCAACACCTAACATTTCACTAACCATTAGTGAAACTTACTGGGCTAGGTGTTTACATCTCATGCAGCCACCTATCCCACTTAAGTGTCAGTGAGATTATCCAACAAAATATCGAATTTTTCCACTAACTTTAGTCCAATGGAAATATGGTCATTTAACCATGCATTCAAGTCAAAGTCAAACTTTGAATTTTTACTATTTTGTTCGTCTTGGCTAATTTTGACCTCTTGAGTATGAATCCACATTCATTTTTTCAAAATTCAAATCACATTTGAGTATAAAATAGGTCAAAGTTTGACTTTTCAACGTTTTACAAGTTTGATAATTTCCATCAATTTCGAGCTTCCGAATATAAATTCGTATTCATATTTTTAATATTTAAATTAAATTTAAACATAAAGATCTATCTTATACTTATAATTGACGGTTATATCACATATATTCGTCGGTTACTCCCTCTTTACCTAATTCAAACAATTCGAATTATTCCAACATATTGTTCTAAGTTAATTCCATATGAGCTAGCAGGGAAACCTAATGGACTTATAGATCATGGACTTCAATGATCCAAGATTAACTGGCTAAACCTTTTTAATTAGACTAAGCTAATCACTAGTTAATCAACATCTGTTAACTAACGGATCATTCCACTAAAGTTCCGTAGTTGCACTCCCCCACTATAGATATATTTGTCCATTTGATATAAGTATGATCAATCAGTTAAATCTTGTACAGATTGTCCTTTTCTAAAGGAAACTATTTGCATTTAAGGTGAGAAGAAGTTATAACTCCGTCTACCCATTCACTGCAAAGGAGGGTGGGAGAATGGAGGAGAGAGAGTTACATGGTAGGTTATTGACAGAATAATTTAAAATGTTCAAATTAATTTTAAAAATATATATTTATTATGTAGGATGTAATTAATATAAAATGCAACGTATGTAGATAGATTACTATACGTAGTTAATTATGAAAATAATTCAAATTCAAATTATATAATATAGAATAATTAATATGAATAAGATTAATTCATATTAAAGTTGTAGATCTTAACCAAGAAATATGTATTTGAATCATATTCAAAGTATTTATTTAATTGAATATGAGAGATATTTAAGGATAATTTTTAAATATAGCAAAATATCATAGTTTATCTAAAATAAACCACCATAAAATTAAGATAGACTACTACATGTATCTATCTGTATCGTGATAGACACAAATAGTAGTCTATCTTGGTTTATCGTTGTCTATTAGTGATAGATTGCGATATTTTGGAAACACCTTTTTATTCTTTTTGACCTTTTGTATTCTTCAAAATTTTCTTTCTCCGTCTCTTTTCTACAAACTCTTCCACCTTTTCCAATGCAACATTTGGTTTATATATATTTGTTGAAGCTCTTTTTAAAAGTATTTTCACAACAACCTAACATGATGTTGGTAATGAAACTTGTTAGTGATACTATCAGCACTTTTTTTTCTTTGAGAAAAATCACTGGTAGCATGTGTTATCCCTAACACTTCATCAAAACCATGATATCATTAGATAAACACGATGCTATCAATAGTTACCTTCTTTCCTACCATTAGTTTGTTTGGTTCAACTTTCTTCATTCACTCTCAGCTTGATCGTCTTTTTCTTTCCCTTCTTCATCTCGCCTTTTTCTCTCTGTACTATTTTTTTATCATTTTTTGCTTCCTCTTATATTTCTCCATCTTGGTTTACATTTCCCTCAATCTATTGGTCATCATTCTCTTTAGCCTCTTTCTCCCTAGCAGCTTCAGCCTGCATGCATATATCATTATGTTATTAAAAAAATAAGGCAAATTTTACCTTTTTATCTCTCCAAGACCTATGAGCTTCAAATACGACATGAGTTTTGTTCTTTCTTCTTTTTAAGTGATTCTTGAGACTGTTCTTCGCCACCCCTTTTGGTGGAACTGTATTCTTAATAGCTTCAGTTATGTTGTTTATGTTGTCCAATATAATGAGGATCAACTTATGATTTTCCTTAGTGTCTTCCTTTTATCTCTTCTTTTCTTTGTTTCAATTCTTAAATAGCTATTCTCCTTCCATTGATTTTCGTTTCTTCTCATTCTCTTCTTTTTCCTTCTCGAGCTCAATTTTAATCTCTACTTCCTTGACTAGTCGCTTCACAAAATGCACATAGTATTTTGATTGTAGTTCTTGCTTAGTTAGAACTAATGCAACAACTGAAAATTAAAGATGATCTTAGATTAAAAAAAAGTTCAGTGATATTGTCGTTGTAGAAAAATTGAGGATTGTGCATTTATGTCATCCTTCTTAAAGTATTCAGTGAGCTCAAAACAGTCTCCCCATGAAAACTTAGTCACTCTCTTAATCACAAGTTCATTTTTAAAATATGTTTTCTGCTACCTTTTTAAAATCACTCTCTTATCTTCTTTAGATGTGCACACACGACCACATCTATGAAACTAGAGATCTAAACTTATAGTTTGACCATAATGATAGGTTTACTATTATCTTCTTTTGGAAGTAATTTTCAGAATTTTATATCAGCAATGTCAACCAAATTCCATAGGCTTTTCATTTTACCATTTCATTCCTTATAACCTAAAAATAACTATATCGATTTGACCAACTCATCTGGGTTCTATCAGGACTCATTAAACAACTCAACAATTCCGAAGTCTTCAACAATATTTATTTTCATTACAGATAATACAAAGAAAGACACAGCACACAAAAGTTGACATTTTCAAACACACTTTATCATTAGCATTAGCACGTCCTTTCCCACCAAATCTATGGAGTTTAATAACGTTATATACACTCAGAAACAGAGAGATCCCAATACAAGTTCGTCTTCTTGGCTTTGACTTTCTGAAAGAAGATGATGGGAGCTTCAAGAATATTGATAATGGCATTGGCAATTGCAGCCACAATGGCTGTTGAATTAGCGATGGCAACTAACTATACAGTGGGTGATTCTGGTGGCTGGGAAATAGGCCCCAACTTCCAATCTTGGGCTTCCTCCAAAAACTTCACCATTGGAGATGTTCTCAGTTACTTCTCCTTTCTATTATTTCTTCTAAACCCTTTTGATCTTTTTCTTTATGTAATGTCATTCTCAGCTCAATTTTTGTTTCTCATGGAACTATAACTGATTTGTGTCCTTGACAGTTTTCGATTACTCGTCCAACCATGATGTGGTTGAAGTCAATGAGCCAGATTTCAGCTCCTGTTCCGCAAGCAACCCCATAGAGAAGCACACTGGCGGCAGTACAGCGATTACCCTTTTGACATCAGGTAAAAGATTCTTCATTTGCGGGGTGCCTGGCCATTGCCTTGCTGGAATGAAGGTTGAAATTGACACCCTTGCAAATCCATCACCGCCGCCATCCCCCATAGTTATGCCTCCATCTCCACCGCCGGAAGAAACACCGTCTTCACCACCACCTACTTCCTCTCCCGCTGATCCTACATCTCCTCCTCCATCTTCCCCCCCAAAAGCTGCAACGAAGCCACCAGCAAAGTCTCCTCCGGCTACACCACCAGATTCTAAACCCAGCCCTCCATCACCGCCCACGGAACCAACTCCACCATCATCAGCACCGACACCGGAGCCTCCGATCCCTCCATTTCCATTTGATCAGCCACTGATTCCCTCAGCAGCCCCCAAACCTCCTCGTCCATCGTTGGCTCACAGATGCAGTTTCAGGATTCGTCTCTCTTTTGGCTTCACCTTTGTTGCCATAATGCTTTTGGCTCTCTGAAAATTTTTCATTTTCCATGTACATCTTGATGGGATCCTACAATTTTTTTGCTCTAATGCTTTTACTCTACATGATTCCAATGAATAAAAAGCCTTTCACCAGCCCCTATCCATTGTAAAATATCTTAAACACATTACAATTCTGCTCTGACTGAGAATAATTCCCAAATCATGTGCTGCATTGATAAGCAATAACCATAGCACATGACAAACCTGAGAAGAACATTAAGTTCAGGATATAATATGATATTAAAGAAGCTGCCTTCTGGTATTCCAAAACATTTCACAAAAAAGAAAGATTCTCTCTATTGTCCATTCTTTTAAGCATAAAGAAAATTTATGCTAACCATCAAAATTTTAATTTCATGCTCCCTGTTATCATGACAACACCTGTAAGGATTACTGTGTTTGATATTTTATGAAATAAAAATGTAAAGCTTGGAATGAACTTGAAAATTAGTTGCAAAATAATGTCTAGGGTTTGATTTTTAGACAGGTCTTATATTTGTTTTGAAGTAAAAGAATCTAGATCCTAAGTTGATTTAACTGTATAAACACCAGCTAAAACATAAGTAATATATTACTAAGATGAGAATACATAAATGGATAATGTGGGCATAGCTGCAGGCAGCAAACTTGTTAAATTCAGTAAAATACTTCCGTTTATTGTGGATAGAGTTAGCAATACAACATTTGCTAGTCTTCAAACAAAGTTTTTACACGATCAAGAGCTTCTTGAACAATTGAAAACAAAACATATGGTTGAAAAGAAACACAAGCATATAAAGACATTGTTAATTATAACAGCATAACAAACAAACCAAATCATTTGTCCTCCCCTTTAAGCAACCGGTGGGCGAAGCACATGATCCTGTGATATGTCGACAGCTGCAGGCGGCAAGAACTGCCACATGGCAATGCCAGGATAACCAATGAAAGGCATCAATTTGTTACCAGCCGATTGCCCTTGTGCTGTATATGCAGCTGACAGTGTAGGGGGAGGATGCTGAACATCAGCTGTTCGAGTGTTCACTGCTCTGATTTGCAGCTCCAACTTTTCTTTCTCTGCTCTCAACCTTTGCTTCTCATCACGAAGTTCATTTTTCTCAACCTACATGCATACTGTGCTTAGAGATCAAGAGATAAATAATTCCAGTTTGCCGGTGCATCAGATTTTAGTAAACTATTCAACATTGAAACTATTATAAGTATTGCTTAAAAGTATATGAAGGGTTTATATGGATCAGATAAAGCAACTGTTGGTTAAAGTTCACATTCAAGGTGCAAACGAGCATAGGATGTCCAATAGGCTACCAATCTCACCTTTAGTTCTTTGATTTTTGCCTTCAAATCCTCCTTTGATTCTCTCAGCTTCTGAGTTTCACATTGTAAATCAGTCATCATTCTGATAGCATCACTCAAGATTGCAACCTTGTCGCTTTTGGGTGGTTTTCCAGGTTCCAGGACAGCAGCCAATTCCAAGAACCTTGAAATTATAGATGGTGTCTTAGTAAAAAGAGATTAATGTCTGAAGTGGTAATTGATAATAGGATACCTCTCATTCAGCTTATCTCTCCTCTGTTTCTCTCTGCAGGCTTTGGAGGTAGATGCAGCACTTGTTTCACCCCTTAGCCTATATAATGTTTGAGAGATATTAAATGATTAATTGTTTTTAGCCCAATAACACAAGCTTTTTGAGTCAAGTGTTTGATTAATAAAATACAACAAAATAAGGGAAACATTCTACCTGTTAACAGGAGTTTGGATCCTTATCAAACTCCTATATAATATTTGATGCATAAAAAAGGCACTAGCAAATTTGTGTGAACATACACAAGACAATAGAAAGTTATCCTGTCCTAAATGAAGCTAGCAGGACTAAATGCCAATTCTTATATTAGGTCACTTATAACGCAGGAAACTACCCTGCCATGATGAAAAAACTACTCAATTAGGCCGTCACAATGTATCCGACAGATTGTTTATTATGAGATGTATGAGAAAAGTATGTCAGAATTTAAATTTAGTGACTATTGACTATTAGGGGCATATTGGTCTTTTAATCAACATCCAGCTATTATAATAATAAATTCTTGAGAAATAATAATAAATTCTATGAGCATATTTATGCTCAAGCTGAACTCTCTAACATTCAATCCTTTCGTTTCTATTTGTTGGTTATATAAGAATTTCTTACAATATATAAAAATCAGTAGCCCGTTGACTTTGAAAAAATGAATAATTCAATGCACCTTCTTGCAAATAGTTAAAAGAAATGCACTTCACCTTGTTTAGCTACTCCAAATAGATTCTTACTTATTTGACAGATCCTCAGTAGTACCTGATAAAAACTTACCGTTTCCGACCCACTTCCTTTGTGCTGTCCAGATCTTCATATGAACAATCTACGTCAAGGCTGGAAAAAAGTGAATATCTAATCAGTTGCAATGAAAATTTGAGATAAAAATAAACTCATTCCATGCATGCAATCTCCAAAAAAGATCAGCTCATTTTATCAACGAGAAAAAGTAAATCATACATAAAAAAGAATGAAGTGTTCGAAGGTTTATCCTTTTACTGTAGAGTAAAAAACTGCAAGACCTTCGCTATGTATGAAATAAAGCGATGAATTTAGGCTACTCAGAATTAGCTGGTAATTAATGAAAACAGGAACTCTGAAATAGTAAGCCCACAGAATCAACAATTATTTAAGCTTGACCAAAAACAGCATGATTCACCCCATCTAAGAGGCTGAGTAACCATCACTACCTTTGACTGAGCTCTTGTTTATGTCACATCTCCAAAATCAAACATGGAAACAATAATATGATCCACAAAGGGCCAAATTGAATTATTTCCCACATTAGGAAAAAAAGGAAAAAAGCAAGACAGTAAAGATTTGCTAACTGTTATTGTATATACTAATTTCCACCTGAATATATTTATAACCTGAAACCAACTGAATCAATATTGCTACCCTACCACTAAGTAATTCATTTAACATCAAGTTAAAGATAGAATAAGAGAAATTTAAAGATCCAACAAGTCCAAGTGGGGTTATGGAAACTGAAACGAAATGCTTTGTATCTGGGTAAGGAAACAGAACTAATTAATTATAAACTTGGTCTCTAAAAGATTCTCCAGTTAATCACATGCTATACCAGAGCAGTGAAGACCAAACCAAAGTTTACAGCTAATAAATTTTGTTTCCATATACAACCATCCTAACACCCAACAAAACACTGCATACAGTCCCTAAAGACACAAAAACAGCAAAAGGAAACTGACTTGCTATGTGCCTAAAATGGTACGGAAAAGCCATTTCAACAAAGTTGCAACAATCTTATCACAGACAACAATCTCCAAGTGATACAAAAAAGCAAGAAAACTTTGACAATTGATATTTGGTAGCAGATAAAGAAGCAAAAGTAGAAAAAAAAAAAGTAAAAGGGGGGGAAACCCATAATTGGCTGTTTGGCTTTTGTATGAACATAGTAAACACAAACGGGACAATAGAAATAAAGGGTACACAAATTTACCCATGTTGAAACTAGGAAACAAAAGACCCTCACCATAAATCACACCCCACAAACAGACAACCCAGAATCAAGAGTAAAAGGGAATTGTAAAGAAGACCCACCTGTCTTTAGATGAAAAATTGATGGAGGGATTGGACCAGGAGAAACTGATGGACTGTGGGGGCGAGAATCGAGGGTCGACGACGGCGAGATCATCCACTGTAGAGTAATCGAAGAGCCAATTCCAGTTTGGTGGAGGGTTGTCCATTGGTGGTTTTGAAAAAAAAAAGTTGAATGAACTAAAAAAGCTTAGGAATCACCATGGATGGAGAGTAGTCAAGAAGTGTTTGGTTGGAAGGAAAGGGGCAAGGTGTGGGATCATAAAGGGTGTAATGGGGACTGAAGTGGGGGCCATGGGGATTGGGGGATGATGATTTGAAAATTTCGTGGCTTTTCTGTGTTAATCAACTGAAGGGGTTATAGTTTATTTATCAATTAATTTATGAAACTTAGAGTGGTGAAGTGAAGTGTGATTGGATAGGATTGATCATTGACCCTATGATTTGAGATATTACACAACAAAAGCTGCGAAGACTTTGCCCAATCTCTTTCCATTTCAAAATGCATTATGCACTAATCTCATTCTTATATCAAAAAGAAGAAAAAAAAAAACTAAGTGTCATTCTTTTCAAAAGAATTGAATTATTTTTTACTATTTTAAAGAAAAATGTATGTAATAGATTGCCTTCAATCATTGAAACAAAATATTTTTTCTTTCAAAATTGAAGTCTTTGTCCACGATGTTTCTCTAAAAGAAATTTCTGAGTGCATCCAAGTGTAGTCCAATATATTTTATAAAAATAAAATTTTCTATTTACTTTTTGTGTGAAATAGAAAAGTAGAGAGCACAATAGGTAAACTACATCTTAGGATGCATCTAATCATTGTTCTTTTTTTGGTAAATAAGTATTCATTTACAAAAAGAACCTATTTTTAAAACTACAATTTTAAGCATCTTTCTTACTTTGTTCAATTTTAATCGAAACATAATGAAAATATCATTCGTTTTCTAAAGTATATAAGATGATAAGATAATAGTTTAAGTTAGCATTTTCTTATTTAAAAAAAGTTAACATTCTTTTTACGTTTTTGCCTAAGAAATAAAGTTAATTTTGAAAGATGAAAAACTTTATTAAATGTTAATATTGTGTGTCTTAGTTGTTCACTCCAAGAGGAAAACAAAATTAGGCTCATTCTTACAATCCTTACATTCTCTTACTTTGCCTTTGATCTCTAGAAAGAGACTTTTCTATCTTCTTTCTTGATTCTATATGAGTAGTTGAAGAAGTAGTTTTCTCGGTTTGTTGGTATTTTGTTAAAAAGAAAACTTCTTTTTCTTCAAACAAAACCCATAAAATAGATTTTTTTTTCACCTTTTCCTTTTACAATATTTTCTCATTGGTCCAAATTTCACTGTTTAATTCTTTCTTTTTTTAGAAAATTAAAAATAGAAAACCAAATATATTGACTCAAACATGAAAACTTTTATTTTAGTTAGAATTATGTTGTAATAAATTAAAACAGCAATGAGTCGTGGAGCTTGCTCTCTTTTAAGAGGTTTTATAGCTTTATCCTTGTTTGTGCAAGCATTTTCGAAGTTACACGGTATTTTCAAGATGAAATAACATAAAAAATATGATTCGTTTTGCACGAAAACTGATAGCCTAAACCAATACCTTTCTTGAAAGATATAATATTCTACTCAAAAAAATATATATAAATAATTAAGAATGTAAATGGAAAGGATAAGAGAAGATAGAAGAGAATAGGAGAAAGTGACATGATCTCTGTTTTGTTTGGATTTTACTTTGTAACATTTTTGTGTATCATCATATTATATGTATTAGTTGATATACTTATTATGTGATTTTCATTTTTATGCAGTTTATTGTAGTATTATTATGTATATGAATGATATTAACTAAGTATATCATTGCAAGTATATGAATAATTTATTATTAGAGTATATCAACATATTAGTAAAGTGAATCATTGTCAGGTATATCAATCAAGTTTACAAGTGTATATTAATAATAGTGTATCAACTGTATAAGTAGAATTTCAAGCATATCAAGTGTATTTCATCAATCGAGTTTATCAAGAAGTATCAGGTGTATCAAGGGATATTAGGTGTATCAGATGTGTATTAGTATGAGTTTTGTTTATGTCCATTTTTGCAAATAATAAATGTGTGTGCTATAGAGTTAATTATTATAAATCGCATTGCCTTTTTTTTACAAGTGCCCAAAAAATAAATAAATTTTAATAATTATTTTGTTTTTTAATAAACAAAATTGACCAAGAGATTGTGTTTCATTTTAATTGTGATAAAGGTAAAAAATGAGAAACTTAAAAGATGAATACAATATTAAAGGGAGGGAGAAGGAGATTTTGGTAATCTCAAATAAATGGATGTAAAAGTTAAGTTGCTTTATGGTTTTTGTCTAATTGTTTACATTGTCACTATTTCTTTTATTTAACTTCTTTTTAGGGATTTGATTAAGCAAATAAGGGTAGGAAGAAGGGTATGGAAAGTATCCTCATCCCCTTCCTAAAGTACTTTTCAAGGACATGTGATGTCACAATACTTAATAAAATTTTATCATTTCAAGTTTTTATTCAATGCATCTTTTACTCATATATATATATATATAATTTTTATATCACATATAAAATTTGTTTTGAATTTAATAGGTTTTATTCCATGTTTTTCTTTGAGAAGAAAATCAACGTACCACCTATTATTTAACAAAATATATTTTAAGGTTTAAAATTAATCTTTTTTTCATGAATTTTTTTAAAAATATGTACAAAAACTTACTTGATACAAAATTGAAATATTTATTAAATATTAAACAAAATGTTATACTATCAATTTTTTAAAATGTCAGTCCTGCTCTTCAATTTCCAAGTGCCCAAAAAATAAATAAATGTTAATAATTATTTTGTTTTTTAATAAACAAATTTGACCAAGAGATTGTGTTTCATTTTAATTGTGATAAAGGGAATTTTTTTTATAAATAATGTGTTTTTAAAAAGTAATCACAAAATTAGAGTGATTGTGAAAGAAATGGCAAAAATAGGTGAGTGAAGTCGTGTACCCCGTACACGACTTCAATAAACCTCAGTGGTGTCGTGGACCGGGCCTACAATATCTGACTGGAGTCGTGGACCCGGCCCACATATTATGACTGGAGTCGTGTACCCGGCCAATTTTGTCCGGTAGGGTGGAAGTCGTGTACCCGGTACACGATTAATTAAGGCGCTTGCAAAAATAGCAAAAAAAATTATGATAATAGGGTCCATGTCAATACATTTTTTAAATTGCAAAAATAGCAAATTTAAAAGTTGATAACCCTTTATCGATAATTGTTCGATAGCCGTCTGATATCACTAATTACTTGTCATATTTGTTATATTCGCAATATAAAAAAAGAGGTGTCATGTGCTATTTTTTCTAAATGTTTTTGTCATTTGATGTAATTTCTTTTAAATTTTTATGTGGATGAAATTGCATCTAGCATATGAATTAAGAAAGTGAAGTGTTAAAATGGTTATGATGAAAATCTAGAAGACAGATGATTTTTTTGAGTTCTGCAATAAAACATCAAGTTACCATCTAGTGATCTTTAATTAAAAATTAAAATCTTATTTTTTTAGTAGTGGTTATCTTATTTGACAATCTAATCATCCAAATATTGAAGTTAAAATATCGTTAAAGAGTTAACGACATTCTAACGATGGAAACCAAGTAAATAAAGAGTTTGTATATAGTTTTTAAAATTTGATGGGAAAGAGAGAGAGAGAAAAAGGAACAATTTTTATAATGGAATTGAGAGATAGAAGAGAACAAGGAGGAAAATGGTGTGTGATATGATGCAATGAAAATGAAAGAACCAACTACCCACGACCTTCCTACCTGTCTCATTCATGACACAATCCAATTTTTAGATTCCCTTTTTTTAATTGCTTTTCTTTCCTCCAATTTCTTATTTCTTTTTTCCTAAAATAAAAAATATCGACTATGCAAAATTTAAATCTTTTTCAAATGTAGCAAAATGAACAAAAAAAAAATATAAAAAAATATTACTAGACAACTATCATCTATCACTAATAATGTTGATAAACATTGATGGATGTATATCAATGTCTATTACTATAGGGTATAAAATTTTGTTATATTCGTAAGAATTTTTACCAATTTTATCATTTAAAATAAGTTTTTTCTATAATAAAAATTCATTCCAGAAAACCCATGAAAATTATAAAAAAAATAATGAAATTTACTAGAACTAAAACAAACAAATGTATATAATAACGGTAATAAAAGTTTAAAATAGTGAGTGTTGTTTCCAAGTGAACCCATGAACTAGCAATTAATTCAATAGCTCTTCTCTTCTTCTGCTGTGGAATTGAATCGTTGCATCCCTTCATTTTTCATCATTATTATTTAATTACAATTTTGGCCTCAACAACACACGCCTTCTCTCCCTCTCTTAACCATCCTGGACACACCACCGACTTCGATGTTTTCTTTTTGCAAAATGGTGAAAAATTAAGTACAATCAGGTTTCAAAGCTTTTGAAGAAGATCACCCAAAGTTGATTATAGATATCAAACAATTAGAATGATTTGGTTATAAGTTTAGATATGTGGGGGGCCAAGTCAACTGTGTAACTTACAGAAACTTTGCAGTGGGTTATGTGAAAAAACTCCAAGAATGTTAGATTTAAACATGAAATTGGAAACATCAATTAAGGGAAGTACTTACGAGAGACTAGCTAAGAATTGAGGTAAGAGAGTGAAAGAGTGAGATGCTTCCTTTAACACAATTGCAGTTATAAAAAATGTGTTTAGAATCTACACCAATGTGTTTATTCGGGATTCGCTAGAAGTTTCCAAAAGTTTTGGTCAAATAAGGATATATCTTCACCTGTGTGTCTTTCTTTGTAAAACTTTTGTGTTCATGTTCCCAAACATGACAGATTGATGCAAACACTAGACACACACTAGAGCATGTGTGTTTCTTAACCATGGACAAGATGAGTTTGGCTATAGACGGTTTTTGATCTAATACAAAAGAGCTCATTTAAAGTCAAGATGTTGTGTTTGTAGAGTACCAAACACCACTAGATTTTGAGAAGACAAATAAACACATACTCTAAACGTAGTAATGATCTGATTGATTTGAGTTTAAGTTTTTTTAACACAATCGTCTATGTATACAGATATAGAGCGAGATTTAGTTTGATCAATTTATTGTTATAAATGAGGGTTTTGAACGGGATGAAATAGATGCTAGTGTTAATGAATAGTTGTTAAAAATAGTAGTTCCTACAGAGAGACTTAATGTTTGTTAACTAGATTTTCTGCAAATGAACATTTGTTATTGATTGACGACAGAGAACCTAAGAGTTTTGAAGAGACCATACAATATGAGCACAAAAGAGAATAGATAAATGCAGCAAAAGATAAGATGAATACTTTATATAAAAACCACACATTTGAGCTTGAAAGAAATTTCCTAAAGGCGTAAAATAAAACTAAAAATTTAGTGAACTTATAAATGAAACATGAAAACCATAACTCCAGAGTGTGTTACAAAGCGAGATTGACTGTCCAAGGATTTAGTCAAAAGAACGATGTTGACTTTAATTTGATGAAATTCTTGCTCTATAGGTTAAGATTTCTTCTAAACGTTCTAGATTTGGCAGTAGTCTTGATTTAGAGGTGAAATATATGGATGTTAAGGTTGGATTTCTTCATGAAAATTTAGATAAAAAATCTACCTGGAACAAACTAGAGGGTTACCTTAAACCCTACACCCTAAATCTAAAGCAGTGGTACAAAAAGTTTGAATTAGTGAGAGAGCAAAGGTAAAAAAAAAAAAAGACTACTTGTAATAACTTTGTTCAAGAATTTTCTAATGATATGGTTCTATTACATTATTACTTTATTACTTTATGTTGATTTCATTTTGTTTGTTGACAAAAATATTCAAGAATTGATATTTTGAAGAAAGACTTAAAAGCAAATCCTTTGCCTCCGAGGATTGTTGAAGCCGCCAAAGAACATTTTTGGAATTGGAATAGGGACAAATTTAAAAAGAATAATGTATTTTTAAATGAGCATTTTTTAAAATAGTAAAATAAATTAAAATATTTATTAACTATAGCAAAATTTTGGATTCTATAAATGATAGCTACTTATTAGACTTCTATCACTTACTATCAATGTCACTGATAGAAGAATATCAGTGGCTATCAATGTCTATTATTGATAGAATCTGAAATTTTTGTTATATGTTGTAAATATTTTGTCAAATTTGCTATTTCTGACAGTTTTCCTTTTTTAAAAAAGAATTGTAAAAAATAGGGTTAATTTAAAACATACGACAAAAATAAAGGAGAACGACAAACTATGGTAAAAAATAGAGTAATTTTTGTGAGTAAAGAAGTCGTACTGTACTGAGTACACAACTCCCTTTAACCAAGTTAAAGCCTATTTGGCTAAAGACCAGTGATTGGACTAAATGAAGTCGTGTAACCAACTTTCTTCCCAACATTTTTTTTATTATTATTATTTAAGAAATGAAAATTACATGGACTAATTTAACCATTATTAAAAAAAGTAAAAATTTTGTTATTTGCGTTTTAAAAAAGCATAACTTATTTCAAAAGTTACTATTTTAATTTCGAATTTTTATAAATACTTCAAAATGCCAATTAAATAGAAATTTCATAATTTTTTTTTAATGAAATTCAAGTTTTGGTGACCTAAAAAATTGTAAAAGAAAAGAAAATAAGTTTATAAATTTGAAATGAAAAAAAAAAAAGTAAGTTTGTAACCCTATCTTTATCCTACTATTTAAATTTTAAATTAGATGAAAATATTTTCTCATAAGAATGAAAAATTAAATAAGCTGAGTGTATATTTAAAAGTATATAAAAAAAAAACGATTGAAATAATTGATTTTGTTTCTTATTTGGCATGACTAGTACTCAAAAATTAAATTTGACAAAAGAAAAAGTTTCCAAAAATAATTTTTACGACTAAATTAGGAAACCCCACATTTTTACATTATTATTTATGGAACAAATATAATTATAGATGGTAAATTGTTTTAGGTAACTAGAAAGTAAACATGGTAATTATATATATAATTGAAGATGTGGATTCCCTCCACGACTTCACTACCCTAATTCTTAGAATAGTTTCATTCCTACCCTATTTTTTACATTATTTTAAAAAAATCTTGGAATAATAAGATAGATCATTCAAGAATTTATACTTGGAGAAGGTTCATTTATCTAGTCACTTAAAACTAAGTAGCAAATCGTCCTTCTATGGATAAAGAGAAGAAAGATGTGAATCAAAATACATATGCTTCAAATACTTGGGACTTGAGAGTTTAATGTATGACATGATATCTAGTAGACGTGATATTATTTCTTATCTTGGAAAGCTATCAAGTGCACATGAGATATTTACGAGACATTTTCAATTTGAAGCTCAAATTTTGAAGTGGAAAGCTAGTGCTTGTTGATTACATTGATTCAAATATGACAAGAGATCTAGATAATCAAAAGTCTACTTCTGGTAAACGATCGATCATTTAGATTTGACTACACGATTGTTTCGATTTGACTACCTAAATCTAAACAACTTTTTTTCAAGATTTCATTTGTAAACGATTTTTTTTCAAGATTCTTTGTTACACCATCTAAACGATGGGCTATTTTTGGTAGACGATCGTTTAGATTTGGTATATGGTCGTTTAGATTCGAATATTCTTTTTCTGAAGATTTTTTTGACACTCAATCGTTTAGATTTGGCTATACTTTTTTCAATATTTTTGTTGGTAGTCAAATCTAAACGTATCAATATTCCAACGATTTTTTTTTCAATATCTTGAATCAAATAACAATTCAAAAAAAAAGAAAAATAGATTTTTATATTGGGTAGACGATCTTAAACCAAATAAAGGTTTAAAAAAAATAAAAGAAAAATTGCAAAATAAATGAAAAGGAAAAGAAAAATTGAAGAAAGAGAAAAAAATGGTTGGCTTTGGTATGTTTTTTAATTTTGTTATGTGTTTGTTTATATTTTTTCTGAAAATTTTCCGATTAAAAACATATTTTACAGAAAAAGATGAAAACTTAAAATTTAAAAGGAAAAAAATAATTAAAAGAATTGAAATTGGAAAGTAAATATTAATGTAAATGTTAGAAATATTTTTTCTTTTTTCAAAATTTAAAAGAAAATACGTTACAATAACTGAAAGTTTGAAAAAGAAAAATTTTGGAAAGAAAAAAAATGAAGATTGAAAAATCCAAAGGTCAAGAAAAGAAAAGAAGTAAAAGAATTGTAATTGAAACAAAATTTTAATAAGCAAATAATGAAATAGAGATTGGAATGGTGAAGTCAATTTTACTTAATTTCAGTTAGTGTAACGTATTAGAAAAGAAAAATCCGAAAAGGCAGAAGGGTGTTTCAATGGGCTCTGCTTGAGAGGCCCAATAAAACCATGTTGCATTTGTTGGGCCGTATTTGAAAAATGGTCCAAAATGGATGGAGATGCGGGGTATCGAACCCCGTACCTCTCGCATGCTAAGCGAGCGCTCTACCATCTGAGCTACATCCCCGATTGGTAGTCTACCGAAACAAATAATTATTTCTTTTAGATATGCACTTGAATCAAACATCATTTCTTAACATATTCTCATTTAAAATATAATGCCATTTATATATTTTTTTATTTTTTTATAGTAAATACATCAAAAAAAAAAAAAAATTCTATTTCTCCTCACTCACCCGCTCCCTACAAAACTTTTCTTTCCACCTCTTATAAAAATTGTTTTCAAATATTTAACTGCAAAATTGTAATATGTGGAATTGAACTTTGTATATTGATTTATATATTGGATACAATCTCTAATATTTACTCGTTTGATGCTTTCTTTCTAATACAAATTAAACTTCTTGTTTTTTGATCTTTAGGAAATTATAGTTGCGAGTCAATTTGAGGTTCAATCTCCTAGAATTTAAGAAAAATTTAATATTCCAAGTCTTCACAATATTTCAAAATATGGTAATTTCGAGGTTGATAATAAATTGCACGTCTTAAGAGCTTTTAGAAGTTTGAATTTTAAATTATTTCTTCAACCAAAGATCTTACAAATGAATGACAAAGTCTCTATTTATAGGGAATGTTCGTGGGTTTTAGATTGGCTTGAACATGTGCCAATTTGTTTGTTGGACTTGGGCTTAGGCCCATTTGCTTGTTGGACTCTGGCTTATTATTTCTTTGACCTAATTTTTGTATATGAAACTTGAATTGAGTTGGATATGAGAAAGTTTAATTACCAAAATCCAATCAAATTATAATTATCATAACATTTGCTATGATGACGTGATAAAATTTAATTGGTCGAAATTTTTTGCTCAACAAATGTCCCTTTTTTTTAGATTCGTGTACGGTGTATGAATGGGTGAATCTTGCAAAATAATTTGTAGCGTTTGATTCTCTACTTTGATGAGAATATAACCCAAATCTTTTGTGTGTTAAATTTGGTTTGCTTGAAACAAGTAGACAAAAGATGAATTTTAATCTTCTGCCCTCTTATTCGAGAGTGGACTTTAATTTGAATTAAAGTAGAATTTTTTGTTCCACTTTAATTGTAAATTGAATTTTTAGCATCCCAAATTCTAACATTTTTTTTTTAGAATATATTCAATTCTTCGTGCAAATTTGAAGAATAATTTTGAGTTCATTGCTGTCTTTACCTTCACTTTGATTTAGAGTAGGATTTTGACCTCTCGAGATTTCTCTTGCCTTCAATTTTGATTTGGTGAAACTTGGAATATGCTCCTAATTTGACTTGAGGCAATACTTGAATAATGCCAAAGTTTTGACAATGAGATAAAATTTGGCTGAAAATTCAAACTCTAATTTAAAATTTGGAATATCGTTTTAATTATATTCCAACAAAGTTAAAGAATGTCATTTTTTTTTTCAATTAGTTAGGGCTTTGAATTAAACTCTCATTTTTTAAAAAAAAGTTGGAGAATGAATATCCAAAACTTGATTTAACCAACAAATTTTGGATAAATAAATCTTACTAAAGTTGGATTTCATTTTTTTTTCTTTTTTTCTTTTTTGGCTTTGGATTACAAACCTATTTTCAATATTGAATTCCAATATAAAATCAACGTTTTCAACATTGAATTGGAATAAAAGTGGGGTTCAAAGTGAAATTTGGTTAATTTGGGTTTTTTTTTAAAAAATAAGATTATTGGATACTCTAACTTCTTTACTTAAACCCAATTTAAAGAAGCATCTCAACAGATTCAATATTTTTCTTTTGGAATAACCTATCACAACAAATTTAAAGAAACGTAAATAAGTTTAGAGATTTGGGCGTCAGTTGAATATTGGAGATCTTATATTTGCACTATAGATAGAGGAAGACAGAAAGGGCAGATTCATATTCAATTCGACCTTTTTTTTTTAATCACAACCTCATCTTATATAGAACAAGAAGGAAAACACATCGGAAACTTTGAATCCGCCGGCCACTGCAAATACCATTCGTCATTGCACCGTTGCAACCTTTTTCGTCGGCCGACAAGTTTGCTAGGTTACGCCATACGATGAATCTGAATCTATTGAATATTTTTATATATTTTTTTTAGAAAGGTGAGGAAGAAAATGGAGATGAAGAGGGTGGCGGCAGAGAGATGGAGAAACAAAGAGAAAAAAAATGGGGGCGAACAGAAGGTGAAAAAGAAGAAGAAAAATAGTACTTTTGTTTTGTTTTTTTTTTTAAATTCCAAAAATTTTCTTTTCTTTTTCAATTATTTTTTCCTGGCAAACCATTATTATGCTGGTGATGGTGTAATGTCATAACATCATGAGCATTATCATTCAACTAAAATTCTGCATTTACAAGAATTGTAATAAAAATAATAATTAAAGAATAAAAAGAGAATAGGACAAAGTTGAAGCTTTCATTTGAAGTTCCTGAATTACCTATCTATACTCTTGCAAACTGTAGCTAGGGCTTCGACGACTACTTCGGTGATAGAAAATGTGCTTTTAAGAGTGTTAACTTCGTATTGAAGCTTGACAACTTCTAGTTCTTTTCTGTCTATTTCTCACAAAATAAGATCGACAACTGTTCAAACTCAATGTTTATACTCTAACCGTGTGGCCCTCTTTGAATGGCCCTCTGAATGACTTTGACATCTCCTCTCCTCGTAGTTGGTCCCTACTCTCTTAAGACAACTATTCAAATATTATTCTTCAAGAGGAGTCAGGTTGTCTGGATCTTTGCAATTCCTAAAAGGACTGTTACTATTTTAGGCCTAAGTCTTAGGATATATTCAAAAAGAGTTTACATGATCTTGTCTTGTCCTCCCACATGCATAAGACCGTTTTAAAAACTACCTTTTAACCAACCTATTGAGAAGGCTCAAGGTGTCTTGTTATATATCTTCTCTAAGAAGTGTCTAAATGTGGTTTGAAAATCTTGAGAGGAGCATGTGTGGATATGACCTTCTCTAAAGGCGCTTTAGGGCACGTATCTCATTTGGATGGAGAATTCTCGATGTATTTTCCATTCACTTTATCTTGCTTTGACGAATCTCCTTGAAAAGAGTAGGAGGACGTAAGGATTGTTCAGTTGGTTTGGCAACTATTGTCTTTGAGAGGTACCAATTTCTTCAATGGTCGAATCCACAACATGAGGCCCTATCAAAGATTCATCACTGCATAACTTCTTGAAGATGATCGTTTAAGGGTGACTACAAAAATAAGTAATAAATAAATTATTCACGAAGAAGATGAATAATAAAAAATTAAAAGGAAGGAAAATATGTGAACTAGTGGTGTTAGAATGTTAGGAATTTTCATAACACTTGAGCCCCTTCCACAAGAATCATCACCTGATACCTTTGTTTTCTTCAAAGGTCTCTGCCAATGACAATCGCTTTTACTGCTATCACTTTCTTCTCTGTGCTCCTTGATCTCCCTTTCAAGGGTAGGAGTCATTGCTTCAACCAAGTGAATTTGTTTACCACCTAGGTTGCTCCCTCGGTTCTTGTGTAGTTTGGGTTATGATGAGAGAGGAATGACACTACTCACCAAATGGTGTCTATTATCCTCAAAATAGATCTCGTGCTTCATGGCCCACAAATTTTTAAATCACTGTGTCACATGATTGCAAGGCTCTAACGAACGGGCAAACAAGTATAACTCAGATAAAGTTCTATGCCTCGTACATGTCCTCCACTGATGTAATGCATTCTCTGATGTGATCTCAGGTGGTATGACTCCTATATCATTAAGGTGGTATTCCCCTATACAGCTCGAGAATATCTTGGTAAAAGCCAAACTGCCACCTAAATCAATATGGACTGTATGGCGTTATGATCTAAACATTTTCATAGCGGGATAAGTAGCATGAGCATATACTCAAAAGATAGGAAGACTACAGAAACGACGAATCATGAGTATCGGTCATGCGTTCATGTTTATTTTGGTTCTGTAGGTTTGCGTGCCACTAAATTCTTGCATCGTTGTGAATAAGTTCTCATGCCTCTTATTCTCCTAAATAAATGGACTCATCTTCGTCGAAAAGTTAGCCATCTTGGGACCTCGAACTTCTACCATAAGTGAGTAATGTGTGCCAAAATAATGGGCTAACTAACCATGGACGTGCCAAAATAATGGGCTAATCAACCATGGACGTTATGCATGAGAAAGTGAAAGTCCATGCGTCTGATTGGATTCGAGGCTTCAGTTATCAAACCTAGCTCATGATATATGTTGGCTAAAACTAGGACTGCAAGACTATTGATTGTTCCATCGACCATTAAGCTTACAATCTTAAAGACTCTATGGTGAAGAAATGATCCCTTTTGCGGAAACACAAAAAGGCACAACCAACAAAATAAAAAGGCAACTAAATATGTTTCATTCTTCAAATTGTCCCTTATTCCGAGTTATTCAAAGAACATGTTTTCTCTAGTGGATCATTCTCGAGACCCAATCCTCAAACCATCAAAGTTTTGGGTGGATTTGGAACGTAACGCCTTCTTTTGCTTTCGTGTAATTGATTAATCATAGCTTCTGGATCCAAGATACCAGAATGAAATCTAGGAGCCATCAGTCACTTGGAAGTCATTCTTGGAAGATGTTGTGCATGCGGTCATTCCTCTGTATACGAATTATTGAATAATATGTTCAGAAAAGATATTAACATGTCGTCGAAAGACATTTCGCTTATCTCGTGAAGCGGTTAACTCTTTAAGGAAAGGGATGGTTTCCTTGTAGAAATCCTCCTTCATTGGAAGATCTCATGTGGCCCATAAGGAATGGATAACTCGCCTGCTATAGTATGAAGAGTATTAGTTGAAGAACACTAGGCTTCACAAAATGTTCAAACCATGTCATTGTTACGATCATACGTCTACAAAGAAACGGTCACGACGCCAAATAAACAAGGATAGTCACCCATTTCGACCAACTACAAGCTCTAGACACTCTCAATAACAATCAATAAAGCAGTACTCTCATGTGACCTTAGTCACAGTGCCCCAACGTGATTGGCCTTCAATTATACGATGTCCAAGAGTGAGAACTCTCTCGAAATTAGGAGCCTCATCATGGATAGGGGATTACAAGACCCATGCACTGTTTCTCTAAGACAAAGGTATCTCCATAAATAATTTAGTGAATTATATGCAAGCTTTCCCTGTACATTTGGTGGCAAAAGCAACTCTGTCAAATATCTTATCAAGGCTAATCGTCTCAAAGCGCCTCGCTAAATAGGCAATACTCCAACAATATGATATTGTATATATGCTCTGTTATTACAAATTTATTTATTGCTCGCCATATACATGTGTGTGTATATATATGTATATATTATAAAGATTTTTTTGTTATGTATCTATGTGAACTATTTCAAAGAGGTATATAATAATTTGTCATAGATATTACATATGAGTGTATTTAAAATCACATGATTAAATTTTAAGTTTAGACACTAAAATTTCAAAAATTACGATGAAAATAATGAAATAAAGAGAAATTTTTAGGTATAGAAAAAAAATTTAATACTATTTAAAAGATGTAACAAAAGGTTATAGATTTGGCTATATTTTGTAAATAGAATCAATTATTTTGCTATATTTAAAAATGAACTATTAATAAATTCTTAAACTTGTAAGTTTACACTAATCTCCTAAAAATGTCTAATAAATCTATAAATTAGTTCAATTTTATATGTCATAGACCTCAAAAATGATAAAAGATGTTTAAAAATAATCATTTTATTGAAAAATAGTTTTATTTGAATCATAAATTTTAAATTTTATAGCAAATTAATTTTCATAAAGATGGACATGACTTAATTATCAAATAAAATATTGTCACAGACTTGAAAAAAAAAAAGGCATACTGTCACATCAGGTCATATTATCAACTATTAGTCAATTAACATATTATGCAATCATTTAAGAAAATAATATAAATAAAAGTTGATGATTGAAAATTCTGGTTTTGAGAGAAGTAGAAAGGGGATGTAAAAATTTAAAAGTTGCCTAAATTTCAATTTATTCCAATAAGATGAGTTTGAGGTGTCAAAGGGTAAAAACACAATTTAAATATAGCTCATGTTTGTTGGAATTGTGCGATCCAATTAGTCTTTAATAGATTTTCCTCGTAACTACAGTGTGGCATAGGATTTAATAATTAAATTAACTTTTCCTTATCAACGGCTGCCCAATCACCTCTTGACAACCTCAATTTTCATTCTAAATCCACGCTACATTAGCCACTCAATTTTTAATGTTGAAAAGTAAATAATAATATATCTTTCATATAGTAAATTTAGATAGTTGGGGGTGAAAAGAGAGAAGATTTTGAAAAGAGAAGGGCATAAAAGAAATTTAAAGAATCATGGGTTTTCCACATACTTCTCCCCACGTTTGCTTAACTCATCCATTTTTTTTTTCCTCCCTTCCGGATATCAAGAAAAGATATCTTCGAAATATCAGGAAGGGAAAAAAGTTTTGGACTTTGATTCCAGAAAAGAAAACCCAGGACGAATTCGGCTGAAGAAGAACAAAAATATCAAGAATTCAAACTCAAAATGTCATAATTTTGTAAACTTGACAAACAGGTGTTGGTTAGATTGATTTTTTTTTTTTCTTTAGGCATTTATGAACGCTCGTTTCAATCAATGAAATTCTGAGCGTTTCAACATTGATTGGGAAACTTTTATGTGAATTATTGGCAAAGTCGGGTAAATACATTTACAGGAAGGGGTAAGGTTCTGAAATTCAAAGGAATTGGTTGGTTTTAGAGGGGATTGAAGAGTAGAGATTTCTTCAAGTTCGATGAAATGAGAAGAGAAGAATACGGATGGGATGGTGATTCAGAGAGAAATGGAATTAAGAAGACCTGGTTATGTGGTTGTTTTTGTGACTCTCCTTTGTGCATTGGCAATTGCGAGTTCGGAAGGCAGAAGGAAGACGGTCGAAATGGTTCTTACCAATGCCGATTACTATACATCATCGAACTTGGATAAAGATATGGTAACCAATTTTCCCTTTTCTCTAATTATTATGAATCGACATTCTTTCTTCTTCCTTTCAATTTCAATTCAACCCAGAATCATAAAATGAAAAATAGATAATGACATGTGTGGGTAGGGAATCGTGATTCGTACCTTTTCGTTTGTTTCTGCTTTTTTGCTTTCCTCTTCATCATCTGCAAAATATAACAAACTTCTGATATAATAATAGTGTGATAACAGGGAGAGAAGGCATGCATGAAAGAATTAGCAGAGAAAGAATATGAACATGAACATGAAGAATCTCTTGTTCCTCACATCAAAACTGAAAACATGGGTAAAAAAGCTATAAGAATTCTACCACCTGATATGAAACAGGACGTGTTGTATTGCTTAAGAAAGAAAACTACGCTTTCTCGTAGTTCTGAATCAAGTTCTATTTTATTTGATCGGTTTAGCAAACCAATTGAGTTGTTCTTAAATGGAGGGTCCAATATTCATATGAAACGTCTAATTAGATCATCGCAAGATTCACTAAAACGGTATCTTGCTGAAGCTTCATCTCCACCTGCACCTCCGTCACCATCGCCTGGAGCAGAGTCACCAGTAAATTCTCCATTACCGTCTCCTAGTCATGCTCCAATGCCATCACCAAGTCATGCCCCAGCCAAGTCTCCAATTCATGCCCCAGCCAAGTCTCCCAGTCATGCCCCAGCCAAGTCTCCAAGTCATGCCCCAGCCAAGTCTCCAAGTCATGCCCCAGCCAAGTCTCCAAGTCTTGCCCCAGCCAAGTCTCCATCACGAAACCTCCATCCACCTGTTGAGGGTACAGCACGGTCTCGGTCTCGAGAACCGCCACCGGACGACACCAATGTTCCGGATTTGCCTACACCTTCTGTAGTTCGCTCGCCACCTCCTCCACGTGCTTCTTCCAAATCTCGACCTCCAAAGAAGCATGAAGAAGACCAGACAGTCATAATTGCTGGTATTATAGCAGCTGGTTTGGGAGTTGTTCTTGTGGTTGCTTTACTTTTGTTCTGCTGTCGTAAAGGTGAGAAAAGTAAAGTTGATCCAAAGGATGGGCAAAAGGATGAGAGACCTCTCTTAAACATATCTTTGAGTGAATTATCAGCAGGTATGGAACTATCTTTATGTTCTCTCATTGTTTTTCCATTGATGAATTTTCAAATCATCTTTGTAATTGCCTTCAGGTTCTTCACAGAAGTCATACAACCTTGGAAATTCAGGTACGAATGCTGATAATGGAACTAAACCCTCCTCATTTGTTGGCAACTTATCAGTGAATCCTGAAAATGGCACTTCTATGGCTGAGGCTCAAACATCTGATGGTAAATCATCAGCAATGCCGCATATAAAACCTCCGCCTGGAAGATTAGATTCTCAACCTCCTCCACCTGCACCAGCACCAGTGGCAGCACCTCCACCACCTCCGCCGCCTGCTCCTAGAGCCCCACCACCACCACCTCTAAAAGTTGGTCGACCCCCACCTGCACCACCGGGAGCAGTCCCTGGTAAACCTCAAGCAGTGCCTATTGGGCCACATCGACGAGGACCTAGCGGCTCAAGTATGGATGCAGATTCAGGAAGCCAAAAGACCAAGTTAAAGCCCTTTTTCTGGGATAAGGTTCTTGCTAACCCTGGGCAATCTATGGTCTGGCACGAGATTAGTGCTGGATCATTCCAGTAAGCCAACATAAACTCTTAATTCTCTCAATAGTAATTCATTATGCAGAAGGATTTGATGTATACTACAAAATTAATCATTATAAAATTGGCAGATTCAATGAGGAGATGATGGAGTCCTTGTTTGGATATACAGCAGTAGAAACTAACAAAGGCGACCGCAAGAAAGATTCAGTATCAGACCCTTCATTACAATACATTCAAATCATTGATGCTAAGAAAGCTCAAAACCTTTCAATTCTCCTACGAGCACTGAATGTAACAACAGCAGAAGTATTAGATGCTCTTGAAGAAGGTACTCGCCCTTTACCTTTCTCTTAATCCAACTTGCTTTAAAGTTGGTCTAATTGATGAAACTAACAAAGGGTTTATAACAAATTATGTACCAGGAAATCCTGATCTTCCAGCAGAGCTTTTACAGACCTTGTTGAAAATGGCACCAACAACAGAAGAGGAACTAAAACTTAGACTATTTTCAGGGGAGCTTTCTCAGTTAGGTCCAGCAGAACGATTCCTTAAAGTGTTAGTGGATGTTCCTTTTGCTTTTAAACGATTAGAGTGTCTTCTCTTCATGCTCTCAATGTCGGAAGATGTCACTAACATTAAGGAATCATTCGCAACTCTAGAGGTGAGCATACAAAGATCCAAAATTAACTTCCTAAAACTCAACATTCAATTTACTACTCACTAATTGGCTAAATCTTAGGTCGCCTGCAACAATCTTAGAAACAGCAGGCTGTTTCTCAAGCTATTAGAAGCAGTTCTCAAAACTGGAAACCGAATGAACGATGGGACGTACCGTGGTGGTGCTCAGGCATTCAAGCTCGACACGCTCTTGAAACTGGCAGATGTTAAAGGAACTGACGGCAAGACTACGCTCTTACACTTCGTCGTACAAGAGATTATTCGTTCAGAAGGCATACGAGCAGCTCGTTCTGACAGACAAAGCCGGAGTTCATCCAGCATAGTCTCCAACGATACGATTTTTGAAGACTTCGCCGACGATTCAACGGAACATTATCGACAATTAGGTCTACAAGTGGTTTCTGGTTTGAGCAAGGAGTTGGAAAACGTGAAAAAAGCGGCTGCAGTAGATGCGGATGGACTAACAACAACGATATCAAAACTTGGCCAATCTCTAATTAAAACAAAAGCATTTATAGACGCGGAGATGAAAAGTTTAGACGAAGACAGCAAATTCCACCAATCAATGTCGAAATTTTTAGAAGGAGCTGAAGCGGACATAGCGTGGATTGCAGTGGAAGAAAAGAAGATAATGGCGTTGGTGAAAAGCACAGTGGATTACTTCCATGGAAACTCAGGAAAGGAAGAAGGATTGAGATTGTTTACGATCGTACGCGATTTCTTGATTGTGTTGGACAAAACTTGTAAACAGGTGAAAGAAGCAGCTGAGGCTGCAGCCAAGCAAGCGAAGAATAACAAAAAAGAAACTGCCACACCGTCGGCTGCTTGTCAACAGAATTCAGATCTAAGGCAGCGACTATTTCCGGCGATTGTAGAACGACGGATAGGTGATGATGAGTCAAGTTCTTCGGAGGACGATGATGGGGAGATTTCATCTTCATCATCATCCTAGAATTCTACTCCAGTGAAAGTGGTTTTTCATTTCACGGAACGGAATTGGTTGGAAAATTGTTTGGCGTAATTTTGCGAGTAATGTGATGTAACGGAATTGGTGTTTGTACTAAGGATTTCATCCCTTTCTACTTTAGAAATGCTAAAAAGTGTTTGTGGAATTCAAAGGATAGGAGAACTCCCCCTTTTTTTTATAATTTTATAAACCATATGGTTACTATCAAATCAAGTAGAGGTTTTGATTTGAATTCAATTTTTGAAAACACATATATTCTTTTCAAAAGAGAAAATTCTAGAAATTAATTTATAGTAGAGGATTGTTGGCACAAACAACTCTACTCCACTTTATATTTGATAATCATGTACTTGACTCATATATTTAATAATGCACTTAATTGACATACTTTACTTGTCAATCTGTCATATATTTCACCTATATAGTATTCATAAAGTTATCAATCATGCAACAGTTTATAATGATCATTAATAGTGTTGATGCACTTGATTGATATACTATTAAAAAAAAAGTGAGTTCTTAAAAAAAAAAAGGGAAAAGAACTCAAATTTTGAACCCACCTTGCAATTGTACTAAAAAACAATGTTCAACTTTAATCCAAAGGACAATTTAGAATCAAATGTTGGACTATGAGCTAAATAGACACATATTAAAAAAAGAAAACTAAATAGACACTCAAATTTATACTTTAGAATAAATTGATTTTATTTTGGGAAAAAAATAATTTTATTTCCTCGTAAAAAATTAAAATTGTTTTTATAAACTCGAATTTGTGAATTTTTAAATTTTAAATTGATAATAATAGTCAGCATTGGCTAGTAAATAATTAATTGAAAATATAATATCAAATAGACCAGGCAATAATATGAATTGTGAGTGTCATGGACTCATGCGTGTGGATCAACGGATTCATTTGGTCGATCAGTGTGGAATGAGAGAGCCAATTGTAGGCAATCTTCTTCAGAGGTTGGTCAATTGTGTTGAGGTTCGTCTTGGTTTTGGTCTTGTGAAGTAGTTTGGTGGTTTCAACATTGGGCTCTCGAATGGTTCTTTGGGTTCTTCATTCGGTCAAAATGGTTTAGGAAAGTTGAAGGTGGTCATCCCACTGAGAGGACGTTCTTGTTTGGGGCTTAAGTTGAGGAATTGGTCTTTGATGGCCCAATTTGTGGAAGCTCGATTTCCTATCGAGATTATTTCTTGATTGCCTGCCAAGGTGTGAGGTTGTGTGAAATTTTTGTTGATTATTGTCTTGAACAATGGTTTGGTTCTTTTTCTGTTTAAGAAATAAGAGGCTCAGTTTGGGTGGTTTGGTTCTTGACATATTATGTTGAAGTAGTTTAATGTCGATCTTCAACTCACGTCGGTCTTAAGGTCACACTAGCAGCAAACAACAACATACATAATCGGTAACAAACAAATTAAATGTGGGAGCAAATCATGGGACAGTAAATGGGTCAAGAATGTCAAAACCATATTTAATTTGGCAAAATGGTAAGAACCAATTAATTTCCATAAAACAATTTTAGTTAATAAAACGTTTAACGTTTTAAAAATTCAAGTAATTTTTTAAGTAAAAAGAATATATATTATCTCTCCTCTCCTCGCCCGACCGATGGCGCATGTGGAGATACGGGCATACCTATATAATTTGCATATCTCCTCCCTCCTTCCAAAACTTGGGTACTAAGGGCCTAAACCCATTGATCAACCAATGAGTATAAGAAGGGACATCCACAATAAAAAATAATCAACGTGGAATGCTTTTGAAAATAAAATAATATTATATTTCCTTTCATAAATTTTTCATCCAATAATCCCCACTTGAAATTTTTTTACTATCATATTAAGGACATTTCCTATTTATAGGGATGACCATTTGTAAGTTGAAATCAATTTTTCAACCAAACTGTTAATAAATGATCAAACCAATATCAACAGTTGTTGTTTGTGTAAACGTCGGTTGGTCAATTGATTTAACTCTTTAATTTTTTTTTTTAAATTTCTCAATCTGATACTTTTCCAAACTGACCCCTCTCATTCTCCTACTTATCGATTTCAATTTGATCAATTGGCTTGACTTTTCAGCTTATCATACTCACCCTTATCTATTCAGTTGAGGAAATGGATTGCGTACATTGTTCTTGAGATCTTCTTGTTTGATTGAGTACCAATTTGGATGAAGTTGTGTTTTAAGTTTCCTTTAGAATTGTGGACTTCTTGGGGCTTAAGTGTTATGACCAATGTTCTCTGTCAACTAGTCTGTATGGATAAGGCTACTAAGATATATCAAGTATTATCTTTTGCCTTGTTTTTGTGTGTAAGGGTGGGAGTGAATATATTTTTCTCGTTTGTGATGGCTAGTTCGAAGTAAGAGAATTTTAAGATCTCAATTGAGTATGCTTAATTCCTACGCAAGTATGCTAAGTGTGGTGGTTTTGGCTATGCTAATGGCACGTGTGGAATGAAGGGTTTGATGAGGTACTCCTTTTTAGAACTTTTGGTTTTTGCTCATGATTCTCTGATCTCTACCCTTGAAAGGCTAAGATGTGTAGTTGTTGATTCTCTCCTTGAGGTGGCAATTATTGTTATTATTAAAGGTTCTTTACGAGTTGGGGGTTTAGGGTTGTGTTCTTGAGTCTTAATCATGTAGCTAATTAGTGGTGATAGGATGTTAGTGTCGTTTTAAGGTATTGAAGCTTCTTACCTTCTTTTTCGTATTATTCTTTCGATGTGTGTCTTCCAGTTGTTGATTGATTGATGCTCAATAGTTAATGAGTCTAAACTTTTAGCAAACTTCCATGACCCTATGACATGTCAAAAAACTTGGGATATATAGTTTCATTTATTGTGATTTTGATGGTTTGTTTTGACTCAATTAGAAGTGAACTTGTCTTTTATTGTGCTTATGTGCTTTAGTTGTTAGTTGTCGCACTTGTATGTTTGTCTTGTTTTTTGTTTTTATTTTTTCTTAATGTCCTGATTATAATTTTGAGAAATTACATTTTCGCATTATTTTATATCTTTGCAAGAAAAAAAAAATTAGCTAAAATAGTTTAGATTTGTTCTCATGTATTTTTATCTCTACTTTAAATTATTCAAAATGTCTCTCTACTTTTTTAATATTTAGCCTATTGCTTCAAACCAGTGTGAGTGGAAAACGTAGTTTAATGAAATTGATCAAAACACAATAATTATGTGGATCTTTATGAAATAAGATGATAAGTAGTGTTGGATGAAGATCACATGGTACACTCCAAAGGTGACAAATAGAGTAGCAGTAGTCTTATAACAACTCTGAAGTGGATTTTGATGGGTTGGAAATCATTAAGCTTATGATCCGAAAGGATATTTCAAAAGTTTTTGGAAAACTTTGTTTGTTTATTTATATTTTCTCCAGGACGTGCACTTTAATAGGTACAGTCTGGACATTCTTCTTGTAGGTTTCAAAGACTTCGAAACCATGCAAATAAGTTTGCTTTATTAACTAAATTTTTTATACGTGATTCATTTTTAACAAGTAAGATTATTTATGTGTACTTATTGAACTTTAATATACTTTTTTTTTCAAGTTTATATATTTCGAAGATGTGTGTGACAGAAATGCGATTTTCTATCCACAAATAATGGTGCATTGACATAAAAAAAATTTCTGTCCATGCATTTATTTGCTTGGACGACATTTTTGCAAATGCAACATATCAAAATGTGTGAACAAAATATCTCTCAATGAACTTTTACCCACATAAGAAAATGTTAGCAAAAGCTTTGTTCACACTTTTCTTAAGATTTCCTGACGTTGTTTTGCATTGACACGAACACAAAATCTTGTAGTTGGCTTATAGAGATTGATGTTTTTATTAAACATACTGTTTTTATTGGGGAATATGTTAGTGTTACATTTTTGTCACCTCTCTTGAAAGAACATATTTATTCATGATATCGAAACGTTAACTTCCTCCTAAAGTTGTTCTTGTTTATGAAATGATATATTTTTCAAATTTTGCTATTTTCGTTCGTGTGTTTGGTTGTGGTTTTGCTTGCTTTAAGAAATAAAAATAAGAAGTATTAGGGTTGCAACGTTGGTGTGGTTAACAGTGAGTGTGTGTATGATAAAAGAAATTAAAAGCTCCTGAATTTCCCTGTTTGTCAAGTAATATATGCCATGAAAAGAATCCAATATTATTAACTGTATAGTTCAGAGAATTGTGGAGAATACTTAACAGTGAAGAAAAGAAGAATGATTAGAAAAGGTTTTGTCTGATTTGCAACATCAAAAGAAAAAAATAAATAAATAAAAAGGAAAAATGGGGTCAAAGTATATATATAACTTTAATTAGATTAAAGGAAAAAAACAAAAGAAATTTCCCATTTGAACCTTTTTTCTCATTTTCCCATTACTCAGCAGCAGTTGCAGTAACATAATAAGCAACACAAAACAAGCCATGAACAAAACACAAAATCCCACCAATTGACAGAAAATGATGGTGTGTGAATCCACAACTTGCTCTTGATTTGTTGTTCCCCATTGCTCCAATCACCAACATAGACATTCCCACGGCAAGAATTATCCTTTCAAAAAAAAAAAAAAACGTAATAATTACTAAACGGGTCTTGAAAATTCAAACTTGGATTTGTAGATTTGAAATTTGAGAGAAAGTAAGTAAAATACCAAGTGAAAATGAGGCAAGCAATGGAGATTTGTCTATTTGGAGGAGATTTTTCAAGCTCATCTTGAGAGCAAATGCAATTACAACCACCAAGCAAATTAGCAATAATATGAGCCAATCCCAAAAGCCCTGCTGCTCCTAATCCCAATTTAAAAGCTTGCTCACTTGGATCTCTACATTCAAATATCCATAATCGAAGATGCTTCACCTATAAAACATCAACAATAACAATCACACAATTACACATTCTATTATTATTATTATTATTATTCATTCAAACAAACGATTGGTTTTCTTTTGAGCAAAGTTGAATTTAAACTTAATTTCTACCTTGTTTTGAGCTATATCGGCTTCGATCCCAAGCAGCCCGGCAACAATATCCATCGCCACAACCAACAAGCAAATCAACACACCAACCAACTTCATGTTACTATTGCGAGAGGGATATCAAAAGCAAAGGCAGTGAAGGTAAGGGAAATGAAACTATTTATGGCCTTTTAAAAACAAGAGTAGTGGTTGTTTTTTTTCTTTTAAGTTTAAAAAAGGCTTCTTTACACATACACTACAAAAGCTTTTAACTTTGGGGGTTCTTTTTATGTTGGATTCTTTTCGTTTGGGAACAAGTAAAGTAGAGCATAAAAACAGCTCATGTTTATGTTGGGAGACAATATGGCCCAGTTAATTGGGCCATGCCCATAATTTCCTTAATTCTTGGCTAGACTTTTTTGACTTTTTAACCTCCCACAATAATACTCATTGTGATCATATTTTTTGCATCCCAACTATTTACTTTTCCATATACTCATGAATTTATTGCTATTTACAATCATTGCATGCAATAATTTTGGTATAGTTATTTGTTACTCGAGGGCAAATGCTACATTGGATTGAAAATTAATTATAATAAATAAATCAAAATATCAAAAATCTAAGTCCATCCATTAGTTTGGTTTTTTACATCTTTGAGTTGTATTTCAAATAAAGAAAAAAGATTTACAAACTACACTAATATTTTAGATTCTATTAATAATAAAAGGCGGATGAGTGTAAAACAGTAAAAACTATAGCAAATAATAAATACGGTAACAAATGAGAGTTTTGAAATAGTGTTAATGGTAGCAATAATTTCAGATTTTATATCAATGTAAAGAATAATAGGATCTAAAATTTTGTTATATTTTTAAATTTTTTTTTTTTTGGTAGTTTTGTGATTAAGAATAAATGTTTTTCTAAAAAGAATAATTTAAATCTAGAAAAAAGAAAGTTGTCCGTTTATATTTGAAAAACCAAAAAGGTGGCAACTGAAAATAAAAGTTGAAAGAAAAAGATTGTGAAAAGAGGAAGCAAACGAAACCTTGTTTTTGTTTGTGTTTTATGAAGTTGAGTTGGGTTTGTGGTTTGTATGTTAAATGGATTGGTATTTGGTTGAATTTGATTCTGAAAGGGCTTCAAAAATTGAGAAAATGAAATGGAGTCTCATGTGTTAGCGGATGATAGGAAGTGCTTTGGGATTCCAAAATTCAAAACAGGAGAGTAGCATGTTTGTCACACAAGGTATGTAGCACATGAGAGAGTTTGGCAGATTTTGTACCAAAACAATGAGCCTTCACATTTACAAAAGGAATTTATGGAATTTAATTAATACGTTTATGTGTGTATTAATATTAATTAATCATTTATTATGCCTATCTTATTCCTTTTTCTCACCTCATCTTTAGCTTTATCAAGAAAAAGACGAACTCTTTAATAAAAATAATATCAATTATACGTACACATAATTGGTCAAAGCATCGTAGAATGCAACTCAAAATATATTCATATATTCAACAATTTAAATGGTCTGAGTTTACTTAGACTATTTTTATCTTTTATTTTTAAAAAGAGGTGCATTTGGTTTTTGAAAATTTAATTTAGCAAATGATTAATTGCCCACGCATGTAATTCATGATATGTGATCGTGTATCATTTCATATGTATAATTCATGATATGTGTTATATAGTAAATGATACACGATTGCGTACCAAATCTAAACAATCATATACTAAGACCTTTTATATTTGGTACACGATCATGTACCAACATTTCAACGAGTTTTTTTTAGGATTGTGTTTTTGGTACACGATTGTGTAACCAAATCTAAACGAGCATATAACAATATCTCAACTATTTTTTGTTCAAGATCGTGTATCAAGATATTTTATATTTGGTACACGATCTTCAACCAAATAACATTTTGCAAAAAAAAAAATACTGATTGAAAACAAAGATCATGATTTTAAAAAAAAATATATAAATGGAAAAGACAAACTTGGAATATTAAGAAAATGGCCGACTACCTAAACTTTTTAATTTTGTTAGATGGATTATAAATATTTTGATTGTCTATATTTATAAAAATTAACCAATATTTTAGGTATTATAGGTAAAAAAAAAAATCTATAGATTCTAATTTTACTTTTAAATTTTTCTTGAGTGTGTTTTTTTGCCCTCAGAACTACATGTCCTTATGGTTCCTACAAATACCCTTCATGTTCTTTTTGCCCTCAATTAAATTTTGTATCACTATACAATATCAATTACTATCGGTGATAGAATTTGTTATAGGTTGTAAATATTTTGTAAAATCTACTATTTTTAAAAATTTCCCTTAATTTTAGATTAACATATACAAAATAATAAATTTCTAATTTTTGTCCAAATATAAATATATATTTAAACTTTTAAAAAATTATGATAAAGCTCCAAAATTACGTTTAAACTTCACAATTCAATTGAATACCAATATATAATTAATACTCTTTTAAAAAAAAGATCCTTAAATTTGAAAAGATTATGTTTATACTTCTAGTCTTAAAAAAATATAAAAATGCATATGTTGTCAGTACTTCAAATTAAGGATGTTGAGATCAAATTTTGGTAGAACTTGATCTAAACTAATCTAAGATGTACTAAGTTTACAAGTATGGCAAACTTGCTACTTTCTCTAATTGGTTCAAATTGATCAGTATCTGAACAAAAAAAGGAAAAAAAAACTCCGACCTGCCGGATTCGAACCAGCGACCTAAGGATTAATCTGATGGGATATACCAACTACAGTCCTCCGCTCTACCAACTGAGCTAAGGTCGGTTTTGATTGTTTTATTTGAATATAAAATAGTATTAAATAAATAAATAAATAAAAAGAACACAAAAAGTTTCAAAAGGAAAATTAAAAAAACAAAAATGGAAATGAGTGGGCCTTTGGTACAACACCTCATAGGTCATGGGCAGCCCAAAATTCTCTCAACTTCGTAATTCACAACTTTATTACAAGAATAAATAAAAATCCTTTCCTCCAAACTTTCATAAATTCACACTAATATTGTTTCATCTATTCTATATACACTGACCCAAAACCAATTAATTGAATATCCAAATATAAAAATGGATTTCTTTTTACATATTCAATTTATTTTTTTCAAATTTTATATTGGATTCAAATTCATTCAATTAAGATGTTGTTTCGGTACAAATTTAATATACACATACTTTATTGCTTGTAAAAATAGTAAAAACGAAGCCCAATCCACACATCAAGAGGTAAAATGTCACAGATGTCATCGTTACTAATATACGTTTGATACATCTTATATACGTCTGATACACCTAATACACCCCTTGATACACCTGATGCTTTTTAATACAACCGATACATTTGATTGATACACTTGATGCACCTAATATTCTTTGATACACTTGATACCTTTTGATACACACCTGAAACTTTACTAATATATGTTTGATACACCTTATACACTGTAGATACATTTAGTATTCTTCACTTATACAATATATTGATTAAATGCACTTGATATGCTTGAAGTCCTACTTATACACTTGATATACTATTGATATACACTTGTAAACTTGATTCATGTACTTGATAATGATTTACTTTACTAATATGCTTTAACAATATATTGTTGATATACTTGATAATGATACACTGAGTGACATCATTCATATACTTAATAATATTCTAATGAACTGCATACAATTTTAAAAAATGAAAATCTCGTAGTAAGTATATTAACCAACTAATACATATAATATAAGTATATCACAACACTGATATACGAAACTGAGACAAAATAAAACCAAAATATTAATGTAAAAAAATAAAACAAAATCATTTGGAATCAGGTTCAACTCAAAATAGATATCAAAGAAAGTAAAAAAAAATCACAAATGAAGTTAAATTACTCCGATCAACAACCCTTATATTATATTTCATATTGCAATTATTATACTATTGATATTTTAAAATTAAGATTAAGACAAAAAGAATAAATAATTTTTCTAGTATAAGAATAAACAAATAATTAAGGTCTTAAAAGTGGGAGAATAAATAAATAATGAGTAGGGCATTAAAAAGAGGAAGAGAAATAAGTTATTGAATGGTAGTTTAGGAATAATAACAAATTTATGATGGAGAAGTGAAAATTTTGCAATATTTGCAAAATTCTAAAACAATGTGCTATAATTGCTATATCATATTCTCAAAATGTTATCCTATGTAATTTCCCATTTAAATTGGTAGTTTCTTCCATTTAAATGAGTTAGGTTTATAATTTTAGTCAACTACTCTACTACTATATTAAGTTTTAAGTTTACAAGTATGTATGTATTATATTTAATTTTATGTTGTATTCTGGAGAGATACTAAAGATCCGTTAGATAATGTTTCTATTTTCTGTTTTTGTTCTTTATTTCTTGTTTCTTGTTCCTTGCTTTTTTTTCTTTTTTTAGAATAAGAAATGAGAATATGTTTGATAAATATTTCCGTTTCCTGTTTCTTGAAAGAAAAACGAAAACAGAAATTTTTCATAATATTTTCACTTATTTTTTTAAGTTTAAATATATAGAATTTATGGAAATTGTAAAAAAAAAAAAGAAAATTTAACAAAATATTTACAACATATAGCAAAATTTTCAGATTCTATAATAATACACATTGATAGCCACTAGTAATAGAAGTCTATCAGTAACTATCATTGATAAAATTCAGAATTTTACTATAACTTGTAAATAGTTTAACTTATTTTGCTATTTTTAAAAATGTCCCTAGAATTTATTAAAATATATTTAAAAATTTATAAAACATTAACGTTATTAAATACACATAAATCCCATCACAAAATTAACAACTATATAGTACAATAGTTTTAATTAATCATATGTTGTTAAAATGTGATTTGAAATATTATTTCTTACTCAATTTATTTCTCTTAAATGGTGTTGATTCAAATTCAACTCTATTATATTATTGTGTAAACTTTGTAGTTGTAAAATATTAAAGATAACCTAAATGATTATCTTAGTAAAAAAATTGGATAATGTAAAATTCTAACTAATTTCGATAATACTAAAAATAATAAATTTAAATTTAAAATAATATATAACATGCATATTGCAAATTTTGAAATTTAAAATACAATCATATCTCCCAACCAACGTGCCAATTAGAGATTTTAGATTATAAAAGGAATAAAATTTTTAATATATAAAAAGGGAATATAACTAGGAGAAACTATTTCTCAAAGTTTATCAATTTTTGCCTAATTTTTAGAAATATTTCTTAAATTTTGAGAACAAGAACGGATGGTTATCAAACATATATGTTTCTTAAAAAATGAGAAACAAAAGCATGAAACAACAAAGAAGAATGTTATCGAATGGGCTCTAAGTTGCTTGGTTATAAATAGTAACTTGGTTCTTCTAATATCTCATTCCAAATCAAAGTGTTCTCTCCTTTTTTTCTTTCTTTATTTTGTTCTTGAGTTGAGAGGCAAGTATCCGATAGTTCTCCATATATTTGTTTTACCCAACTATATTTATCTATGCTATAGTTCACACAAGATTTTTAAAGAAGTTTCATTTGACCGTGAAATTTTTATTAGTATAGTATAGTATATACATTCTCTAATATTTAATTTCTTGATAGTTTATCTCGAATGTATAAAGTAAAGTTGAGAACTTCTAACTTTTCACTTTTTAGGAAGTTAGGGATTTAAGATTAGTTTGAGGTTCAATCTTTTGAAAAGTTTTTAACTTTTCAAGTCTTTAATTTTTGAGAAGGTGATAATCTCAAGATTGGTAAAGAACTTAAACCTCTTGAAAAACTTTTGGTTATCATTTACCCACCCCCAAAAAGAAAAACAAATGGAAAGACAAAGCTTATGGAGAATTATCATGGGCTTTAGGAGATATTGGACCCATTTGCTTGTGGTGAGCTTTGGCTTGGGTCAAATATCTTTTTCGGCCCAATTTTTTTATCATGAGGTTGAATTGGACTAGATTTGATAAATTTTAATTATTTAAGCCGATCAAAATTATAATTTTTACAATAGACTCGATTTTTGTTATGATGATGTGGGGATCAAATCTTTTTCATTTAACAACTATATATTAAAAGAAACTAAGAAAAGCGAACTCTTTTTAACTTCCCTCTTACCTTTGAAAAAAATTGAAGCATAAACATGCAAGAAGCAAGTAGAAATGACTGAATATGAGCACATAATCATGATTTCATTTTTCTACTCATAAAAATTAATTAAGGGAAAAGAAAAGGAATATGAAAAGAAATTTAGAGAGTTACAATTTATAATTTATATTCTTTTTCATTTCGGGTTAGACATTTGCTATTTAAATTAAATTAAATCGATCTTCATTTTATAATTTATATTCTAAACATGTTTAATCTAAATTGTACAAAATTGAGGGGTACGGTGTGTTGTATTGCAATTGAAATATATAGATTGTAATGAGAAGAAAAATAATATATAGTGAAAACACCCAAGGATTTTGCACTTAAATATTTAAATCATCATAGGTTACTAGTTGAGTGTGTTAAACACCTCTTTTTAGCTGTTATTCTTTTGCTATAAATTTTTCTCTTTAATTTTCAATTTTCTCTAATTTTTTATTCTAATTAAAAGAATAGTCTCATCTAAAGTCGAGGAAGCAACATGGCTCCAAGCATGTACTATAAAAAGAAGTCTATACCTTCTATTTCTAATCATCTCAATTTGATACCTTTCAAACTTGGTATACGTAAGCGTTTGTTTGTGTGATATAATACCTTGAGAGTGCATTTTTGTAATTAGGGTCAATGAGAGATTTATGTAGGATTGTAATAATTTTTTACGTGATTTTATTTTAACTTAAAATTTTTTTTTACCGGTGTTTATAATTTTATTCTCTTGTTTTGGGTTTTCTTAAAATAAAAATTATAAACCATCAAATTACTATAAAAAGAATAACTATTAGAAAGTATTAAAGTTCAACTTCATCCTTATGTTATTGAACATGTTGTTACTAAGAAGAAAAAAAAAATCCATATATCAAACTATAAGTCTATAATCCAATATTTGTCATTTTTGGTTAAATATATAGAAAATATTTGGATGAGGAGAAGAGTCATTGGCAATTCATTGACAAAAATATCACATCAGTGTTTATTTTTGGATGGTAGATGGAGGTATGTTCTCATAATTCAACCACACCACCCACAAACAATAATGATTTTCTTAAAATTAATTCTGACATATATATATATATATATATACACATAACATAAACATACATTATTTATTTATTGATTATTGATTATTGGTAAGCATGCCATATTGGATGTTTCCAAAAACAAAGGGAAAATTAATTATTTTGAAATGAGAAAGATTTTGATGATAATATAGGTGTGTTTTAAAAGTGGTTGTTTCAATTATTTGGAAATAGAATTAGGAAAGAGAAAAGGAATACATCCCTACCCACAATGTGTGCGATTCCTAACACAAACACAATCATGGATTTGTATCATATTTAATTCTTTTTCCATTTCCATTATTTGTGTGTTGCCAAACCCTCATCAAAATTACTTTATATATATACACACACACTCCATCATTTTCACAATATAAATTTTACTTCATCCACAAAACAGTATGCTTTTTTTTTTTCTTTTTGTAACTTTCGAGGTCCAAAGATATGATTTAACAATGATTACAAACAAAGAAAAACAAAAAAAGAAAAAGGAGGAGAATCTAAAGTACTACACCCTCGCCTTAGGAAAAGAATTTAGGACATCTTAACCTCCCTATTAGCTAGAGTTGTTCGAGGTTGGACTCAATTGGGTTGAAGGACTTTTTAGGCCTAGTTCAATAGTTGAAGTTATAAATTTTGTCAACCCATATAACTCTTATTAAAAAAATAAATTCAATCCAACCCAACACAATCCAACCATGAAATATTTGGCACTACAAGAAAAGAGGATCTCAACGCAAAATATTGTTGGGAGATATACATAAAAGCGTCGATCTCCAGATCCATAAATATCCGTCGGGACCATGGTCGGGAGAAATGCGTCGGGAGAGACCTTTCCAACATCGAGAAATGCAACGTCGGGAGATGATCATATACAACTCTCGACGCTACATTTTCGGCGTCGGGAGTTTAATTATCTTTTTAAAAACAATACCTTCCATTATTACTTTTATTTTACTTTTATTTTACTTTTTAAAATTTTTGTAACATAAAATTTTAAACCCAAATCAATAATATTTTCAAACAAATTGTACTCATACATTCAAAGCAACAACTTCTTCATTACATCTATATATATATAAAATAAAGCAACTTATATAGAAAAAACTTCAATCTCTTTATTCCTTGGCTCAACAAAATTTCTAAGTGTCGTAACATTGGAGGCTTCTGTTCTAGAGTTTACAGAGGGTCCATCCTTAAGAGATCACCTATCATCAATCATAGATCTCATAATAAAGACTAACATTCTTCATGTATCGATCAAAAGCTTAATTTTCTGCTTCAATATGTCTCTTCCGAAATTCCCTTAATTTGGAAAATCTCAATTATTCATTAATTGCAGCGACATCCTAAAATCCTTCTCATATTAGAATAAGGATGTTTACTTGAATTGAACACAAAGCAGAAGATAAATTGACTTATGAACACCTTTCTAGTCAATGGCTTTGATAAACGGACAGGGAGTCGCACATTATTGAATTGGAAAAAGTTGCTAAAAAGTTGTCGAAGTGAAGCTACTCTATTTGAAGTCTTCAAGCACAAAACCAACAAAAATGAAAATCTCAACACGCATAGCCAGAAGAAAAGCCTAAACATGGCTCTTCAGACCATGGAAATGCTAGATTAATTAAGCATGGTCGTGGTGAAATTAGTACATGTTAAACAGTTGGTTGTAGAGAAGTAATCCGATATCATGTTCAGGAGGGAAAGAATATTATACGAATTAATTTTAAAAGAGTTCACAAGATGCTAAAAAAGAGTGAAGAAAATCCTCATAAGACACGAGTTATTTATATAACTTTAGTTCTAAAAAGAAAATAAAATGTTAATATGTAAAAACTAGATTTAATTATTTTTATGTATGGAATTAAGATTAAAAACTCAATTTTAATGAAAATTTTCTTTTCAAAGTGTTAAAAAGCTATTTTTTTAAGAGTTGTTGGAGAGTAATTAAAAAAACATTAAAAAAATTAAATGAAACTAAAATAAATATATGTATCATTTTAAGGTTAATTAATAATAGGTTCAGGTTGGGTTGTTATTTTAATGAACCCATAAACCAACCTAACCCATAATATTTTTGTTTATCCAAACCCAAACAACTAATCCAAATCATATAGATCGAGTGTTGGGTCGATCGATTTTTTAATTGGGTTATCGGGTTTTTTGAATACTCATACTACCTATACATGCATATATATTCACATTCCATTTAATTTTTCAATGAGAAATTTATAATACTATCATGTGTACCATATATTTTTTTAGTTCAAAGTATCTTGGTAATTGTTGAGCAAGAAATTTGGGTCAATTAAATTTTGTCACATTATCAAAACAAACACTGTGATAATTATAATTTAATTGGGTTTGGGTAGTCAAGTTTTCTCATATTCAACCCAATTCAAGCCTCCGGTGTAAAAAACCAGGCCAAAGAAATAATAGGCCAAACCCGTCGAGCAAATGGGCCCAAGTCCAAACCCAAATCTAACAAACAAATGAGTACAAGCCTAAGCCCAAGCCCACCTAAAGCCCATGGAATTTCTGTATAAATAGAGACCTTCCCATTTGTTTTGGAGATCTTTGGTTGAAGGAAGAATTGAAGCTCTAAAGTACTGAAACTCTGAAGAATTGAAGATTCAAACTTCTACAAGTTCTCAAGACGTGCAAGTTCATATCAACTTCAAGATCAACATCTTCTGAAAAATTGAAAACTTGGAAGATTAAACTTTTCTATGATTTTAGAAGATTGAAGCTTAAATTGACTTGCGACCTACAACATCCTAAAAATTGAAAACCAAGAAGCTCTAAGTTTTTAACTTGTATTAAAAAGAAAACATCAAATGAGTAAATACTAGAGACTGTATTCATTATATAAATCAATATACAAAGTTCAATTCCATGAATTATCTTTATCTGGAAATCTTATGTGAATAGTAATATTAACAAACCTCAAATTACTATTTTAAAAAACATGTTGACATGACATATATCAATAAATGGAGGTAGGATACTTATTTAATGGTAGATTGTCAAATAAATAATATTTGAAATGTTATGTCGACGAAACTATCATGATCTAAATTTTACGAAAATATCGATAAAAAGAAAACATATCAAAATTGGCAATATTGATGAACATTTATAAAAAGTTTGTAAAAACAAATTAAAAATAATTTTTAAATTAATAAATAAATATTGTGCATTTTAAAATTAAAAGGTTAAACATTTTTTGCTCATACACAATAAGGTTTGGAATAGTTGCAAACACATGACAATTAGATTCAAGATAATTAAGTACATAGCAATATTTTAGAAATATTACAAATATAGTAAAATCTGTTAAAGTCTATCAATGATAAGGTCTATCACTAATAGACTATATTGTAAATATTGGTCTATCACTGATAGACTCTTAGATGAATTTTGCTATATTTACAATTTTTTAAAATATTGTTATATACGATTATTATTTTTAAAATTGCTATCTATAATAATTACTCTTTTTGTTATCTTTTTTATGTTTGATAACTAATATAAGGATTTATGTGAATATACTAAACATGTTAGGAAAAACTTTATATTATATATATAGAGAGAGATGTATACTAAACTTTTTTTCTTCTAAAAAATAATTGTAAATGTTGAGAATTGTACATCCTAAATTTATAATGTATCAAAATTTTAATTGATTTTTTTCATATTTTTTTACCTCTAATTTATTTTATTGGCTCTATTGATTTTTATGACAATAATGTAAAAATGAAAAATTTTAATATTGAATAACAATAATTTTGATTATAGTTGCATTAAGAATATGAATGGTGTAATTAGGAATATCATAAACCATTCACAAAATATAATAAGTCATGTAATCGAATGAGGTTTATGAAAGTTTCAGTTAAGCAACAATAAAAAAGGTCTAATAGGTTTCAAAACAAGCATAACCAAAAGAGTCATGCAAAAGCGAAGGTCAAGTAGAGTAACATTTAGTAGTTATGGCTGCCTTCCTATGATACACATGCAATGTATTTTAAACTATCTTTATCAAAAGAGTTTAAATAAAAGTGAGTTTTTTTTTTTAAAAAAAAACTTTTTTCTTAAGTCAATCCAAATAAGTTCCTAAGTATTTTAGTTAAATTGACCAACGAAAAAAAATGAAAAATGTTATTAAACTAAAAGTAAATCATGGTATTTAAAATTTGTACCATATTACCAATATATTAATAATTGATTTATACATGAGATCACAATAGATAGGTCATCAATTTTCACCTAGAAAAAATATAACAAAATAAAAAAATCTCTTAAAATGAAGGAAAGATTAATTTTAAACAAAAAAAAAGAGAAAAGAGAAAAGAGATAATTAAAAAGATGATATAATAATAATTATTATTAAAAAAACTCAAGAAGAAAAGAAAATAGAAGAATGAAAAAATGCATATTTTAAAAAAACATTATTGTGATTAAATCAAATGTATATTTGAAATGACTTAAAGAAAAAAAAGTTTTAAAAAAATTCATTTTTATTAAATTTTCAAGGTTTGCAGTGGTTGCCAAAGTTGGTGGCCAAAAGTTGGCCAACGGAGTTGTCAGAAATGATACCCAATGGTTGGTCGACAATGGTCACCAAGGGTGGTTTCCAGAGTTGAGTCGACAAATTTTCTAGATTGAATTAGAAAAAAAAAAGGTAATTCATGGGCTTGAATAGTGTTTACTATTCAAACCCAAGGGAAATAATGTGGAAGCCCAGATGAAGACGGTCGTTGATCAATGATGAAGACGGTCAACGGTCACTAATGTTTAAGATGATTGGTTGATAGCCGACTATCATGAAAATCAGTTGCCAAGGGTCATGGTTTTATTGGTCATTTGACCATCACTACGACCATTTGTTAATAGGCACGACATCGATAGTTGACGATAACGATTTATCGTCGTCGATCACGATGTTCACCAGACGATAGTAACGTCCAAAGTATAGGTCAACCAACGATCAAGATGATTGGTCACCGACGATTGATAATCCATGATCAAGGCGATCTGGAGGCAACGATCAAGATGATCTAGACCTGACAGTTAAGACTATCGGTTGTTGTGACAATCAATCGATCATGATCAGTCATCATGGTTGATTGTAAAGTTGGCTAATGTTCTTGTCAACGGTTATCAATGATCATTGATAAGAGGTTGAAGTAAATTTTTTTCTAAAACATATGAAATTCAATAAAAAAGAAAAAAGATACATATTCAAAACCCATGAGTTTGGTTTCTTAATCCCATAAATTTTATTCCCAAACATAGGTTTTGCATCAAATGCCAAATCCTCCTAATTCCAAATCCATGGGCCAAACACTCCTATAAATCTATTTGGGTATTAACTTATTTTTTATACTAGACATGATCTTTGATAGATGTGAACAACATGTCAAGTTTGCAAGGAAGAAGTTAGAACTGCGGATTTTGGTTATAAGAGGCAATTGCAAATTTTAAAACACATAAAAAAATAAGTCTTCTATCCTAAAACTCGGGACAATATGGTACAAGATAAGGGTTTTACATGTACTTTGTGATGTATCTTGATCCAATTTGATGAGAGGTAAAAAGATTACTATCCTGTACAAAACTATTTTTCTTAATTTATTTAGTTGTTTTGTTGTAAAAGGGATGCATGCTACGTTAAGATTTAGTTTAAAAAAAAAGATACATATATGTATTGGAGGTCAGTGTTCAAATATCTCATTCTCATTTTACATAGCGAAAATAGAGAAGTGGGATGAGGGTAAAAGAGTCCGTTGAAGTATCACGTGGCTCTCGGTAGGCTCTAAATAGTACATGACATGAACCCAACCAACCGTCAATGAATTCCTAATATGCATATCTCTCTCTCCTTTTTCATGTAGTCTTTCCTTACTTGTTTTTATTAGGTGTTATCTTTTCTCCTTTTCATCTTATACTAAATATATACTCATTATTACAAAATTCAACCTTTACTTTACTTCCTATAATTTCCCATTTTACATGATTTCTCCGCCAGAATTTTTGTAGGGTATTGGCCATGGTGTCCAAATTAAGGCCTACAATTTTTATGAGAGCGACACAAATGAACTTCTCTGTGTCCAAAAATAAAGGTTCATAAATGTTTAGGAGCAGAACAGATGGGAATGTATAAATCCTCTCACTTCCACATCTATCTTGTGATTTGGGATTATTGTAATTGGGTTGGGGCTTGGGACCCAATCCATTTATATAAACGTCAATCTCCGACAAATATTATCACAATTAGGTACTCAAATTTATGAGTGTTAAAATTTGAAAATTCAATTTTTATTATTAAGGGTTTAATTTCTACTATTATTGAAAGTTTATCGATCTAATTTTAAATTTGAATAGGTAGTTTTTATAATTTACAAACTACCCAAAATGTTTTAGATAGAAAATTAAAAAATGAAAAACATCTGATTTCAATAGATACATTTTTGAAAACCAAGTCCCTTACCAAAGTTTTAAAAAAAATGTTAGCGATGGGCATAAAATAGGGAACAAACCCAGTTGGGAGTTGAGGGTAGGGCACTGTGCCCTACAAAATCAATATCTATTTATTACTAAACTTAATTCTTTATTTATTTTTCTTGTGGGTCTGGCTGGACACAAGAGTTTATTATTAGCCACTTTTTTTAGCTCAAGATTTAGTTTTCTTTTTTTTTTTTTGGGCAGGAATGTCAGTGGTCACACACACTTCACTTGCACTCATCTCCTCTCTCTCTTGGAATTTGTATAATATTATTGACTTGGTTGTTGTATTTCCATTTTCTACTGCTTGTTTCTTCCCACCGGCGTTGAGAATCTTTATGATCATATATCTCAGTTTTTAGAATCATTTTGCAGTGAAGTTGTTGATTGAATTCCTGCTAAACCCCCTTCCCCATTTTCTACTTCTTGTCTTCTTCTTTCTTTTCAGAATAAACCCCAACTCTCTTCTTCTTCTTATCACTTCTTCTGAATTCTTCTTCACTCCTCTTTTTCGGCTTCAACAAACCCAATTCCTGTTTCCAATTCTAATTTTGAAACCACCCATTTAACTTTTTTACTTCTTCTTTTGAGTTTTTCTTTTTTCTGGATGATGGAGGTTTGCTGTAATCTTGAAGTGGATGTCAATGGCGAAGAGATTTTCATGGTGGATAAGGTAATTAATTCTCTGCTCCTTTTTCACCCCCTTTTGATTCTGGGTTTTCTCAATTCTCTTTTGTTTTGTTTTGTTTTTTTTTTTTTTTTGTTGTTTTTTGTTTTTTTTACTTTACCTCTGGAGTATGTTTTTGATCACTTGTTTTTGGTTTAATTTTGTGTTGATTTTTTTTTGTGTGTTTTTTTTTTTTTGGGTTACTTCTGTAGAAAATTGTAGCTTCATACTCTGGGAGGCTGAGCAAGCTATTTGGTAAATCAAAGTCTACTTCAAGAAATTTGAAGCTGATATTTCAGGATTTTCCTGGAGCGGCAGAGGGATTTGAGTTGATATTGAAGTTCTGTTACAACAATGGAAATATTAAATTGAACCCTTCAAATGTCCCTCTATTGTATTCTGTAGCACAATTCATGGAGATGAACAGTTCATTCTCAGGAACCCAAAATTTACAAGAACAAACAGAGAAATACATTGAAGATATCAGTGAGTGGAGTTGGTCTGAGCTTTTGAATGCTTTGAAACGATGTCAAGATTTATCTCTTAGCCCTTCAATTGTGATTGAGAAATGCTTAGATTCTCTTGTTGGAAGGCTGAACTTAGCTGTGGAAGCAAATTCTTGTCCATCTACCTCCTCGCCCGATAGCTCAGCGTTACGGTTATCGTGTGATACGAAAAGTACTGAAAGCTTAAAGACAGGGTTCTCTAATGGATTATGGTGGTTTGAGGAACTTTTAGTATTCACTCCTGATTTGGTTAAAATGTTAGTGCAATTTATACTCGAACGAAATTTTGATGAAGTTGTCATTGGTAGGTTCCTTATTTATTACCAGAAATTGAAGTCTTCGAATGCTACAAGGGACGAAAAGCGTAAGATTGTTGAGGTTGTAGTCGAAATGCTTTATGTTCTTGAGCACAGTTCTGTTTCCTGCAAGAGCCTTTTCAGCATTCTTCGAGTTGCTTTGGGATTGAACATAGACAAATGTATTCGAAATAAGTTGGAGAAGATGATTGGTGTACGGTTAGATCAAGGATCGTTGGACAATTTACTACTTCCATCTCCATCCGGGATGAATTATTTATATGATGTGAATCTTGTTCTAAGATTCGTCAAAGGGTTTTTGCTTGAAAAAACGAACCGAACATCTCCGATGCCATTAAAAAGAGTAGCTAGGTTAATGGATTTGTACATGGCAGAAGTAGCTCCTGACCCTTGCTTAAAGCCTTCAAAGTTTCTAGCCCTTGCTAAAGCCCTGCCAGATTTTGCTCGAAGCTCCCACGACGATATGTACCGTGCCATAGATATGTACATAGAGGTAATAACGTGAACTAATAGAGCTTTTTATGATTATATCTTTTGAATTGTTTCAACTATTTTTTAATCTCCTGGGAGTTTTTTAGGCTTTGAATCCTTAATTTTAGAATGTATGGGGTGGCTGAATCATGTTGATTACAGGTTCATGCAGAAATGTCAGAAGAAGAAAAGGTTAAGATGTGTTGTGCATTGAATTACGAGAAGCTTTCAGCTGAAACTTGCATAAATCTTTCAGAAAACATAAGATTTCCATCCACATCTTCCATACAAGCCCTGATTTCTGAGCAACTCAAGCTCAAAACCTTACTTCAAACAGCTAACAGCTCTACGTCCATCACAAGTTTGCCTTGTAAACTCGAGGAGAAGCTCGATTTTCCAGAAGAGAATGAGAAACTGAAAGCACATATACAAGGAATCCAATGGAGAGTGATGGAATTAGAGCATGCTTGTAAGAAAATACAAACTCAAATGACAAAAATGATGAAATCTAAAGTAACAAATCATAGTCAGCTGAAATCTTTGCCATGGCTTTGTTCATAGTCTAATTCCTTAATCTGAAATATTGTTGTTTGTATTGTACAAAGAGAGGAAATTCTTTTATCCTTATTAAGATAGACAGTGAGGTTAATTAGGTGCTGTTTGTTTTTCATTGTAGATTCAAAATATTGGGTTGTGTACAGTGACAGAGATGAAAATTGAAGAAAAAAAGAAAAGAAAAGAAAAAGAAGAGAGCTTTTTCTTTCTTTTTTGGTTATGATTTGCATCTTTTAGCCCTCTATAGTGCTTGTCAATACGTATAATCGCAAATGTTGAGTCCTTTTCTTCTGTTATCCCCATGCTCTGTGGCATTTCTTCATCTGTAAATGACTATTTTCCCTCAACACTTTGCACTGAGACAACGAAACTTCAGCACAATTATAACCTTTATATTGCTTTTTTTCACCTTTTCCATATACATCTTCGAAAAGTTACACAATCAATTATGTTAAAAAATCAGTTCAACAGAAACTCTCATTCAACACACAAAACCAACATCCAAACCAAAAGTTAATAGATTCAACATTTAACTCTTATGATTAAGGCTTTGTTTAATAACGACTTCGTGTTTCCTTGACTGTTTTTTGAAATTTATGCTTGTTTTCCTTCCCATTTTTCTTGTAGGATATTTAACTTTTGAAGCATACAAAATTAAGAGGATGTGAAGTGGATTAGTTAAAGCTCACACCATGTTTGGGGGCTTATAACTCTAAAGAAGGCGTTGAACATCTCCGAAATGAAATGATTAGAAGAAAAAGTATAAGACAGTAATAATGTGTTTTGTTGACCAAGATCCTAAATGAAGTGGTAAGTTGGTAAAAGTAAAATAGTATTTTTGGAGTTTGGGAACTGAAATTATGGCCCGGAGAGAGTATAGTATGAAGAAAGAGAATCCCAAAAGGAATTTGGCTTAAACGCTACTCTTTTGTTGGTGTGTTGTTCCATTTCCAATGCCAATTTATTTAGGTTTCTTAAAACTACACCCACTCATCCCAACTTAATTTGTGTGCAATTCAGAGCAATCCCTTACGTTATTCAATCTTAATTATACTTTCTAATCACTTTCTTCACTCCCAATAATAATGTGCATTACAAATCCTTTAATTTTGTTGAATTTATTGTTCCATTATTCCATAGTTTGACCTAAATATTATTAGCACAAATGTTACTTATGACATTTTTTTCAACACAATTTTATATCTTTTGTGCTTTTTTTTATACTCTCTCCAAATATGTCTCTTGTAATCTCTCTTGATCAAACTACGCGACAAGGAACGAAGTTGTGTCTTCTTCCTCTAACAACGTGCAATAATTAGAGACAACAAATGGAGTTTTTTCGATGGTATTTGAGTAGATGGTCTAGAGAGATTGTGAGAACAAACACCTACATTATTGTTTTTCAATTAATATTCATTTATGTCCATAAGTAAAGAGAAATGACAATATATGATTAAATTTACTTTAATCCATTAGTTTAAATTTTTGGGTAAGAGAATATAGACACCACTTAAACAAAACCAAGAATGAGCAAGAGAAAAAAAAAAGTGATATAGAATTAGAAACCACACCAACGTAACAAAGAGGTGTTAAGGAAACTTTATTTTGAAAAAAAAAGGATCAAATTTCTTTTTCTTTTCCTTTGGGTAAAAAGTGTATTGTGGAATATTTATGTGAAGAAAGGAGAATGTATTTTTTGGGAGTAGGGAAGACAAAGGTATCTTATAAAAACACTGAGGGTAAAATGAATGGAAGTGCTTTTGGTGCAAGCAACATTGACTTTCACCATCCACAAAAAAAGCCAAAACCTTTCAAATTACAATGTACAAAACACAACCCCAAAGCATTAAACCACATTTTTCTTTCTTTTTCTTTCTTTTGGCTTTTCTTTTGATGAATATAATATATAGTATAAAGTTCAATTTGGCCTATATTCAATATGTGGGTTGTAAGTTCTTCCATTTTTCCTACTAAAAGTAGAGGATTTGATTTCAAAATCGGTGGGGGGTTTTATTTCAAAACTAGTTATGTTTTTTTTTTTTGAATTTGAAATAGAATTTGTTACCTATAAGGGTAAGTTAGTAAACTTCAGTATTTTAATTAATTTTTTTATTTGAAAATTTTTAAAAATAAAAAAATAAATTAAAATATTTACGATCTATAACAATTTTTTTTGTATTTCATCAATGATAGTTAGTGATATCCTTCTATCACTAGCTATCAATGCTACTGATACAAGGATATCACTGACTATCAAATGTTTATTATTGATAAAATCTAAAATTTTGCTATAGCTTGTAAATATTTTGTCAAATTTTCTATTTTTGACAATTCTCTTTTTTTATTTTTATTTTTTGTTATAAGAAATTACATTTTTTTTTGTAATAAGTTAGTTGCTCGGGCAATTTTATTAAGGGACATTTTAGAAAATAGTAAAATATCAAATTTGATTATTCGTTCTAACCCTTACATTATACAAATGTTAAAATTAGAATGGTGTAGAAATTAGACCTCCAAATATGATAAAAATTAAACCCTTTCAACTTATACCATGCATTATTAAAATTCTATTACTACCACGTGCAATGCACGTATATATATATTCTTTTAACTTTAATTATATATTAACATTTGAATAAAATATTATTGAGTAGATATGGTTAAAAATAATTCAAATTGACGTTTATATCTACCCTTATTATGTTTAACATATACTCAAGTACAATTTTTTGAACTTTTAAATTTTTGAAATTTTTTTCTTGATATTATTTTTTAATTTAAAAAACTCTACTCACTTGTTAAAAGATAAAACGATTCATGTCCCTCGATAATTCTTCAATAATATACTTATAATAAGATATGTTTACATAATACCAAAAACGAATATATGAATGCCTAACTATGAAAAAGTTAGACTAAATGAATTTGTTTAGCGATTTTGATACCATGAAATGAACACTTTTTAAAAGACAATGATACTTTTATTATTAATTTTAGTTAGTTAATTAATTAATTACATCAAGAGTTTGGCCATTTTTATGAAAAATAATGGTTTGTTAAAGATATATATATATATATATATATATATATATATATATATATATATATATATATATATATTGACTTGGATTAAAATTTTGTTATGGACGACCGTAAATAATTTGTCAATTCTTCTGTTTTTTAAAATTTTCCAATTATATAAATATATATGAAAATGTAAGAAACACTGGAAATCAAATTAATGAACAACGTAGGTTTATGTATGCATATTACACTTTCTCTTTTTCTTTCTTACATTTTTTTTTATTTCATTTAATTTTACTTTTTTGAATTATGAGATATGAAATTGTGTCGATGCTTAGTTTTTCTCTTATAATACATTATTCTTACCTCTCAATCAAAAGAATAATATCATATAATAACATTTTCTTTCATTTTTTTTTCGTTTTATTTTTATGAGATTGCTATAACTCAATAATTTTTCTTATATATATTGTCAATTTTTCATCAAAATAAAAATACAGCTACATATTTAATTTTTTTTCTTTTGGATCAAAATTGTATTGATTCATAGAGAAAACCAAACTGATTCACCAATTTCACCTATATATGAGATGATGTAGGTGAATATAGATACTAATAATCCACATGATTTTGAATGATATATAATCCATGAATAATTCTCAAATTAATAATATAGTTGAAGGTGAGAAAAGTTTGAGAATAAAAGTGTGTGAATGAACATAATTTTGCAAACATATACACAACCCACAATTTTAAAAAAAATCATTGGATATTTCAGTTTTGGTGTTCATTCTTTATTTTATAGGGAAATTTTTAAAAATAGAAGAATTGACAAACTATTTACGACCCATAACAAAATTTTAATTCAAACCCAAATTGATAATCAAAATTTTAACCAAAGTCCAAAGTATTCATTGTTTTTTTTTGTTATAGGATGTAAATATTTTCCATTTTCTTCTATTTATGTAAATTCTCCTATATAAAGTAATTTCATATGAATATCTTACTATTTCAATAGAAATGATATGAGATTGAAACCCTCAGAATTTAATACTGTGATTTTTAATATTCAAGCAGTAAATTTATATGTTACAATTGTATTAGTTGTTAACATAATAATTATTTTTCATTATTTACCTAATTTGAAGGGTATTTTTATAAATAAATTAATAATTAATAATTAATAAAAATAAAAAAAGTTGATCAATAAGGGTCCTAATTTAAAGAAAATAAGCAAACTTAATTTTTTCACTAAATAACTAAGCTTGATACTTAGTTTTATTGATTTGAATACCTAACCAACTTAAATTTCAAAACATCCCTATTGATGATATAAATTAGGAAGAACAATTAATTTAACAAATTGCATTTAACAAATATTTCAATGGTAAAATAATAAACCATCATATCTACAAATGTATATATTATTATCTTTGGCTGTTTATGAACAACATCGTTGATAACTCCTTGCCTAGTTGAGGTTGTTCAACTTAGATAAAAAAGAAGAGAAAAATATGTAACTTCAGTTTCTAAGTAGTCATTGAAAGAAAGAATGAGTTGTGGATTGGTGAAAAGAATACACATATAGATGGAAGTATTGTAATGACCTTCTTCTCCCTTGATTTTAATTTTCAATTTCTCTTATTCCACATTCTTGGGCTTCCCTCACATGAATCTGCAACAAATTAATTCTTGCGTTGTGTATTTATACTATTTATTGTAGAATTTTGATAGTCGTTTTCGGTTTCAGCATTATAATAGCAACATTAAAAATGAATTGTAACCTTCATCATAATTATCCATTGAAAATTAATTTATCAGTTACAAATATTTAATTTTTGGGAAAAAGGGGCGTTTGCAAAAATAGCAAAAAAATGTATGATAATAAGACCCATGTCACTATATTTTATAAATTACAAAAGTAGCAAATTTAAAGACCAATAACCCTCTGATAGTCGTCTGATAACTCTCTGATAACCATCTGGTATCATTAACTATTTGTCATATTCGCAATATGCAAAAAAAGAGGTGTCATGGGCTGTTTTTTTCTAAATATTTTTGTTATTAATTTCAAAAAAAAAAAATTCGTTGCTTTCATTTTTTATGTCATATATATAAATATGTAATTGTTTTTAAAATGAAAGGGTAAATGTGTCCAAAAATGTTTTTTTTACATTCTGACTTTTTATATACTAGTAAAGACACGTGCATATAAACGTATAATGTGTAGCTTTAGATTATAGTAAACATTGCTGAACTTGATCCAAACTTTAACTCTATAATCAAACATTGACGCTTTAAATCAATAGAAAAAAAATGAAGGAAGTCTTTTATAATTAAATTTGATAGTGGCATCTCAAAACCAATTCTCCACATAGATTAAACTTGTAATTGATTAGTTACCTAACTGTTAATTTTATTTTTCATCATCATCATCCAATAAATGATATGTTTTTTCAAGAGGCTAAATGTAGTGGGTTTTTTTTAGTGTAGGTTGGGTATCTTTTGTCCTTACATTTTCATCCCATTTCTATGTTGTAGCGGTTGTGACTTTTCAAGAAATTAGTTATGCGCTCATCTACTCATGTTGGCTAATTAGTTAATTAAGATGGTTTTTTACTATTGCTAATCATTTTTCCCAGGCTTAGATAAGGAGTGTAAATCCAGATTTTGATGGACAATTAAATTAATTGAGAAAAACCTCGACATAAATCCAAACTAAGCCTTTTTAATTATATAATCTTCATGACTCTTTCTCCTTTCCACTCCCTACAATTTTACTTTGTTCACAATTTATTTTTCTTACGTCTTTTAAAAGCAAACACCACACCAAATCCTCCTCGATTAATATAATTAACCAGGGATTGTAATTAAGAAACCCAGTGGTTCTATCTGGTTCGATCTGTATTATTACACCATAATACTCCAAATTAAGGTAGTTGGTACAAAATGTTTATGTAATCCATTCTCGAAGGATTCAACATCTTTCATGGGGTGATCAGACAGCACTCCGAGGATCTAATTAAGTGTGTTTTGAAGTAGATCTCCCTCTCAACCCTCTCCCATTCCTACTCGAAGGAGATGACAACACTTTCGAAACATTGAGTTGGAAAGGTATGTATAACAGAATGGAAAGATCCCCATTTCAATCCTCCTAGGAGGGGACATGCCTGTCTCGCCACACGCCTCTTGTTTCAGCTGCACGATTGAGGTGTTAATGCAAGACACGTTTTCGATCCAGTCCCTGAAGCGGTTTAATGTATCTCGAGAGTACATCGATGTCGTCAAGGGCGGTCTAGCGATAAATTTGTAAATTTTTTAATATATATATATATTGAACCTACATATGTAGAAGACTAATCTCAAACCTATTTATTTTGTAGCAATGGTTCGTGCTCGATCTCGAAGATCCAATACTTAAATCGGTTTGTTGAACATCAAATGCTCATCGTGTGGAAGGAATTAAGGAGAGATAACCACCAACATTTCAGGAAGTACAATGACCCTGAAGAAGCACGTGCAAACCCACCGCCCAGATTGGTCAACTGCATGCAAGATTGGCATTCTTTGCGATCATTACATGATCACACAATTTCAGGTGATTTATATTGTCAACCTTAAAATCCATTAATAGTACTTCATTTAATTTGTTGTTTGAATATAACGTTTTGATCATTATTTGAATGTAGGAGCAATTAAAGGTTTGTAAGGCTTCTAGAGCGAAGCAACCTTACAACCATAGGAGCGAATCTAAGTCGTTCCTTCAATGACAGGCTGAGCTTACTGTAGAACACGGTCGCCATGTTGACCGGGTCGAGTTGTTCCGAGAAACGCACGCCAGTAGGACTGGCGAGTTTGTTTCTTAGGCAACAGCGGATGCACATGCAAGTTTATAAAAACTTTGTATTAGACTTTCTATTTTAATTCTTATAAAGATTAAACAAAAACTATTTAACAAACATCAATAACAAAAGAAAAAATAAAGTTCCATGAGAAGAGTGTCAGGTTGGTATTGCATTGAATTTGGGTTACCAAACCAAACTCTATGTTCTGTTATGTTCCGGCTTTAGTTTTCTATATAACGCATCTATGATGTTTTTGAAAATGTTGTAGCATCATATAGACCAAGTTTTATCGAGTGTTAGATAACCTTTATTTTATCATTCACGGTAAAGTGGACTCCATTAATATTCCAATATATCCATGCAACACCTTACAATTATGATTTGAGAGTTCAAAAGATAGATTGTCTTTTTAAAAAAAAAAAACAGGAAAAATAGAAACTAAACAAACACTATTTAAAAAACTTTAGTAACAAAGGAAAAGGTATTCATTTATTTTACATATATGGATGGACTCATTTGGTAAACTAATTTATTTATAACCAGTTTTTTCACCAAGAACCTCTTTCATAATGAAACGCGGTCTATACTTGGCCACTAATGACTCAACTTTAGGCATTGTGAGCCCTTCACCTTCCCTCATATCAACTAACAGATTACTCATTCTTTTCCACTCAAAACATTGAATCAACGATGCCAAAGTCAAGCCAACCACGCGCTGGGCGATAGCCATACCAGGGCATGCCCTCCTCCCCAAACCAAATGGCAACAATTTGTAAGAGTTCTCAAATCCAACCGCATTTACATGTCTTTCTGGCTTTAAAACTACTAGCATCTTCCCATAGATTTAGATCTCGATGTATAGCCCAAGCATTAATCAGTACGATTGTATTACGTGGAACGTCATAACCTCCTATTTTGCAGTCTTCAGATGCACAATGTGGTACGAGTAAAGGACCAGCTGGACTTAGCCGAAGAGTCTCGGAGATTATTCCTTGTAGGTAACTTAAACTCGATAAATCGACTTCATTCACCATACGTTCTTGTCCTATATAGGAATCTATTTCGGCTTTGGCCTTATCTAAGACGATTGGATTGTTAAGTAAATGAGATAGCGCCCATTGTAATGTCACAGCGCTTGTGTCAATCCCTGCTATTAATATATCCTGCAAGAATAATTGAGCATTAGGTGAATCCATGCATATATTCTTGAGAAAAACGATCCACGCACACCAACTTTAGTTTGTTTTTTGTAATTAGATCAAAGTGATCTTACATTTGGTTACACAAGGGGGCGAATCATGAGCTTGAAAGGGAATGCATCTAAGTTAGCTTTAATGTTATGGTGTATTTTTGGTTGGAAAAAAGAGAAGTCATTTGCTATATATTTCTAACCATTTTAGTCTCTATGAAAAATTTGATCATCAAAATTAACTGTCAACTTTCACCACGTACAAACTTACTCTTCAAATATAGTTTAAAAAAGGTTTTGATTTCTTATTAATTTATCAATCAATAAAATATATAGAAGCTAAATTGTTACCAAAATTTGAAAATTCAGAATTTAATGCACTTGCTTGGTTTTTACTTCTAGTTTCTCAAAATTGTTTATAAACACTCATTATCTCTATTAATTTATATGTTTCGTTGTTGGGTGTTTCCAGAATCAAAATCAAGTTTTCAAAATTAAGGTCTCGTTTGGTAACTATTTTAATTTTAGTTTTTGGTCTTTGAAAATTAATTAAGTATATTAATTTCCTCTCAATTTCTTACAATAATTTGCGTTTTTTTAAGTACAATGGTTGAATTTCTAGTTAAATTCCAAAAACAATAAGAAATTCTTAAAAACTACTTTCTCTTGAAAATTGGCTTGGTTATTTAATTCACTCGTAAAAAGTTTGTAACAAATCAAGAAATTTGGGAGATGGAAGCCATGTCTATAAATTTAATTTTTGTTTTAAAAGTTATATATAAACCAAATAGTTACGAAAAGAGACAGTAAAAAAAGTAGTTTTTGTTTTTAAATATTTGACTAAGAATTCAAATGCTTAAATTGAAAATTTGAAAACTCTAAGCGGTAAATAGTGAGAAACAAGCAAAATTTTTAAAACAAAAAACCAAGTAATTAGAAGCTTGAATCTCTAAAGTGTAAAATAAAAAATAAAAAGATCATATTGTTACTCAAAAAAATGTTTATATATTGGAAAATAAAACTTAGATGTTCTAATTTAGAAAGAAAAACATACTTGTATGAGACCTTTGATAATTAGGTTACTATAATATTTCGAATCGGTTTTCTGCAAACGAAGTAAATGTTGAATCATAGTGTTTCCTTCATCTTCTTCATTCCTAATCTCATCAACTAATCCTTGAAGAACTTCATCCATTCTTCTTCCAATCTTCATTATCCTTTTATTATAACCACTTGGATCAATCCAATTCCATAAAGGTATGAAATCCCCTGGATTTGTTGATCCAGCATGTGCCATTATTTGTGTCACCAACTCTTTAAATCTTTTGCAATATCCCTCATATTCCAACACATTATTATTTTTATTATTCTCTTTGCAAAACTTCTTTCCACCCACCATTCTCATGACAATATTGAATGTAAGATCCAACAACATTGACTCCAATTCCACAACCCTAAACTCATCTTCCAACTTATAATTACCACATAATTTACATAGTAAACGTCTGACTTCCTCCTCTCGAATTTTCGAGAACGAATTAAGACGAGTTGTCGAGAAAATTTCGAGGGTACAAATTCTGCGGAGGTTTCGCCAATGTTCACCATAAGGGGACACCACCATGGTGGTATTGTTGTATGATAAGTACTTTCCGAAGTTTAAAGATGGTCGATTTGCAAGAATGATATCGTTCTTTGTGAAACATTCTTGGACGGCGGAAGGAGAAGATACAAGTACGACGAGACGAGAACCGAATTTGAGAGAGAAGACGTGGCCATACTTTTGGGAGAGGGTTTGTAATGTTTTGTGGACAGGATGTTTGAGAAGATGAAGATGACCTATGAATGGAAGACCAAAAAGTGGAGTTGGTGGGAGGTTTAAGCGATGAGGTTTAAATAAAAAGGAGTAGCCAAGTAGAAGAGAAATGAGAGAGAGCAAAGCGTAAAGCAAGTGATCAAAATCCATGCTTTTTATTGATCACTTGCTTTGGTAATTTTGATAACTTTAATCTTCTTTCCATCTAATATATATATATATAGCTCACGTTCAAGATTTGGGGGCAAGAAAGGAAAGAAATAGAAGGAACAAGAATGAATAATAATAATTAAAAAGGAGGGGATTTTCTTTCCAAAGTAGATATTTTAATCATTAAGTATAGAAAGAAGAAAAATTGGTTAAATTTAAATTCGTCTAATTTTCTCGTTTGTGTTTTGTGTCTCAAAATTCTTCGGGAGTTTTTGAAGTTTTACGAAGTGTTTATAAGGTAGTTGAATTATTAAAAGTGTCAAATATGGAGGCATTTTTTAATGTACGTAGTAAAATTTTAGATTTTTTCATTTTTTAGTGTTTATCATTGACATTAATAGAAATTGATAGAACTATATGAGTATCTATCATTAACGAAACATGAAATTTTGCTATATTTTATAAATATTTTTAGCACTTTTGTCGTGTACAATAATTCTTCATTATTCAAATATATATACATATAATCTTTTTATGGAGTTTTTAAAAAATATAACAAATCAGCAAAATATTTACATTGTATAGAACAATTTCGAAAACGAAAAAAAGCTACATGTTCACAATGAAAAATGCCAAAAATGCCTTAGTCAACATGCGATTAATTGATCACTCGCGAGCGAAATTCTTCATCTATGATCATGATACATGATCGTGTAATAAATTGGTACACGATTGCATACTAAATTTAAACAATCTTAGTTGTTTAAACCTGGCTACACGATCTTATACCCAAATCTAAATGATCATGTACCAATATTTCAGTGATTTTTTTCAAGATCCTTTATATTTGGTACACGAACTTGTACCAATATCATTTAGATTTGGTACACGATCGTGTAGCCAAATCTAAAGTACTAATATCCTAACAATTTTTGTTCAAGATTATGTATCAAGATCTTTTATATTTGGTAACGATATTGAACCAAATAACACTTTGAAAAACAATAATACAATATTTATTATTGATTGGAAAAAAAAATGATTTAAAAAATATTAAAAAATTGTAAAAGAAGAAGAGAAGAAAAAAGATGAAAAGAAGAACAAATCTGAAATATTTAAAGGGTTGGCTTCATAGACTTTTTATTAATTTAAGTTAAAAATAAGAATTTTAACCTCTGACATTTTAAGACTTTTTAAGAGAAAAAATGCTCTAATTGACAAATATTTTAAAGTTTGTTAAAATTACTTAATATGGTTGAATAAAATAATTTCAACAATATTTGTTTTCAACCAACAAATATTTTACTATTAGTAATGTTCTTTAGTCCACAACTCAAGGTGGCTGATTGATTTTTTTAAAATGTTTTTTTAATAAGTATATTTTGAATCATGAAAATTGAAATGCAACCAACCTTTAATTTAATTTTGCAAATTGAGAGAAAAAAGGATTTCATCTAAGATATTTATCCCACACGTTTGACCAAATATATATTTATACTATTATTGGTTGCGTTTTTGGTGACACAACACCCATAATAAACAATTTGGATTGAGAGACTAAGTTATATAAGTTGGTGGAAAATAAATTAGAAATGGTTTATTTACAAAGACTTTGGAAAAGAAAAACAATTAAATTCATGAATAGTCAACTCTTCTCTAAAATAGTATTATGCATACTAATTTTGTTTCGTTTTGTTTTTTTGAAGATCATATTTATATATTGGAATTTATAAGTAATCTCTTCTATACATAACTCGCCAAATTGTACTTAGTCATATGGATTGCTGAAAGCTATCATGTGAGGCTTATAATGACTTCGAGAGAAGTAAGCCTTAATCATAAGTATGGTTTAGTAAGTTACATCGCATCAAGGTTATCTTATTACTTACTCGCATGATGATGCGTAAACATTCCCTCCTTCAGTTCCCTGATACAAGTTAGTTCACATTACCATACCAATTTTTTATCCTTTCTTTACAGATTCTCGGTGCTTAGTTTAGGCATTGAGTTTAGTTTAACATTTGTTATTCTTTAATTCTGTCACATCGCCTAAATGATGAGTATTTTCTATAACTAATGTCTTGAATCAATTCCCTTTGTTGCACTTGGACTAACATTAGGAAAACTTGTACTCAATGAGGATTTAGCTATAAAAGGGATATAGTGAGCATTTCACATGCCATGATCATGACCCATGACTTATCGCATCGAATTAATCACACAATACAGAAAGATATAATGAGCATCTTACGCGCAATGAACCTACTTAGTGACTTATTACAATTGCATTATACAAATGCAAACTACTAAGTCCAAGTTCTTAACCCAACAACCAAACCAAGCAGATACACATAGAGTGAGACACGAACACTCCTAATTGTGCAATCGATCTCGAAGGAACACCCTTAGTTGTGCGAAAGCAAAATGCTACAGGTGGCTCGGCTTGAAGAGAGCCGATTCAAATTCACCAGGAATGGGAAGTGACGACACGACGACTGGTCGAAACTAATAAGTAGTGGGCTTCAACAATGGCAAGACGAGGTACAGAGAGACAGTCGTACATAGAGACTGGACGGTTTGGGTGCGTGGCTCCGACGGTGGAACAAAAACAGAAGAGACGAAGTTTGCGTCGAGTGGGTACTCGCAAAGGGACTACACTCGACGACCGAGCTCTCACCTCATAATTAATAGCATTCTCCATCAAAATTTCAAAATCTTTAATTAAATATATATACTCATGTGCAATTGTTTAATTAATCTAACACATTACACCAATTAAATTTCATGACTTTGCCTCATAACATTCAATTAAATCAATTTCTCAACAAACACCACAAATTCAAATCCTCTAATTAATTAAATATTCATCTCAAAAATATATAATTAATTTCAATGTCCACAAAATCAAGTAATTCTCATTATGTGAAATCAAAATAATATTGGAGAATTTTTAAAAATAGTAGATTTTACAAAATATTTACAATCTATAGCAAATTCTATCACTCATAGTCATTGATATGCTATAGTGATAGAATACTATCAGTGATAGAATCCAAAATTTTGCTATAGCTTGTAAATATTTTAATTTATTATGCTATTTCTAAAAATACCTCTAAATTAAATCTAAATTAAAAAATTTACGATAATTAAGTCCAAAATTATCTAAAATTTTGAGACATTCAAGAGATTATCAAGAAGTGTCAAATGTATATCAAATGTATCAAGGAGTATCAGGTGTATCAAGGGATATTATGTGTATCAAGTGTATTAGATGTATTAAATATATATCAGCCACAAGGGCATTTGTGACATTTTATATTTTTATATGTGGACTGGGCTGGGCTCTGTTTTTTTCATTTTTTCAAACACTATATTTCTATGCTATGGATTTAATTATTATAACTTGTTTTGCTTTTTTTGCGAGTGCCCTTAATATTAATTCCATTCAAATTAATTTATTACTTGAATCATACTTAAATGCATTAATGATCTCACATTAATCATATGATAATGTATCTACCATACATTGCAACAATTAATTGTATCTAATACAATAAATATGTTTTACCAAAATCAATTTGTTCATCGCAGTTATTACGTATGACTACTTAATTACCATTGATCTTTTAATAAACAAGGACGGATTCGAGAGGTTAAAGGGGTTAGGCCGCTATGATCCAACTAGATTAAGGTTCTTTGGATAAGTTTTCGGTAAGTTTTTAAGGTTTTGGAACCCTTTTGGTTTGGATTAATTTTGTGTTTCCCAAAACTAAAAGAAAATTAATCTCATTCACGGTAAAAGAATAAATAATTAAAAAATGGTCAAAGTTCGTATTGAATGTGTCTTTTGATCAAATAGCACAATCCCAAACAAGACAATCAAGCCCACTTGTTTCACCAAAACAAAATTTAGGGATCTTATTTAGTTAGTTTTTCTTTTAGTTATGTTAGTAAGTTTTCTTGTTTTGTTATTCATTTTGCTTAAAAATTTAGTCAAGTCTTTGCTAACTAAAGAAAGATATATAAATATTTTAATAATTTAACTGACAAGCAATGTTATTTAAAATATAGTTTAAAAAGTCAACCATTGCAAGTTGCAAAATCCAAAAAAAACCCTCTGACTAAAAAAATAATTTTACCTTTTTCTTTTAAAATAAAAATTGTCTTTTCCTCAGTCATGTTGTCAGCTTGAAAACTTTGAGTTCCCTAATTTCCAAAACATGTTTAAGAATTAAACTTGCCAATCAATAACACCAAATAAAGAGAAGCATATCAAGCAGACCAAAGTACTTGAGTGATCAATCACATGGATCTCCTTTTGCTCTCTATTTCTCTAATTTCTCTATTCTCTCTTCTCCTTGCCTTTAACTTCCTCCATCAACCTCATCACAAAAACCTCCCACCATCTCCATCTTTTTCTCTTCCACTAATAGGACATCTTCATCTCCTTAGACAACCTGTCCATCGAACCCTTCACAACCTCTCCAAAAAGCTTGGCCCCGTCCTCTCTCTCCGATTCGGCTCATGTCTTGCGGTAGTTGTATCCTCTTCTTCTCTTGTCCAAGAATGCTTTACAAAGAATGATATAATTCTTGCCAATCGCCCTTTGGTAAAGAGTGGAAAGCACTTAACATACTACTATACCAACTTAGTCATCTCGCCTTATGGCGAACATTGGTGAAACCTCCGTCGAATTAGTACGCTCGAGATTTTCTCCATAAGTCGCCTTAACCTTTTTGTGGGAGGTAGAGAAGATGAAGTCAAACGTTTGTTGTGTAAATTGTGGGATGGATATTCGTTTGAAGAGTTTAAGGTAGTGGAGATGTTCCCTATGTTTATGGATCTTACGTTCAATATTGTTATGAGAATGATGAGTGGAAAGAAGTATTGCGGTGATGATTTGAAAGATGAGGAAAGATCCAAAAAATTTAAAGACATGGTGAAACAAGTTTTGGCAATTAGTGGAGCAGGAAATCCAGGAGATTTTATACCGTTATGGAATTGGTTTGATCCAACTTGTTATAATAAGAGGGTAAAGAAGCTTGCAAAGACATCAGATGAACTTATTCAGCAATTAATTGATGAGATTAGGAATCAGAATGATGGAGACAATACAATGATTCAACATTTACTTGGCTTGCAGAATACTCAACCTGAAAATTATAGTGACCAAATTATCAAAGGTCTCGTACAAGTACGTTTCTCTTTCTCTAACATATAGGACAAATATATTATCTCTTTTATCAATTTCTTCTTTGTATAAAAGGGTAATGGTAATTAATGATCATTTTTAGAAATAATAATTAAGGATATAGCAACATTTAAAAAAATTCAAATATAGCAAAACTATCGCTATAGACTCGTATGGTTTATAGACTAATATTTGCAACATGGTTTATCAATGATAATCAACTTCTATCATTGATAGAATTTGACAAATTTTGTTATATTTATAAATTTCTTAAAATGTTGCTATATACTTAATTATTTTGAACCTAATTGTTAAGTTTGCAACTATCTCTATATAAAAAGGTTGTTGTTAATGTATTATTTTTTTTTGGGGATAATCTATAATTCTTTTTTCTTGACCAACTATAATGTTAATGTATTAAATATTGTTATTTTGTTTAGATTATTTAATATTGTTATTTTTGTTTGATGCAAATCTGGTTAGAATCTTTGGTCTGTATTTAAGTGGTCTTATGTGTGTATATATATATGCCCATATTTATTATGAAATCTAGGATACAGAAAATTTCCATATTTAGGTATTCTTTATGGGCCCTTGTATGATACCATTTTTTTGAAAGAAAAAAAATATAGGGGTTACACACCAATAAACTTTGCCAATAGTATCTCAAGATTTATAAAACCTTAAACTAATAATTTAATTGTCCATAAACTATATAGATGTATCAAGTTTAACACAATCCCTATCAAACATAATTAAGAAAATAGGATGGAAAAAAAATAATTACTTCAATTTAGATCTATTAATACATGTTCGTGGATTCAATGCATTCAATTCTTACCTGTACAAAGACTTTTGTCCTCATAATGTAAATTATAAGAATTAGGGTCTAAATTATTTATTAGCTCACAACAATTTAGACGTTTGCTTTACAAATTTATATGTCTAGCACGATATTTTCCAAACTAAATTTGTTGTAAATTACAATTATGAAACTTAAAGGTATAAGTTGATCTAATTATTATTTCTAGATTTAAATTCATGCAACTTCTGAAGATTAAGGGTGTAGATTGATACATTTGGTAAATCATTGCTTATCAACATGAGATCCTGACAATATTATCTATCATGTCTTTATATTTAAGAAATCAATAATAGTTTATTAAAATTTGTTTATTCTTTTAGGTAATACTATTAGCAGGAATCGATACAGCAGCTGTGACCTTAGAATGGGCTTTATGTCATCTGGTCAATAATCCAGAAGTGTTGAAGAAAGCTATAGATGAGATAGATAGCTCCATTGGTCAAGAGTGTTTAGTTAAGGAAGTTGATTTGTTGAGTTTGAGTTATTTGCAAGGAATAATCTTTGAGACCCTACGATTGAATCCAGCAACTCCCTTGCTTGTGCCACATTGTGCATCTGAAGACTGCAAAATAGGAGGCTATGATATACCACGTGACACAACCGTGTTGATTAATGCTTGGGCAATACATAGAGACCCAAGCCTATGGGAAGATGCCACAAGTTTCAAGCCTGAAAGGCATGAAAATGCAAATGGAGTTGCTGCATACAAACTATTGCCATTTGGGTTGGGAAGGAGAGCTTGCCCTGGAGTGGGAATGGCACAACGTGTAGTTGCCTTGACTTTGGCATCATTGCATTGGTGGATATGACAGAAGGTGAAGGACTCACTATGCCTAAAGCTCAACCATTGACAGCCAAGTGTAGACCACGTCCAATCATGATGAAAATTTTATCAATGAAACAATAATGGGTAATATTGGAAAATGATTTCTTACCATTCTACATGTTATTGGATATCTGTATTTTTTTGGTTTGAGACCATGTAAACTCTTTGTTTATTTTAGCAAAAATGTCAAACTTGATAGTTTCAGAAGTCGTAAAAAAATTTGACCGGTGCAAATTCTACAACATAGAAAAATAATATTAATAAAACATTAGCGGTGGATGAACCAAAGTTTTTCTTAACAGAGGAGTGTTCTCAGGTATCTTACCCATATTCTGCAAATTGAAAAGTTCGCAATGCATATGACTGGTGGAGGGAAGGGCCAATGAGGCAGTCTATTTTCCTATATACAAACCATGATGCAATATGTTTCTGTTCAATATAAATTATCATTCTTATCATATTATCTATTTTGAGTTTAAGAAAATATTGAACTTCTGTGACGAGATTGAAGTGTTTTTTTAATAATTAAATGCTCTCCACACGACTTGCAATTTTCTCATACCATGCTAAGTATTCTTCTATTTCTTTGCAAGGCACTCGATTTTTAAAATCATCTGTGTTTATGTTTGTTTTCGTAGATGTCTCTTAACTTTTTGTTTCACAAAAAACATTTTCTGTTTCCTTTTCCCACCACTTATGTCAATGGGGACTTCGATGATTTTAGAGGTCTCATTTGAATGACTCCGTTAGAAGGACAAATAAGATTGGTTGAAGACCTAAGGTTAAGTCGAAGACTCCATGGGAGATTCAATTCGTATGTCGGATAATCTTGATTTGGATCGGGTTACCATGGTAAACCCCAAATCCATTGCATATTGATTTGCACTCATAGATATGCGTGCCAGAGTTTGAAGAAGAAGATAGGCGACTGCCCTTTGAAGAGGTAGATTGTAATGTTATAAATAGTATAATATGACCAATTTTTATTTTTAACAAAGTGTTTATTCGACTTTTTATGTTTTATAGATTGATACAAGAAGCTCGTACTCACAACTTAAATTGGATGAAATACAAGTGGAGTGGGCTAAATTTCTAGCTCGATACATATGATAGACACACCTAGAAATGTTCTTGTTAATTTTGTAAATGGTTAACATATGGGAATGCCCATAACCATTTTTGTGTAAATGTTTTGTTCATAGCCATTATGCTTGTATACCTGAGGCAAAATATGTAAGGGGATAGACATTAGTTTTGGTATACCACACATGTTTTTAGTCATATAAGTTAACTATTATTATTGTAAATTTCGGAATAACCCACATATAAGAAATTTTAATTAGATATATTAGATTGAATTATGTAATTGTTGATGACATATTGTTGAAGAATGAAATTATTGTTGGTTTTGAAATTATTATTTTTGGTTTACTTATTATATTAAATTATTTGTCATTTTTTTGTTATGTAACTATTGGTTGGAAAGTTTAGTTTGTTGATGGATCTGTCTACTGAAACGAACACTAGAAGAAATTTGGCCTTTAATGTCGGTTGGCAACAATGCACGTCCTGAGGGGTCTATTGTTGAAGCATATGTGATGAATGAATCAAGTACTTTTTGTTCAAGATATCTAAGTGAAATTGAAACTCAATTTTCTCGAGATGAACAAAATAATGATAGCGTTCCCGAAGACAAGGTAGTTTGAAGTGTTCATGCAGATGGTACAACCATTAGGCGCCACAGGAAGAGAAATATCAGATATATTGGTACATCTTGAACAATGTAGATGAAATCACACAGTACCGCATGTACGTACTTTAGTTTTTGTTAATTAAGTCATAGTCGTCACAAATGCTAATAACTATGAACTTTAGGAAATAATTGAGGTTTATATGTCCTGAGGTAAATAACAAAGTCGATTACTTGAAAAGACACCAATGGACATTTTTTGATTGGTTCAAGATCAGGTATGTAGAGTACATAAGTACATTTTGAATTGAATAGAGGTATATTTCTGACTTATATTCACTAGCAAAAAAATCTCAGATCCTCGAAACGCTTATGTGGGAATGCCTATCTGATGATTTCTTCTCACTGGCAATGGGACCTCCACTTGACGTTTGATCGTACAGTGGATGCATCGTGGGTGGGATACAATTTTACATGATAGATCATGATTTCCGACGCACATTGCAAAATAGTGGAATCATGATAGTCAGTGAAAGTAGAGTAGTGGAAGCACAAAGAATAATTTTTACTGTGCTTTGGATGAAGTTTTTTTCGTTCAATATTCAATAGGATGTTGTGTTTGGCTATTCAAACGTAGATGGTTTGACATGGACAAGAACAAAAACCACAGGACACACATTGAGTTAGGGTACAAATCAATCAACACGTCTCATTTTTTGTTTCCTGAGGAACCAGTCATTCCTGCAATTCAAGCACAGCAAGTCTTTTACATCGACGATCCAAAAAATGGTGCCAATTGGAAAGTTGTTCAGGTGATCTAAAATAAACGTATTTGGGATGTGTCTGAAGTTGAAGATGTCGAGGATCGACAACTGAGTGTACTTGAAGTCGTTGTCGGACAATGTGTGGATGATCATATTGAGGATAGCACCATGTGCAGACGCCACATTGACCCTACAGTCATGAATAGATCGATCGTGCGTCATATCGTTAACTTCATTAATGATGATGACGAACAATTATCTCTTCAAAGCGAATCAAGCGATGGTGAATAATAACAATAATGTATATTTAAAGACATATATATTTAGTTTTTTGGATAATAAATTTCAAGTACTCTCATATATGTTTAATTAATTTTTGTTTATTGTCATCAGATACTATTATGTCTAATCCTTTTTCTTCCGGTATGGCTGAGAGCGATGATCTTTTCAACTTTATTGCAGCAGATCTTAATAACATAGGAGTTTTATTGTCGGTGGGCGACACATCAGGTTAGCTGTTACATAATTGATTAATTGCATAAGTGTGGAGTTTAGTTTATGAAATTATTTTGTTTCTGTAGAGGGGTCTACAACAACTAGCATTCCTAGGAGACGCGAGCACTCGAGGAAGCTCGAGCTAGAGCGATATGTTGCACAAAATGGAAAGATCCCCATATCGATCGCTGAAGGACAGGATAAGTCAATCTCCCCACATGCCATTCGCTTTAGCTGTACCATCGACGTGGTAACTAGAGATACTTTTTCAATTTGCTTTCTTAAGTGGACTGACGTTACGAAAAATTATATCGTGCTCTTGAAGGATTCTTTACAGGTAAGTTTTACAATCACGTATGCGTATATGTTAATTATACCTACCGCTTAATATAGAATATTAATCCGTCTGTACTTTTATATCAATTTTTTGAGCTGGATTTCACAAATCAAGTACTTAATTGGTTTGTTGAGCATCAGATGCCACCACCTGGAAGGAGTTCAAGGGACAGAACCATCGCTATTTCAAGAAGTTCAGTGATCTGGAATAGGCACGTGCCAACCCACCCCTCAGATTGAAGAATTGTGTGGAAGATTGACACTTCCTATAAGACCACTAGCTTATCCGACAATTTCAGGTGATTTAGAACTTATTAATGTTCTCAAACGGTAATTCGTTTTTTTATGTAATATTTTGATATTGTTTGCATGTAGGATTAATCATCGATGAATAGGGCTGCTAGAGCGAAGCAACCCTATAGTCATAATAGCGGCGCCAAGTCGTTTATACAACAAGCACATGAGCTCACTGAACGACTGGGTCATCCAATTGACTGAGTCGAGTTGTTCAAGGAAACACACACTCGGGATGGCCAGTTCATTTTGCCAGCGGCTGCAGATGCTCATGTAAGTTTCTTGTTATGCTTTTTGTTTTCATTTTGTACGTACATTTTATTCACACACATTTTATAACTTATTAATGAATAAAACTTTTATTGCTGAATCAAATGTTGGCCATCCAGTCCCAGCCCACTATAGAGGATTCTCAACTACTATCTGATGAAGAGATATGCCAGACAGTGTTGGGTAGACGACCGGGCTACTCAAAGGGTCTTGGTTGGGGCTCTAGGCCAAAGTCCAGACACGCTGCTGACATTTCTTTCTCAATTGTATAAGCCCACGAGCAAGAGATGCACACCAAGCAGGTTGACGTGCTAACAATGCATCTTGCAAAAGTAGAAGAACAAAATAGACTGTGGCACAAGGAAAGTGAACGAAAGTGAACGAAAGATGGCAGACATGATGAAGGTGATTGTGAAACTCATTGATCGGTCAGTCAGAGGACCTTGATTTCTTCATTTAATGTAAGTAATTTCGAACTTTTATGTTCGTTCATTTCTTTTTGGGGTGATATATATATATATTTATGCTTTAATTTCGTGTCATTGTAGGTTGAAAGACATGACGGGACTACTATATATGTATCACTTAGACTAGTTTTTTGTAGTTTTTTTTTTAGTTTAGATTTCTTGTAATTTTCTATGAACAAAATGTGTGTTTTTTGAAATATTTTAATTAATTTTAATATATATTTGTTTTGATTTTTTTATTAATTTTACGTTACATGTTTTACACTTTCAATCAAATTAAGTCGAATTTGATTATTAAAATATAAAAATTAAATTACGAAAATAATAAAAAAAAATGGTGAAACCTTTTCCGATGCAGACACCGCATCACCAATGGCGTCATCTTACGGCACTGTGTCGAAATAGAGTTGGGCGACGTCGCATTGACCCTTTCTACAAGGACATTGGTTTTGAGTTATTATTAACGTTCTGATTCCACGTCGACAAAAGGTTGCGATACGTGTTGATCATGTTGGCACATCGTGTATCGACATAAGATCTACGTCGACGTCTTCACGTTCGTGCGTCGTCATTACTTCTTACAACGCGTTGTTTACGGCACCTTATGCTGATGTGGCCTTCTGCATCGTGGAAGTCTTCACCGATGCACAATGCTTTACAGTCGATGTTCGATTGTGTCAACAGAACCCGAAATTCTTATAGTGTCATTAGTAAAAAATTTGATAGAGCAATTATTATCAGCTGTGGGTTTACTAATAGATAATAAATTCTTTTTAATTTAAAGTACCACCAATACATCATTAAATAACATATGTTTTTCTCCAAATTTTAGATACCTTTTCCCAATGTGTGTAATTTGAAGACTTTTACCATTTCCAATATATATACTTTATCTTTACCTAAATAGGTTTGCAAGTTACTCAAATTACCAGTATTGGTTATGATATGTGCCAAGGCTTCTGAATCTGCATAGATGGTGGAGTTGGGTTCCTCCATCAAATTCATAACAGCAAAAGCCTTTGGTATATCATTAGACTGATAAGAGTGATTGTACCTATTCCAAGAATCAATAGCCACATGGTTAGCTTTGTCACAAATTTGACATACTACCTGATTATGATCTTGTGAAATAGGAGTTTGTTGTCCATCTGATTTTACTTCCTTGCGTGGACTCAAGGTTGATTTTGATGCTTGCTTGAAGCTTGTATTTTCTTGAAATCTGCTTTGAGGAAAACCTCTTCCACGAGAAGAGAATTGTCTCCCATGTTCTCTACTGCAATCTCTTTGGCTGTAAAAAGCTTGGGCATGATATATTTGTCCAAAATTTTCTTCTTCAAGTTCATTAGACAACATTTTGTGGTGTGCTTTAAGAGCCACAACAAATTGGTTATAAGAGGGATATGGTGGTTTTGATAATATTGCTATGCGAAAACCTTGGTATCAAGATCCTAAGCCTCTAGCAAGATGAAATACTTTAGTAACATTATCAAGTGGTTTCTCATAGTAGCTAGTTTATCATAGAGGTATTTAAATTTTTTAAAATTTTTATCAAGAGTTGAGGATCCCTTCTTCAATGTGAGAAGAGTTTCACTTACATGGATTTCACTTTCTTTTGTCATTGTAAGCATTTGATTTTCTAATGATTTCCAAACCTGAAATGTCGTCTCTGATCCTTCTATCATGTTGAAAACATCTTATGAGATTATCCCCAACAACCAAGAGATAAGAAGCCCATCATTTGTGATCCAAACTGCACGACTAGAATAATCTTTGGAGTTTTCTTCCTTGTTAGTAGCTTCATCATCATATTTCTTTTCTTCTGTGAGATGGTGTTCATACTCTTAATTAATGGTAGCACTTGGGATTTCCATAAGAGATAAATTTCAGTGTTGAGTTTGATTGAAATAAGACTAGTTTGACTGATGGAAATATTGAATTGTGAGCTTTTTCTTTCATGGCCACGAAAAAGAATTTTCAATTTTTTGAGGCAAGTTTTTTTCTATGAGCACAACAATATGCTCTGATACCATAAAGAAACTAAAACCTCAATCAAAAGAGAAAATAATATCCGTGATGATTTTATTTATAAACACATAATGAATATTTGTACACAAAGGTGAATAAGGTTAGCTTGTGCTACATACATGAAAGAATAAATTTATGATGGAAAAAATAAAATTGTGGAGGTCAAAAAGGAAAATTGAGCAAGGGTCATATTTTCTATTCAAGATCATATAATGATATGGTAATATAAGATAGGGAAGGCAATGAACAATTAATTAATCATGGTGAATTTGCGCAAGATTTATGTCAATGTAAATTATTCAAATTTTGTGGTAATTTGATTAATCCAATTTGATTTTGAGATGCTTGATCTCTTATAAATACTACCTACACGTTCATGTATCATTTACTACACGATCGCATATAATCGTAAGCGTTTAGAAGAAAAATTACATCTGCGCATGTGACCAATTAATCTCTTGCTGACTGAGAAAGTTTTGATATTTTTTATTGTGGACATGTGAGCGTTTATCGTTTTGTTATATTTTCTTAAAAACCTCCTTATTTAATTATATTTCATGTATTTACAACAAAACAATAAAAAGGTGTCACAAAAAAGTGAAATCCGGAAACATTGATTTTTTCGTCAAAATTGCAAATTTTGACACATTTATGACATTATTTTTCTTTCTACCCTTCCAATTCGGACTAGAGTAAGGTGTTATGGTAGTTCATTTTTCTGAGGGAAAGAGTATAATTTAAACCTCATGGGGATAAAAGATGCAAATTTTCCTAACTATTATTAATTTATAATCACAAATTAATGATAATATTACCTGTCGACTTGTCTTTCGAAAAATAAAATGGTGCACTCTTTATATTTATATTGATGCGTTGAAATCATAAACATAAGTAAATAACCAAAAGATCTATATTTGAGTTCAAACGAATTTCAAGTTCAAGCTTAAGTATATATATATATGATAAATAGAGAGAGAGATACAAAGGGAAGAGGTGTCATTGTGTATATATACATACATAAATATATATTTAGTTAGAAGAATCTTGCTCTTCCATAATGCAAAGACATAAGATAAGTATTAGAAGAAGAAAAAGGAGTTTGATTTTGTGGATGAAATAATATTGAAGAATTTGATAATGATGAGTTTGAATTAACAAATTCCACCAACTTAGGCAGCCAAATTCCATCTCTCACTTGCTTTAGTGATTGAGTATGCAACAGTCTCTCTCCCATGCACCATAATTCAACCTTCACAAAACCAAGAGAACTTTAAAAATTAGTAAGAAAATAAAATAAATAACTAAGTAAAAGAACCCCTCAATTCATCATTACCCTCTCTCTATCTCTTCTTTATTGATTCATTTCCAATATTTTGCATGCATCATATCCCAACACACTCACTCTCACTCACTAAGACATTTGAGTGAGACATCTCATGCATGCTTCATCTCTTAATTTATTTTTTCAAAACTACTTCTGACTTTGTAATTATTAGAGAGAGAATGAATATTAAAAAAAACTAGTAATAGACACGGAATTAATTAATCACTTTTAAGCCATGCATGTTTACTTTTGAACAAGAGTACTAGATGATTTTTTTTAATATATGAAAACATTTTACATATGATAAATACTGTGATGTATCACAGCTCACTCTCTGTGTACAATCTAATTACAAAATTTTATTTTAGATTTTTTTTTTAAAGAACTATTCATTTGTAATTGAAAATGTTACATCTGATCTAAGTTGCACTCAAAAGGTTTAAAAAATATCAAGGTGTAATTTTGATTTTCACACAAATATAGATTTTGAAGGATATTTTAAACAAAATTATAAAAATAAATTTAAATTAATAAATAAATATTTAATATTTTTAAATCAATAAACTTACCTTATTATTTATAATATATTTTGTATCAATCACATTTTGATGATTATTTTTTTTGTAGATTTTTCTACCATATGATAAAAATATTGGTTTACAAATATTGAATCAACAAAAATGTGTAAATATTAATAAAAGTATTGACATGTCAATCAAAATTTAATGTGTATTACCTTTTTCACATTGTTCATCATCATTTTTTCATAAAAGACATTTCCATAAAATAAAAGAAAGGCTAGAGTAGGCATTTCAATAAAAAGAAAATTAGAGAGCATCATGAATATAAAAGATATAATAATGTATGATTTAAGAATAAAGTTTTGAATGAATTTCAAGATCCACCAATCTTTCATTTATCTCTCCCAATCTCATAAAGTACATACTAGACAAATTGAACGTGATAATTATAATTGGACAATTTAGGAAATATGTGACAGTAATAATCTTTTCTTTTTCTTTAAGTTTATTTGAAGGAAATAGTGAGATAGTTTTGCGTCTTGTTACCTCAGCTTGATTGGAGAGACCCAGCTTTGTGAGCAGGTACTTCTTCACCATCAACACTGTCATCTTCTCATCCCTAAACAGTTTTTCACCAAAATCCATAACTCAGCTTTCCTTTTCTCACTGCATCCTCTCATCATTTGATTTCAGACCAAATACATACACCAAATATATTATTATTATTATTTGTAATCCCATCAACTCTAGTTTTACTCCTCAGGTCAAACTTTATTATTTCTTTTAATAAAAAATCACATTTAAAAAAAAAACTATATACCCTCCAACTCTAGTTCTTTTGATCAGTAATGTAAAGCAGAGAAAATTGCTATCAGCTATATTAATAGTAACAACTTTGCTATAATGTAATATCTGAGTGAACTGTTCAACTTTTCATTTTCACTATTTTTTCATATACTTCTTTTAAAAAAAGAATTACGTGACAATATATTTTACTATTTTGGAGGACTTTTAAGAGAAAAATAATGGTATTGTGGTGATTTTGAGGTAATCTTAAATATAATCATGTGAAGATGAACTATAAATTAAATCTCAAAAAAAAGAAAAAGTAGTCTAGACTGATTTCATTAGGTAAGTTCAAGAGAGTTTAAATGGATATAAAAATTAATTAGTTTTGAGTTTTAATGAATTGGTTGTAATGTTTATTTGTTTTTTATGAAAAGAAATCATTATTTAATTTTAAATTTCTGAAAATATGTCTTTTTAAACAAGAGTACTTTACCCACTCAAAACCATTTCAATCAACATTTAAATTGTCAACTTATGTAGATAATTACGCTTGCATCTTTGATATATATATTCTATAATATTTAAGAAAGGTTTTAAAAATAAAAACAACAATCAGTACACAAAAAACTGGAAAATTTGAAAAGTTTGTATGATTTGATAGTGTGTTTTGAATGTTGTCACTTACTTGACTCTAATGTAGGGTTTGGGTATCTGAGGCAGTGCTGCTCCTCCCTTCCTACCACATTTCAAATTCAAATTATATTAATAATTACAATAATCTTATATTTACCTAAAAAAACTTCATAATACATCAAAATACGTTCTATCGATTTCGAAATTAAAAAAAAAAAAAAAAAGAAGTTTAATCAACTGTTCTATAACAATATAAATATTCATTGGTTATTTATTTATGTTGTAACAAAAAAAAAACTCTACAATTAATTTTTTTTATAAAAAAATTTGTTTCATTGGGGAAAGAAAATCAAAGCTGTTTTTTTTTTTTTTTTTTATTTTTTTTTTTTTTTTTTTGAAGATGATAGATCAAGGAAAAAGAAGGAGAAGAAAAGAGTTCATAAGTTTGACCTGTTGGGTGAAGAGAGTAGTGAAAACCACAAACCAGCAGAGTTGGTGATTATTGAAGAATAATCACTATGGAAGTGCTTTTTCTTGCTTTGATGTTGAAGCATAAAATCCCTTATTCCCATATAGTAATAATTACTTTTATTATTAGGCCCTGTTTGAAGCCTCAAATCCAAATTAACATACTCACTTTCCTTATGAGAAGTGGTTCCACAAACAACTAATTTCTCTTGGTAGAGTCTCGATCTTTTTTCATCTTCTTTTTCTTGTTTTTGTAGTTGTTTCTTCTCTGTGGATCTTAATCCTAAACTCAACTCTAGCCACTCTTGAGTAGAAGAGGAACCCATTTTGGCAGAGCAATCTAAATGTATTTATTGAAAGCTTAAATATATATAAGGGAGAACAAACAAAATGGGATGGGGCCGGATATATATCACTTTCATTTTAGGGTTTGTTTTGAGAACTACACTCACCTCTTACATCTCCAAACACATCTTTCTCTCTATAATACAATATGCATTTCTATATATAAAATTAATTAGGTGTAATCATTAGGGATTTTGTTTTATTCATATTGTAAGTTTTTTATAAGAATAAAATAATATTAAATTAAATATTTTGTTTCTAACCTAAAAAATATTCAATTTTATCGTGAACAGTAAATATTTTATCAATTTTATAATATTAACAATTTTTTCTTTTTTCAGTATGAGTGTAGAGATGTCTTCGGTTTCTATAAAAAGGAAGTTATACTTTTATCAATTGTCTCTGAGTTAAATTTATTTTAACATTTTATTTTGATTATTTCTTCATATATATAATTTTAAGATTTTGTTGTATAAGATTTTTTTAATTTATATATATATATATATATTTTGCAAGTTTCTCAACCACTGCTTTTATGTTTCTCTCTTGAATTCCTGCTACTCCAATTAAAAAAACAACAAATATTTTAAAGTTTTTCTTTTTGACATTTTCTTAGTTTCTCAAAACATTTTATTTAAGACAGAAGAGATCAGCAGGGACAAGTCATATTGACTATAAAATATTATGAACTCCCTTGACCGACTACTAATTAGCCAATAATGGAAATATTATTAGATAGATAACTAAACATAAGAATGTATGAGTGTAAGTAGCGTTTATAACATTTAATTTTAAAAACGCAATAGCTATTACAAAATGTGCCTAAATCATTGAAATCCAAATATATCTCTTATTTCATTATAACTGATGTAGTATCAAATTTAAAAGAAGCAATGGTTAAACTCTCGTAATTTAATTTTTCCTTGTATTGATATTCAATTGTTACCTCTTTTAGAAATCTTCGAATACATAAACTAGGTAATATATAAATTTATTCTAGTCTACCAACTAATCTATTATATTTAGGTTAATGTGTGTTTTAAAACTAAATATGTAATACATTTAATAGGGGGATATTTCCAACTGAACCAATATTTTTGGGTTGGTTGGGTTGACAACCCGAATGGTATTTCCAACCCAACCCAACCCTTAAATATAAGTTGGTTTGTACTAAATGAAGAAAAAAAATGCAAAGCTCAAAATAAATAATCGCCAACATTGAGACTGTGAAGGAGAAACAATAGAAGAAGGTGAAAAGAGAAGCCGATGGAGACAAACACTGAGAAGGAGAGGCATGAGATGAGAAGTCGAGACGAGAGGGAGAGGGTAACACCAACAACGACGTGAGATGAGAAGTTGAGACAAGAGGGAGAGGGGTAACGCAGAGAGATGTGAGGCACCACGTGAAGTACGTAGTATTAACGAAGTGATGTTCGGTGACCTGAATTTACTTTTACTAAATTAATAATAAAATATATATATATATATATATATATATATATATCATTAAGTCGGGTTAAGTTGGATTGAACCAAATATTTCAATCTCCGACTCGAGACCCAATCCAACTCAAAAAAGAAATTTTTTTAACCCAATTCAACTTAAATTTTAAACTAATCCAACCCAATTATTATAATATGGATTGGATAGTCCAAATTATTCGGATTATTAGATTATTCTTGCACCCTAATATTGACACAACTGATAACATGAGAGACACAACTGACAACATGAGAGTAGAGTATTCGTCCTCAATGAAAGTGATTATATTTATAGTGGAGTAAAAACAATAATTAACTACAATAATGTTATAAAAAAAGAAGAAAGGAACAATCAACTTACCACACATGTCACACCAATGTAATTAGGTTAAAAAAAATATAGTTTGAGCAAGCTATCAACCAAGTATGACTGAGTGGAGTTAATTTTGAAGTTCGGAATAAAATAGGATGGAGTAAGACTTTGATATATTGTCTTTTACTTGCGAAAAAGGTAAAAAATGATTAAAAAACATTTTTTTAAAGAAAAAAGTTTATCACGTAACTTTATCCACGATTACGATAGTACCATATTCCCTTAATTCACACTATAAATTTACCTTACCTTCATAAATTCTTGTAAACACCACATTAATATCAGTGAGTCTCATTCAATATAATATGTATTTGATCGTGACACACGACACAATAAATAAAGTTTGATTTTGAAACTCATGTATGGGCCAAATATTTTTGAAGAAGATAGATAAATGGGTCGCTCTTTACCAAGACAAAAAGAAGGGAAGAAAAGTACAATATTTAGGGAGAAAGAAGAGTAATAGGTTTGGAGAGAATTGGAAGAGGTTGAATGTGATGAAGTGAAGAGAAATGAATGTAGGATTTGGTAGTTAGATTGAAGAGAGTTACACGCAAAACACTCACAGAGAAAAGAGTATAAAAAAAAAGTTTGGTAATTATGAAATGATAGATGTGAAAAGGAATTAGGGTATAGCAGCTCCATATATATATCCATAGGGAATAGCCAATGATTTGGTTTATTCTAACCTATTGCCCTCTTCATGAACAACAAAATCTCTCTTCTTTTATTACCTTTTATCTTCAAGATGTTTCTCTGTTCATTTTGTTGTACGAACAAAAAACAATTAATAAAAGACAGTGAGAGAAGGAAGAGATTTGGTTAGGAAATCCCCCATTTTAAGGAAAAGAAAAGGGATTGCACGTGAAAGGCTAAGGGTAAATTCAAACATAAAGAGGGCATGCAACGTCAAGGTTAATACTTGGTCGTTTCTCCTCTCTTTGTCTAGCTATTATTTTAAATTCTAGGTTAAAAAATATTTTTAATCTATAAACTTTTATAGAAATAATAATTTAAGATCTTCAACTTTGGCTTGGGACCATTTTAGATAGCTTTGGATCTTTCAATTTTGTATTAATTTAGTTCTTGAACTTTAGTATGTAACAATTTAGAAATGCATACAATTTAGTCCCTAAAATAAAAAAAAATTCATCAAATTTTGAAGTCAAATTTATACTATTTTATGATGTAAAAATTGTATTTTACAAAATTATCAACTTCCTAGTTAGTTTCTCAATTTATTAAACAAGAAGTTTCATTAAAATTTCACACTCATTTCTTTAATAGACACTAAATCATTCAAAATTATAAGGTTAAGGACTAAATTTGTACCTATAAAAAAGGTTGAGACTAAATTGTTACTTCTATAAAAGTTTAGGGACCAACCGTTATTTTAGCCTAGCTAAATGCTAAATCATTTGCAAATACAATACTAGCAATTAGATTAATTATTAATTAATATATCACAATACAATTTATATCTAACTATAAATGTCTATCGGTGATAGACCATGTAATGTTAAATAAGAGTCTATCAAAATATCGCTCATAGATTTTGTTTAAAAATGTTGGTAAACATTCTACTATTATTTCTGAAGTACAACAAATTGCAATTACTCAAAAAAAAAAAATGTACATCGAAAACTTCATACTTCATGTCCAAAATTATCTTGGTTACCTTCAAACAAAAGTTTTGACAGTCCTCTTAGATTTTATTTCATTAGTAGTTTGGTTTAATTAAAATAGGGTTGAATTATAATATATATTTTTAAGCAAAAGAAGAAAAGTGGAGGTAAAATTATACAAAAATGATTGTAATAATTAAGTAACATTTATGTTTTATTCATGTCTAAAAAATCTGATTTGGTGACCATAGTTATTATAAGACGACACACAACAATCTGGATTGGATTTGAGAAGCATTGTTAGATTTGCTTTTTCTAACTTCAAAGATTTTGTTTCACTAATTTATGGGATTTATTCTATTTGTGCCAACTTAGCTTAGGCCTCACATTATTCCTTTTTTTTTCTTCTTTTCTTTTGGTTATTTAGTAAATTTAAGCCCCGTTTGTAAATAAACACCACTAACTCTCAAAAGCTTAATTAGTTTTTGACATTATACGTAGGGTGGTATTCTAAAAATCAGCTAGTTATAAGTTTCTACGACCCTAATGCTTGTATTAAAAAGGAAAAAAAAACTTGTCCTCCAATAATATAAATAGTAAATTTATTTGGATGAGAGGAGAACACGTCCTATTGATATATTGGGTTGAGATTTTAGTCTAATTTTAAATTTTAAAAACAAATTTTAAATGTCTACTTCGTTTTTAATTTTTTAATTTTAACTTGTTTTTTAAAACTATTGATAAAAAGTAGATAACAAATCAAGAAAATTTAATTAAGATGTAAATTGTATTTATAGCTCAAATTTTCAATAACAAAATACTAACAAATCATTTGGTAAATTTAGAAAGTTTAATTTGGAAAGTTTATTCAATATAGTGGTCTTAGGATGTTAATTGTCGATTTCATAATTCATATCATCACTCCACGAAATTCAGGGTGTGTTTGGATTTCATTTTCAATTGTTTAATTTAGAAAATAAATTATTTTGAGAAAAACTAAAGTGTTTGGAAACTACTTAAAATAGATTTTTTATAAAAAGAAATTTAAACAAAATTGATTTCTTGAAAAATATATTTTTTAATTCAATCCAAACCGATATTTAATTTAGAGACTTAATTTAGAGCCTTAAGAGAGAATTTATAGTCTAAAAAATGCAAGGAAAATTGGAGGTTGATTTGGTAGGTGTTAGAAGATGCGAGGTGTGAATGGAGGCAATGTTGAGGGGCTTCGACGACACAGATTGCTGTATGAGTAAAATTTATTCATTTTCTTTATTGTTGTATACGCAATGGTTGTTGCAAAGTATGAGCTTATAGTGCGTGGCTAAACACTTAGCTCTAAGCTGCTGATAATGAACTTTTCTATGAATTTATCCCCGATTTTTATTTCATCATCCTCATTTTTTTTTTTTATCAATTTTTGTTAATTTTACATAATTTATAATTTCTAGTTTTAAAATAAAATAAATAAATAAAGTTTTGGGTATTGTAAAAATGACAAATTTGATACTATTTAAAGAATATATCAAAATTTCAGATTCTATTGATAATAAATATTGATGGATACTGATATGCTTCTATCGGTGATATTGATAGACAATTATTATCAATGCCTATCATTTATATAATTCAATATTTTGTAAATATTTTAGTTTATTTTACTATATTTGAAAATGTAACTAAACATTTATTATGTCAATAATATTCCAATATTTCCCTTTTTCTATTTCTAATAATAGAATAAAGGGTTTTTTTTAAAAAAATATAACATATCGACAAAATATTTACACAATATGAAACAATTTTGAAAACGAAAAAAACTCACAAGCTCACAATAAAAAATACAAAAAATGCCACAGTCAACAAAAAAATGCCACAGTCAATACGCAACCAACTATACACATATGTAATTTTTCTTCTAAACAATCATGATACACGATCATGTAGGATAAATGATACACAATCGTGTAGGTAGTATCAATACAATTGTGTAGATTTTTTTAACGATGAAAAATATGTTTCAAATATAAACAATCGTGTTAACTATGGTAAACGGTCGTTTAGATCATACCCACACGATCGTGTGTAGTTCTTTTTAAATGATGGGAAAAAGGCTTCAAATCTAAATGATCTTGTTGACCACGCTAAACAATCGTGTTGACTATAGTAAGTTATCGTTTAGATCATATTCACACGATCGTGTGGTTTTTTTTAAACGATGAAACAAGGACTCAAAATCTAAACGATCGTGTTGACCATGCTAAACGACGTGTTGAGTAGGTAAGCGATTGTTTAGATCATATCCACACGATTATACTGTAGTTCTTTTTAAACGATGGAAAAAATTCAAATCTAGACGATCGTGTTGACTAGATAAGCGATCGTTTAAATCATATCAGAGTGATATTTAAATAATTTTGATATTTTGGAAGAGGAGATGGAAGAAAGAAATAGAAGATGAAGTTGGAAGAAGCAAAGAGAAGATGAAGCTCTTATTTATTATTGGCTTCTTTGTTGTATAAAAGGTAAAATAGTCCCCTTTGAATTACTTTTTGTATTATTCAGAACAAGCTCTAGTAGAATTGCTTAGTGTAAAACTGGAACGATGAAACTTGTTATCCAAATTATTTTATTTATCCTATATATTTTTCGTAGAATCGTGAAAGGAATAATAATGTAAATAATAACAATAAACCTTCTGCACAAGAGAAGTGTTTGTGTCCATTTGAATTTAAGCAGCAACCCCCTTAATATCCATTCCTGCATTAGTGATAAATGGTCACCCTTAACACCTCACCAAGCACACCCAAAGTGAAAAAAGAAACCCAAGAAAACGTAGAATATCTATTTGAAATTAACCCGACATAAATGTTTAAGAAGGCTTTGCCTTGGGCCAAGGTTCTAGGTCATTGACTCATAAGAGGCTTGGACCTCATGAAACGCACTAAAGCGATGTGACAAATAACTAAGGCTTGCACCTAAAAGCTAAGGTTCAATTAATTTGCTGCACCATTCTTCAAAAATATGAAAGTTCATGCATACCATGCTGGTGCACCATGAATGGAGAATAGGTGCCCTAGGTAAAAGTTAATGTAAAAATGTAAACGTTAAACAATGTGTTAAATTTTTTATCTAAGAACTCAACATATAATAAAAGTTACTATTATCAATTATTGTACTTACATAATCATCATGTTAACAATACCTTGTCTTCCTCTTTGTTTTTTATCAATGTTTTTATTTAATTCAAGGAGTATGCCTCATATAATATAATATATATTTTCTGGTCAGTTGTGACTGTGAGTGCTTAAACTTATACATCACATAATATACAATATTAAATTTATGTAAGATATATACATATATTATAGTAACTTTATATCCTAATCTTATTTAGATTTTAGATACAAAAAGGTAGATTCTTTTATAACATAGGTATTGTTAATGATGTGAGCATTTTTTGGAAATAAATTCATTATAGTCGTTTTAGTATCCTAATCTTATGTAAATATATTTGTGTGTCAGACTCTTTTTTTGTTTTAGGTTTTTCACATTTTTTGGTTTGAAAATTTCATAGTAGATGCAATTTTAATTTAAAAGTTTAGAGTGATAAACAATGTTCTTAAGTGGACATTTTTCGTTGCCATTGTTTAAAAAAATGTTGTTTTACATTTAAGATCTATCCTTGAGTAGGTTGGGGAGATGATGCTGTGAGTCGGCGTGAGATGGTAAGACAATCAAGCAAATGCTATCTGATAATGCTCTTGAATTAAATTCACTAATTTCTTCAAGGAGAAAGGGATCCTACATAAGTTCTCTTGTGTCAGTTGCCCTCAACAGAATTATGTAGTTGTAAGGAAGCATAAGCATATACTTAATACAACAAGAGCACTGTTCTTTTAGTCAGCTGTTCCTATGATTTTCTGGGGAAAATGTGTATTAACTGCTGTTCATTTGATCAACAGAACTCCATCATGGTTGTTACACTGGAAATCACCATTTCAACTGCTTAACGACGAGCTATCTGACTACAAGAATTTAAGGGTTTTTGGTTCACTGTGTTATGCTTCTACTTTGTCACACGACCGTTCCAAATTTCAACCCAGGGCAATACCAGCTATGTTTGTAGGATATCCACAAGGCATGAAAGCATATAAAATATACATCATTGATCAACAAAAATTCTTTATCTCAAGTGATGTCATCTTTCATGAATAAGCCTTTCCTTTTAAAGATTTGTCCTCTCCCCAACCTGTGAAAGATGCAACCCCGGGTTTTTCTCTACCGAAAGCCTTCCATGACTCTTCAAATGATGGCCTTAGCACCTTCTCACGTATCCCAAATATCCCTCATTCACCAAATATGAATTTTGACAGCATATCAGAAGCCCTAACCCAGTCCATGGATGATCCATCTCTATCGATCCAACAAAATACACCTGAGGAAAGTTCCTCCAAAATTTCTAGCAATCCCCCAGTAAGAAGATTAAATTGAATCACTAAACAACCTTCCAATCTCCAAGCTTACCATTGTAGCCTCCTTACATCACAGCCTCATCATCAAAACTCCACAAAATACCCTTTAAACCAGTACATATCCTACCAAGCCCTCTCTCAACCTTTTGACCACTCCATACTACATGTCTCCACCCTACATGAACCAACCTTTTATCATGAAGCTGTCATACATGATTGCTGGAGAAAAGCCATGGAAGATGAACTGAAGGCTATGGAAGTTAATCATACATGGAGTATTGCTCCATTACCAAAAGGAAAGGATGTTGTAGGATGCCGGTGGATATACAAAATCAAACACAAAGCAGATGGCACTGTTGAACGCTATAAAGCAAGACTAGTTGCCAAAGGGTACACACAGCAAGAAGGTCTTGATTACTTTGAAACTTTCTCACCTGTAGCTAAAATGGTGACTGTCAAAACATTGTTGACTATAGCAGTTTCAAAGAACTGGCACCTGGTCCAACTTGATGTGAATAATGACTTTCTTCATGGAGATTTATTCGAAGAAGTCTATATGGACTTACCACTTGGCTATAAACCAAATACTACCATTCAGGGGGAGAAAATGGTGTGCTAATTACATAAATCCATCTATAGATTAAAACAAGCATCTCACCAATGGTTTGCCAAGTTTTCACAGTTCCTCATTTCCTTAGGCTTCCAACAATCAAAGGAAGATTATTCTCTAATTACAAAGGGCCAAGGCACTACCTTCATTACATTACTTGTCTATGTTGATGATATTATAATCACTTGAGCAAATATTGAACTTATTCGAGGTCTACAATCAGCACTTAATCGTAAATTCCTGAGCAAAGGAGAAAAATCAAAGCAAAGCATATTGTGAGCAAATGGATATTCTCATGCTTTCTATTTCATTCTTTCTACTTTCTGTCATATTTGTCTTCGAATTTCTGCTTCAACCCCCATTACTTAAACCTCCCTCCAACCCCACCTTTTTGGCTTCCATTAATAGGCCATCTTCATCTCGTTAAACATCCTGTCCATCAAACACTTCAAAAACTCTCCCAAACATACGGCCATGTCTTCTCTCTCCGATTCGGTTCCCGTCTTGTTTTCGTCGTTTCCTCTCCCTCCGCTCTTCAAGAATGCTTTACAAAGAACGATATCATTCTTGCAAATCGGCCTTTGTTGAAAAGTGGAAAGTACTTAGCATACAATCATTCCACCATTGCACTCTCCCCTTATGGAGAACACTGGCGAAACCTCCGCCGTATTGCCTCTCTTGAGATTTTCTCGATGAAGCGCCTCAACATGTTCTTGGGAATTCGAGAAGATGAAGTCAAGCGTTTGCTAAGTAAGTTACGTGGTAATCATTATAAGTTGGAAGATGATGGGTTTAGAGTAGTGGAAATGGGACCATTGTTGAAAGATCTTACGCTGAATATTGTTATGAGAATGGTGAGTGGAAAAATGTTTTATGAAGAAGATTCTAACAAGTTCAGAGAAATTGTGACAGAAATTATGGAACATGGTAGAGCAAGTAGTCCAGGAGATTTCATACCTTTATGGAATTGGATTGATCCTACTGGTTTTATGAAGAAAGTGAAGAAGCTTGGAAAGACATCAGATGAATTTCTTCAACAGTTAATTGATGGGATTAGGAATCAAAATGATGGAGGAAACACTATGATTCACCATTTACTTACCTTGCAGGATGTTGAGCCTGAATTTTACAATGATCATGCTTTCAAAGTACTCATTCAAGGATGAATTCCTCACTCCTTGGACTTGTTCTTTTTGGTTGAGTTTCAACTTTACTCTTTGAATTTTTAAGATCGTGCATATTTAGCTTTTTAATTTTAAAAGTATCTCGTGGATTTCAATTCTTTCAAATCTAGGGTGTATTTGAATTCTATTTTGAAGTGTTTAATTTATAAAATAAATTTGTGCTTCGATGACATTGATCTGATTGTAGACTGGCTCGGTTCTCATTTCCATATCAGACTGGGTAGGAGAAAGTGATCCTTCGTAACGAACATCAGGGATTGTTTGTGAGAAATCCACCGATGCTCTGATTGACTCTGATCTTCTCAGACGATCAGGGAGAGAGGTTTCTGACCTTGCAACGGATGAAGTGCTGGGTCGGCTGCTCATGATTTCACTGATCCTTGAGTATGAAGGTTCAGTGCTGAATTGAACTTCGACGTTTCCATCGGGAAACTCGGTGATTGACGCCTCGGTGCTGGATCTGCTGATCGGGGCTGTTTCTCCTTGTAGCTTCCAGATGGGATCCTTGGTCAGATCTGCCCACTGGAGGGTCTTTGGAATGGTTATGGAAGACTTTTCTAGGTTAACTTCCATAAGCATGGTGTAGCCTTTGGGGGAGATACCCAAGGCTTTAGGAGAAAGGTTGGTATGCATCAGCTTGAAGTAGATGCGGTATGAGACGGCGAAAGGAAGTGAACCATCCTTTAGTTCAAGTCCTTGCGAGTGAACATCAAGGCTTAGGGCGTCCATGATGTTTCGATCTTGAAGAGAGAGGGTAAGACCAGGCTTGCAGTTGAAGTAGACTGGTCCTTGCTCCAGATTTGACTGAACAATCCCTAGGAGAGAGGGAGTGAACCGGAGATGCCTCTTGTCTCTGAGAGCAAGGTAGACTGGAACGTCTAGACCTTCTCTGAAGAGAGGTTTCAAGGCAACTTGAACGCATCCGATGTGAAGGTACTTGAACTTGTCTTTGACTTTGAAGAGAGTTTCTTCAGGTAGGAGCTTGATTGCAGTGAATTCATCTTTCATTGCAACGTTCTCTTCAGTGACGATGATGACATCTTGCTGAGAGAAATTGAAGGTATTAACTTTGTATACCTGGCTTGGATCGATCTTTGGGATAGACCAATTTTTGAGACGGTTTTCAACCTGAGCCAGATGGGCTTCGGCTGAGCTATGAGAAGACAAAACCTTTGATAGATCGTCGTTGGATCTAAGGTTCTTTGAAGAAGAAGAAGTAGAAGAGTGAGGAGTGGTGTCTATGATTGCGGGAGAGTGAGGGGAGAGTTTAGAGAGAAGTTTGTTTATCATAGAAAGAGGGAGAGAGAGAGAATCCATCAGTTTCCAGATGATGAACTTCGAACCTTTAAGGCAATAGTTTCTTCTTATAACAACAGATCTTAACTAAATCATATTAAGTTTTTCGATCAATCAACCCTCTAAACCTTGAATATTCTCATGGTTCTAGTATGAATATTAGAAGAGTTTGTCCAGATCTTGAAGGTTCACCACTCCTTTATCAAGATCAGAAGAACTAACACTTATAATTTTCATATTTCAAACCACTGAATAAACTAAGACGAGGAGAGACACCCAAACTTAATATTCATTAGAGAAGAGATGAGATCATAAGAAGAACTACTTACCAGAAAAGAACTTAGAACATCATCCTTCCACCCCCGGATTCAGAAGGAAGACTACTCCATAGAGAGAGAAAGAAGAGAGAGAAGTAAAATGAGCAACTGAGGCTCTGATACCATTGAGGGTCGATCGCACTGCTATTTATAATGAAAATCAATAATTGCACCATGGGGTCCAATTATTAATTCCATTATTGTCTACACAGTGTAACCAACAATAATTACATTAAACTATTCAGAATGGCCGACAGGACAGGACCCCTGTTTGGCGTTTTCTGAAAAGTCTTTGCTTGTAATAATTAAAAGATAAGATTGGTGGGACAGGACCCCCACTTGTTCTTATCGAAAACAGGAAATACAAAATGCAAAATACAGCGGAAATTAAATGAAAGCGGTAAAATAGTTTGGATATGTCTGCTACCTTGGATTCTTCCTTTAGATCATTTGTTGGAGAAGAGAATGACGTCACCCGGCTGTCTTCTGATCTGGCTGGGACTGTTGATTCCCCTTATATCAATCGTATAGGCATCCTTCATGTTCTTTTGGACTAATTGGCCTAGCTGGTCAGTGGACTTACCTCGGCTACCCCGCCATTGCTGCCACTCCATAGGCACCCGCCCTAGGAACACGAATTCAGCCTAATGAGATATTTGGAATCTTCTCATGCACAGAGTCAGTCCTTTGAGCTACTCTCGCCGCCAGAGGATGGTGAATCCTCATCGGAAGTATGCCATCTCCGTCATGGGTTCTTCTCTTTCAGATGTTCTTCATTGGAATCCAGAATTTTAGCAGACTGATAAAACAAGGATAAGATCGGAATACAATGATCTTATCAAAATAAATACAAGAAAATTAAACAAATTAATTTACATGAAAATTTACAATAATTAAAACTAAAAATAAAAACACTTGAAAAAACGAAATTAAACACTTGAAGAATTTGGACTAATACGGTTGTGTGTCCAAATTGGGGTCATTGATGTCGTAACCTTCGTAAGGATTGAAGGTGTCGATGTCATCGTTGACCGAAGATTGAGAGGCTGTTTCATCTTCGTTGTCTTCTGTGTCCAGAAGATGCTCAGCTACTGTGTTGACCACGGAGTTGAAATCGGCTTGAGTTCCGGCTCCGGCAAGGGAAGACATGATGGTGTTCTTGGCAAGGAGGAAGCTTTCATCTTCTTGCCGCGTCATGTCTTGGAGATGAACATTGGCCTTGAACCAATCTTTCATCTTGTTGACGTCGAGATTGGAGAAATCAAACTTTTCCCACCATTTGATTCTTAGCGATTTGCTAAGAGCTTTGAAGTTCCCTGAGGGTCCTAGCTGGAAATTCCAGCAAAAGATCCAGGGTATTTGGAAATACAAAGCGAACTTAAACGTCTTGGAAAGGGGAGACGAATAGATACTTTGTTGGAACAGATGGTATGAACGTTGAACTTCCACGGGGAAGATTTCCTCGGAAATTCCAAAATACATCCACCAGTTTTGAAACCAGTTCGGGAAGTGCATTTTGTAAGCTTGCTTACAAAAAGTCACGAACCAAGAATGGTTGAAGGGTTGAAGCCAAAATACGAAATACCATGCCTTGGTATAGTCACGGTAGTTGTAAGAAGGAGGTTTGAAAGGATGGGAGAACTTTCTTCCGACGAACATCCCCTGTTTCCAAGAGGATGGCGTGAGAACTCGGAAGATTCTCAGTTTGGAGTAAATGATCCTTGAGGGATCATTTCGGTCTGGAATATGAGTAATCTCAGCAGATTTAGAGTCTACTAAAATATACTCATAGAAAGTCCGGGATTTGGACAGATCCTCTGGCAGGAAGTGGAAGCCATGAGGAAATATTTGATTACAGACTTCTTGGACAGAAGGTCCATCGAACTCTGTTTCAATGGTTAAGTCCACCATTGTAGTCTTGGTGAAATAACCTTGAATTGGAGGTCTAGGTTGGAAAACCCTAGGCCTGACTATTTGAGAGAACGAGGAAGGATTCCTCGGAATTGGAGATCTTGAGGAAGAAGCGGCTGGAGAAGCAGCTCGCTTGTTTGGAGTTGAAACACCAGTAGGGCGTAACAACGTAGTTGATGGAATAGGAGGAAGACCAGAAGGGTCTGTTTGAATAGTCAAAGTCCTTGGAGAGGAACCTTGACGGCGCCTGGATACTTGCTCGAACTGCAAGTCCATGGCATAGTTGTCTGCACTCATCGGAGCTGGTGCAGATGATTGACCTAAGGGTTGATTTCCCTTAGAAGGAGGAGTAGTTCCTGAGGAGGAAGCTACTGATTGAAGAGAATAGCCTTGAGGACTATTCTGTTGCTGCTGCGGTGGTCGCGGCGGTGGCCGTTGCCGGCCGAGAGGAGGCTGCATTGAGAGATTGGAGGAGAGGATTCAGGGCTGAAGGGGTTATCGTCAAGAGATGTTCTCTTGAGAGATAATCAGCTAATGAATTCTCACTGCCTTTTATAGGCACAATTTTGAAGTCGAAACACGACAAGATCGCTTGCCACCTGGCAAAGATCTGCTTGGAGATAAGATTCTTGACGTCATTCTCGAAGATATACTTTGACGCCTTTGAATCAGTTCTGATGACGAACTCCTTGTTGATAAGGTCGCCTTGGAACTTCTGGACGTTAAGTACTATTGCTAGTACTTCCTTCTTGACGGTGGAATAGTTCTTCTGTGCACTATTCCAGACTCCGGAATGGTAACGGACAACAGAGGTGTTGCCGTTAAGATCCTGCTTGAGAATGCCGCCGTAACCGATATCGGAGGCATCAGTGTCAATGATGAGATTGACCTGTTCATCCACCAAGGATAAGCATGGGATGCTTTTGGCCAATGATTTGATTGATTGGACTGCCCGAGTGTGCTCGTCCGTCCACGGCTTTGGAGACTTCTTCAGTCTGTCGTAGAGTGGCAGACAGATTGAACGGAGATTGCGGATGAAATCACCGATGTAGTTGACACACCCCAAAAAATGCTGTAGCTGCGTTTTGTCTTGTAGTACGTCTGGGAATTTGTCCACGAATTCCAGAGACCGTTGAATGGGCTTGATGATTCCTTGGTTGATGTCGTAGCCAAGAAATCTGATCCTTGTTTGAAACAACTTGATCTTTGGTTGGGATACCACAAGACCATTGGACTTGATGACATTGAGGAACACTTGCAGGTGCTTGAAGTGTTGATCAACTGAGCTGGAGAATACCAAGACATCGTCAATGTAGACGATCGTGAACTCTTGATATTGGTTGAAGATCTCGTTCATGATCCTTTGAAATTCGGACGGTGCATTCTTCAGTCCGAAGGGCATGACATTCCATTCATACTGACCGAATGGAACATTGAAGGCCGTCTTGTAACGGTCAGAAGGATGAATCTGAATTTGCCAAAATCCAGACTTCATGTCAAACTTTGAGAAGACCTTTGCCAAAGTAATTCGCTTCAGCAAGTCTTGGCGATTAGGAATTGGGTACCTAATCCACTTGAGGGCCTTGTTGAGAGGCTTGTAGTTGATGACAAGCCTTGGAACTCCACGTTCTTGTTCGGCCTGTTTGTTGACGTAAAAGGCCGCGCAAGACCACGGGCTTTTGGACGGGCTGATGAGGCCTTTGTTGAGGAGATCTGCTATTTCTTCGGAGCAGACTTTGACTAAATCCCTATTCATCTGAATGGGCCGAGCCTTGGTAGGGATTTGGGCTTCTTTGAAGTCGTCAACATATGGTAGGGTCACCATATGCTTCTTCCTGTTCCAAAACGCATTTGGAAGACTTGAACAAACATCCCTTTCAAGCTTCTGTTGGAAGCTTCGGATTTTGAGTTGAACAGATGGCTTGTTGATCTGAGAAGCCACCTTACTGGACTTGACTTCGTCTTGAAGGAACTCGATTTGTTTTTCCTTCCTAGCGATGCGATTGATGAACTGTTGAACTTGTTCTTCAACGTTGTTGATGTACTTAGGAATTATCGGATTGATAAATTCGAAAGTAATGTCCTGGGCGAACTTCCTTGAAACTATACCTTTGTCAGAGACATGGAAAGGGTATATCTGGGTCAGGAACGGCGTTCCTAGGATGATCCCTTCATTAAGGTTCTTCACCAAAATGAACGTATTGATGAGACACACATTGCCCTTGCAAATGTGTACCTTGGAGAGCTTGAACTGGATGTTGAGCGGTCCTCCGTTGGCACCACTCAGGGTCTCCTTTGTCTTTTCAAAATACCTTGAGGGAACAAGGCCTTCTTGAATGACATTTTGATCTGCTCCTGAGTCAACGAGAGCGACAGCTTCGAGAAGAAAGTCCTTTACCTTGAAGACTATCTTCGTTATCCACTTTTGAGATTGAGACTTACTGATGTAGTTGATGACTCCTGCTTCAGCTGGTTCTTCAATCATCAGTGCGTTTCCTGAAATCTGTCTTTCAGGATTGGATGAGGAGGAGGCTCCCAGAGCTTCCCTTGGAATTGAGGCTTCTCGGAATGCCTGGAAGGCTTCTTCGAGAAGGTTGAGACGTTGTCGGTTGTCTGCAACTTCCAATTTGATAACCTTTACTTCGTGGTTAAGGTCTTCAATTTGGATGGGCTTCTTCGTCTCGCCTTTGATTCGGTTCAGGATGTCTTGAAACGAATAGATGATCGGACTTTGAATCGTCTTCTGAGGGCTTTGTTCCTCAAGACTCTGCCTTAGCTTGGAGAGGCAGGTTTGCTTGGAAGACGCTTCAGGTAATTCATCAATAAGATCAAAAAGACGTTCTTGATCTTTTGTGATGACGTTGATATGACCGGAACACTTGCCAGCACACCTTCCTGTGCAGGGAATCGCTCCGTCTTCATCGCTTGAGTCGCTTTGAGAGTAGAAGGCATCTTCGCTCGAAGATCCTTCGTTGAGGAGGGCATTGATTCCGTCTTCGTCTGAAGAAGACTCAGTTTGAGAAGAGGTTTCGTCGTCTAACCTGATGGCGTAGAGAAGAGACTGTCTGGTTTCTTCGTCCATGGTCAGAGCATTGATCTTGTCCTTCAGCGGGCAACTGCTGGAGAAGTGTCCTCTTTTGCCGCACTTGAAACAAACGTTGGACTTAGAAGCATAATGACGTTTGCTTCTGAACTTGTTGTAGTATTTCCTCTTTTTTCGAGGAAACTCAGGGTCTTTAGCCTTGCTTCTGCTAAAGAGACGCTTGGAGGAAGACTTCTTCTTTTTCTTCCTTGCTTCCTTCGGTCCTTTGTCAAGACCGTACTGTTTGCAGAAGGTGCCCAACTCTTTCCTGTAGTCTGAGTCTTTGATCACCTTGGTGGTATGCTTATTCTCTGTGCAGAGATTAATGCATATCGATTGAACTGTGGCTGAGATGTCTCCGTAGGTCAATTCAGGCCAGTCGATTTGCTTGGTGACTGAATTGGTCGCCACTGTTTGATAGAACTTTTGAGAGATGTAATGAGGCAGTCCTTCGACGAACTTCTGCTTCCAGACGTCGGCTCTGCAAGTTGTAAGAGTATAAAGACGTGCTAAGAAAGTGTCTTTATACCATTTGTATTGACTCATCTTGTGACACCGTAGTCCGAGGAGAGACTCTGTCGCAAGATTGAAATGGATTTGAGTACTACCAACAAATTGCTTGGTCATCGCGTAGACCAACTGATTGACCATATCCGGCTCTTCGACTTGGATAGGAACAGAGGCGTTCTCTGTTTTGACAACTGTTCTTGATGCAGTTAGGATGTGGAAGCTTTCCTGCTCCGACAGTTGATTGTGCCACCAGCTCCTTAGGTTTCCGGTGAAACCTGAGATCAGAATCTGGGCAGTTTCAAGAGTTGTTTTCCTTGCGCTGTAGGCTGAGGCTGCTAACAACATCTCTTGAAAGGTGTTCATCATTTGAGCTTCAGAATATCCGTCGATATTCCAAGTGACTAGAGACATACCGTCGTAGGTATGTTTCTCATGATGAAGGTCATCCCATCCTAGATCTGGTGGTGACGGTTGAGGGTAGTGGTTCTTCATGTCTACCCATTGAGCAACTGGAAGTACCTTTGAACTAGAAGCCTGAGAGGAATCCTTGGTAATTACGTTGATTCCTTTCTGATTCTCGACTTTGCTTGTCGAAGTCTTTGCTTCTTTGTTGATGGAGAGAGCTGCAAGACGCTTGTCGATTTCGGCCAAGAAGTCTGACTCGTCGTTTTTGAGCTTACCGATGTTGAAGCTGTTGGGCTGGAAGATCGGTCGATGAGGATCAGCTTGAGGAATCTCTGGGTTCTTGATCTTGATCTGAGGAACCGGATTCTCTATTCTTTCTACGGCCTTGGACACTGTAGAAAGCACCTTGTTGGTGTAGTTGAGCTGATGTTGGATGTTCTTGATCTCACGAACTCCAACTTTTTGCACCTTGTCTTCATCAATGGTCTTGTAGGGGGACGAGACCATCTTGATGGCAGGGACTACCGGATGAGAGAAGTAGGCTTCTTCTTCAGGAGGATAGTTGGAAGCTACTTCTTTTCCCTTGGCGGTCACGTAGACTTCGTGACCTTTGATGACAGCAATGAAGCCCTTTGATTCGAACTGCTTGACGAGCGCTTCGTTCTTGATCCGCTCGTTGTGCTTCATCTTTTCGATGAAGGTCGGCATTCCCAGAATAGGTTTCCTTCCCTTTTTCTGGAGCAGCAAGCCACATGTCGATGTACTTGCTGTAATGCTCTTGAAAACGAGCAATGTCATCTGGATGTGCTTCGATGACGTTGATCTGATTGTAGACTGGCTCGGTTCTCCTTTCCATATCAGACTGGGTAGGAGAAAGTGATCCTTCGTAATGAACATCAGGGATTGTTTGTGAGAAATCCACCGATGCTCTGATTGACTCTGATCTTCTCAGACGATCAGGGAGAGAGGTTTCTGACCTTGCAACGGATGAAGTGCTGGGTCGGCTGCTCATGACTGAAAAAACGTTAAAGATATTCTCAATTGAATGAGTAATGGAAACTCTTACTTTTGTCCACCATTAATGTAACATCCCAAAACTATTAGGTTATTTTTATTATCATTTTATTTTGCTTAGTTTTGGGTGTTATTTGTGAAATTGTTTAAATTGTGGAGATTAAGTATTTTGGAAGGATGAGTGGTTAATTTATGGAAATTGGAGTCCTATTGTTAAAATTGGTTTTGGATTTATTGGTTGGTGGATTTAAATTGTTAAGTTGGAAGTTTTATGGGAAAAATATAAAAGAGGTGATATAAGAGTTATTAATGAAGAGAGAGAGAAAATTAAATGGGAATAGGAAGAGATGAAGGAAATGAGGAGTTATTTGGGGGAAATTAAATAATAATAATAATAATAATGGTATTATAGTTATTATTATTATTAGAATTTTATTTATTTAAATACCCGCTCGGGATGCATGCCAAATTACTATTCATCACCTTCTTCCTTCATCCAAGAACCCTAACCCTAGCCGCCGCGCCTCACCTCTGGCCGTCGCGAATCCCACAACTGATGCAACTCCTCCACACGACGACGACCGCCGCGAATCCTACAACCGACGCAACTCCTCCACGCGTCCGTCTTCACCGAGCTGAACGAAGTGGTGGCGTTGCGTTCCTTCTCCGCCTCGCGTCTCCATCCATCAGCTGCAGCCGCACGCGTCCGTTTTCACCAAGCCGCTCCCCCGGCCGAGCGTTTCGTTCCAGTTGAGACGTGAGCCGACGTCTCTGTCTCCGAGCCGTGCGGGCCGTCTTCGTCCGTACGCGAGTCGTGAGCCTCAAAGATCCTAGCCAAGTTCCTTCAACGAGCCATTTTCGTCAGTCCGAGCCGACGTCTTTGTCACTGAGCCGCACGCGTCCTTCTCCACCGAGCCGCGTCCGAGCCGAAGCCTCTTCTGGTCGAGCCATCTTCAAGTTTAGCCTCTTGCAACCTTTTGAGCCATTTGGGGTGAGTTTGTATGGGTTTGGTACATCCAATTAAATATTTTTTTTTTATCTTAAATGAGATGGTATTTGGAATAAGTTGATCTATGGTTGCTTGAAGGTCCAAGCGAAACTGGTGGAAATAGGACTGTGAATTTCCATTTAAGGTGGTGTTGGACTCAATCGTAACCTTGGGGTAAGTTGGGTAAGCTTGGTTACTAATTAAAACAGTAGGATGATAATTAACAGAATTATTGATTTTGAATTTTACTGGTGGTTAGGTTTGAGTATTGGGAGAATCTGATTATCAACAAGTGAATTATTTTAGCAGATCTCCAGGTAAGAGATTTTTCCCCCTTTTGATTGAGATGCAGCACCATTGGTGCATGATGTGATTATATGTATTTTTGAGTTATGTGTGTTGAGCTGAGATGTTGATGATATGATGAGCATGTATAGCCTATAGTGTTCTGTTGGTCAGCTGGTTAGAGCCGTACCACGAGGGGTCCATCAAGGTCCTCCCCTATATATGTCTAAGTAGTTATTGAGACGTGATTCGACGGGATCACTTACAGCCCGACTCTCCTTTAGGGTGATTCCTTCGGGTTCACCGAGAGCCCAGTTCAGTTCCGGTGGGATTACTGGATAGTGTGCGTTCGGGAGCACCATAGCGCGTGGTACTTTATTACAGGACTCTAACAAAGAGACTAACAACACATAGTGAGACTAAGTATCGGTCTCTTACTGAGTATAAATTTATACTCATACTTTTAAGCGTTTAATTTTCAGGTAAGGGTAAAGGCAAGGGCAAGCTGGCGAATGATAAGAAGTGACCGTGGATCGCCATAGGGAACAGTTCAGCTTTTCCGCATCTATGTTTCAGTAATTATATTTTTGGATTTCAGAACTTTGGTACAATTATTTTAATGTTTTTCTTTTGTTTTATGGGCCCAAACTAGTATTTTGTTTTACCACTTTAATTACTTATTTTTTTTTCTTATTTAAAGTTTTTCCTCAAACTTATAAATTAATTTTCCTTTTAAATGTCTTAAAAAAAAAAAAAACTAAACTTATTTAAATATTAATGACTTCAACTTATAGGAAAGTTGGGTCATTACAATTAAAATCATCTTCCGGTAAAAGAGAACATATCATAGTTATAGCAATATATATATATATATATATATATATATATATATATATATATTATAAAATAAAGAATAAAGAAGCTAAATAAGAACAATGAAACAACACAAAAGAAGAGAATGGAGAAGATAGAGAACAATTGAACTCAATTGTGATGTGTCTTACAAAGACACCACACCTCTATTTATAGGACATATCATGGTACGGGTTACACTATGGAATTCAATGGGATAGATGTTATAACATGGAATAATAGAGGGAAAGTTATATGAAGATTGGTAACCTATTGCAGGTTATAGATATCTACATAATTATATTTACAATACTTCCCCTTAGATATCCATGTTATATAAAAATAAATGTCTCATTAAAACCTTACTAGGAAAAAACCCGATGAGAAAAAATCCTAGTAAAGGAAAAATAGTATGTCATTTTTATATATTAATAACTACCTCATTAAAAACCTTGCCAGGAAAACTCAATGGAAAAAATAATAGTCAAGGGAAAAAAAAGTGCAGTATTTCTATTTCTTGAGGGCAATATTTCTACTCTCCTTATGAATACATCACTTGAGTTCTCTGAGTCGTCCCATTCCAAGTTGTGCACCAGCTTTTCAAATGTTGATGTGGCTTTGAAGAAATTTGTTGAACCTGATGTCAACATTTTCTTCAAGGTCATGTGTATAGATGATTTTTGGTGAGATATGTTTTATTCTATCTCCTTTTATATATCGTTCTTTGATTTGTGCTATACATGCAGTATTGTCCTAAAATAATATTGTTGGTAAATTTTTACTGAAAGACAAACCATGTGTTTCTTGAATATGATGAATCATTGACCTCAACCATACACATTCTCTACTAGATTCATGAATTGAAATAATTTCTGCATGATTCGATGAAGTGGTCGTAATGTGGTTTGCTTTACAGATCGTCAAGATATAGTAGTTCCTCCACATGTAAACAAATAACATGTTTGAGATCTTTCTTTGTGTGGGTCAGATAAATATCCAGCATCTGCTAACTATCTATATCAAAGTTTGATTTGTTTGAATAAAGCAAACTCATATTCATTGTCCCTCGAAGATAACGAAGTACCTACTTAACTCCATTCCAATGTCTTTTTGTTGGAGGAAAACTATATTTTGCTAATAAATTTATTGAAAATGCTATATAAGGTCTCGTGTTATTAGCACATATTGCACTAAGGTATGATTCTTTAGGACCAAGTAATTATTCAAAATATTCTTGAGATTAAAAGATATCATTTTTCACATCTAGTGATCGAACCACCATTGGAATGTTCAATGGGTATGCTTTGTCCATGTAGAATCTTTTTAAAATATTTTATGTATATATCGATTGATGAATAAAAATTTCATAGGCTAAATGCTCGATTTGCAAGTTAAGGCAAAATTTTGTTTTGTCAAGATCTTTCATCTCAAATTCCTTTTTGAGATATTCTCTTGTCTTTGAAAGCACTTCAAGAGTTCCAATTATATTTAAATCATCAACATATACAGCTATAATATCAAATCCTGACTGCGATTTCTTAATAAAAACACATGGACAAAATGAATTATTTTGATAACCTTCTTTCAATAAATATTCACTTAAGCGATTGTACCACATTCTTCCTGATTGTTTCAATACATGTAATGATCTTTGTAAATTGATTGAATATAATTCTCCAGAGTTTGAATTATATGATTCATGTATCTTAAATCTTTTAGAAATTTTCATGTAGATTTCATTTTCGAAAGATCCATACAGGTATGTTGTAACTACATCCATAAGATGCATGTCAAGCTTTTCACAAGGTCAAGAGAATGAACCACCCCAGGAAAGTTCAATGATTTAACTAGTTCAATTTCATTTGCTTCATACTTTATTTGCAAGCTAAAGACAACATATAATCTCAAATTCTTTCGAGATAAATTTTGTTGCCTTTGAAATCTCTTCAGGAGTTTCTACTCAATTCATCAATAAATATATAATAAATCTCAAATTGTGATTTCTTTTAAAAGCATATGGACAAATAGGGGTTACTTTTATACCCTCATATCAACAAAAATGTAATAAGATGATGTTCATCTGGAATATTTTATAACTCTCTTATTATTGAATCATATGATTTTCGAACCTTTAATCCTTCAGGGATATAATTTTTAATAGATTCATATAAATGTAATAATGACTACATCCATAAGGTATATGTTAAGCTTTTCATATACACTAAGATATGTTAGATATCTAATGGTATTGTATCCACCATAGAAGAATATGTATCTCTCATATAAGCAATACCAGTTCTTTGCGATAATTATCATGGAACTTGTCCTGCACTTTCTATTTGTTTTTCTTATAAATACTTGTATCCTGCAGGTTTGACATTCTCTAAATGGGTTTAAACTACTAGTTCTCACGATTTGAAACATAAGTTTATTTTGATTGGATTGTTTATTGTCACATAAGTCAATCATTTTTGTGTCATCGCGACATTGTTCAATATGTCTAAGTACATACCACTTATGAAATATTACTTATTTTTATAAATAATATCATGAGCAACATTGTATGCAAAAATGTTGTCAATTTATTTAAGTATGGATTCATCTTTTTCTTGTCATGACATATAATTTTATTGAGATCTCCTTACTACCCTTATTTACTTTAAGATTCTTATGAGTACTCATATTCAGGATTTCTTCGAGAATATCCATATTCTTAATCGAGAGATTAATTGACTACTTCTTTGGGGATCTTTCTCTTTGGAACTCATTTGTCTATCACACTTCAAGAGTGTAGTATTGACAACTTGTTGCACTGGGATATCAATCTTAGATGGTGTCTTGTAGCAACTATAACTCGGTCACTTTCATACAATTGTAAATGTTATGTAAATGCATATGCATTTGATTTGTAACATGTTACAAATGAGTTATCTAATGAACTTCTAGTTCAAAGTAATTTGTATGATGATCAAAATGAGACAATACTTATGCATTTCATTCAATTGATTTTCCAACATTTTCTTAATTTCTCCCCTAATGTTGGAAAAAGTGTCTCATTAATGAGAACTAGTAAACTGCACAGCAAATATACCATCTGTTCGAGATTTAATTGTTCCATCATCTTAACATGATCTCATATAGATTTAGAAGCTTTTCTATTGAAACATAAGCTACAAGATGTTCGTTCACTTTTCTTAATCAATTATCAAATGTTTGAGATGCAAACTCACTAGCATTTTCAAAATAAAATAGTAAGCATATCTTTGACCATCCAAAAAATGCACCAACAAGAATTAACAAACCATGAATATAATATTCCAAAAGCATGATAGTTTCAATTTTAATTTTCGATAGTGAGAGTTTGATAATTAACCTCTTGAGAACAAGAAACATTGACAATTTATTACATCAATTAATTTTCTAGTTCTCCAATGGATGTTAATGTATATTTCCAATCGTGCATTAATTTCATTATTGACCCAAAATGATTCTCATGTCAAATAAAATTATATTTTGGATCAATGAACTTCAAGTTCATTGTTGCATATATATCAATTACACGAATGTGTGTGTAATACAATTGAGAAGTAAAAGTAGACAATTTTTCTATATGCACTACCCACATAAGATTATTTATATAATACATGCATATCATATATTATTCTTATAATCAATCTCTCTAGATGATATCAATTACAACATATGCTTTCCCAATTTACTAAACTTTTCTTTGATAGATTTACAAAGATAGTAAGGTATATCAAGTCTTGGAGACGTACTGTTTACTTTTAAGTATAATACATATAGATGTACTATATGCAATACCTAAATATCAATTATTCTTATTCTCTCCAAGAGATTAAAAGGAAATTCAACTATTTCATCCAGATATAATGGTTAAAAAGAATAATCATCTCTTCAAGGATTGTAAGTAATTTGTGATATCTAAATAATATCATATTTATAAGGTTAAAATAAAAATTATAATCTCTTCGAGAGATACAAATAATTTCTCAAAGTTTGCTTTCATACATCGCTCTCATTTTCATCGTTAAGGATTTTAATTTTTCAAATAGACTCTTAATGTACAACAAACAAAATTATTTTATCTTTTCCAAAACATATTTAAAAAATAAAATTTTGTACAAGATTATTTTATCTTTTCCAAAACATATTTAAAAAATAAAATTCTCATATAAATATGTGTGGTTCTAATCAAATAAATATTTCTTCTCTATTAACATAATTTCGATATTACTAAATATTATAACATTCACTTCAAGGAATGCTATTGTAACACCCCGAACTCTAAGGTAATTGATTTTAATCAGATTGCTCTATTTCTAGGACTTTTAAATTTAATTATTGGGAAAGAAAAGAAGTGAAGGAGGAAAATGTAATAATAATAATAATATATTATTATTATTATTATTAATTATTAATTTTAATTATTAAAAAAAAAAAGATAAAGAAAAAAAATTTAAAAATTTCCTTTTTCTTCTTCTTCCCGTGCGCGTGCGACCCCCTCCCCCTCATCTTCTTCTTCTTCTTTTCTTTTTCTTTTCTTCTTCCGCTCACCCTAGCCGCCACAACGCTTCGCCAGCCATATTTTTTCTCTTTCTTCTGTTCTACGCCGACTGACAGCCCAAGGTTCGCGAAGCCGTCATTATCTTCCTCTTTTCCGTCTGACGAAGCCCAGCAGCCGTACACGTTGCCTCGCAGTCGTCGCACACGTCGCCGTTCGTTGGGCTAAAGCCAGAACGTCGTCGCTCAGTCCCTTCATTCTGTCTCCGTTTGTCCCGGTTCGTGAAGTCGTCCGCTTCATCAATTACCCTAGGAGTTCTGCGTCGTTCGGCTTGCTCAAGCCATCTGCCAAACGTCCTGCGCCGCCACGACTTTTCGAATTCCAGCCGTGGGTTACAAGCCAGCTGACACTCGGATCAGTTTGCATGATTTTTTTCGTTGGGATCGATAGTTGCTGCCTCTTTCTTCTGTGAATCGTCAAAGTGGTTTTGTTGGTAACAATTTAAGTTATGGGTTGTAACTGTTCAAAGTGTTCAAGCTTTATGGTTGGAATAGTTGATGAATTTGTTATTTGATTCTTGAAGGTGCTGAAAGTAACGTTGGGTCACTTGAATTCACAACCAATTTGTGAACTTTTCGTTTGGTTCGCCAATACCTTGGTAAGCTAAATTTTTTTTTTTTTACCTTGAGGAAATTAAGTGGGAGTTGTATCGTGGAAATAATTGGGTTCTTTTATCCTTATGGTTAGGTGTCTTTCGTTGGATATAGTTGTTCGAGAAATTAAGTAACCTTGAGGTAAGGGACTTTCTACTGGACTCACCTTTAAAGTAGAATAAGTCGACTGTATGTTGTCTCTAAACTGAGGATGAATGTCAGATATGACATATGAATATCAGAATAGACTCGTGATTTGATGTATGTTGTGATGACTGGAACTGTATATATGAATTCTTATGAATGTGAAAATGACTGAAACTTGTAGAGTGGTGCTTATATAATATGTGGACTGGCTGTGTACTTGTGAACTGAAGTGATGTTGTGCTTATTTAGCTTATTGACTGATGTGTTGATATGTTACTGACTGACTTTGGCCTAAATTAGAATAAGATGACTGTTAGGGTATTAAGAAAAGGGAATATGTGTTGAGGAAGTTTGACTGTACTATAATTGACTGATAAGATGCTTAGAATGGATAGAGGGGAAAATTGTTGCTTTTCTATTGGAATGTGTGCCTTGCAGGTGTCCTACGGGATCACCACTTATTGTGCATCCTTCCTGAGCATTTGGCTGACATGTGTTTCTGCAAAACACTAGACTGATATGTACGTCCCTCGAGGCGTTAGACTGACAATGTGTATCCTACTGGATCACAAGACTGTAACTGTGCAGAGTACCCCAATAAAAAGCTAACAGTTTCTTTTCTCCTAACGGGACCAGTAGTGGGTCTCTTACTGGGTATGTTTATACTCACCTTTTCCATGTTTAACTATTTCAGGCAAAGGTAACAAAGGAGGTAGACCGACGAGGGACAAGAAGGAGACGTGATTGCCATAGGAAATGTCCTTCAAATGCTTCCGTTTTATGTTTTCTTGTTTTCTTTAGTACATGAGTCTGCTTAGAAATTCTGTGATTTAACTGAGTTCATGAACCGTTGTTTTGTAAAATTTACTTTTAAAGTTTTGGTTATTTGAAATAGGGCCCGAACTTTAGTTTGTTTCCCTTGATCGTATGATTTCAACTAAATTTTAATATATTATGTGTCAATCAAGATCTATTTGTCAAAATTAATGACTTCGACTTAGTTAGAAAAGTTGGGTCTTTACAGCTATTAAATTATTTGATCCAAATTTACCACTTTTTATATAGAAACATATGCTCAATAACTAATATAATGTTTCAAACTTTATCTCTCAAATTGTTATTGCCAAGAGCAAAGATGTTTTCACATGTGCAACTACAAGTGCACAACAAAAACAATGAATACTAACTGATTTATGCAACTTCAGGTGCATTAAATCAAAATTGGATTTAAGACGTAATTAACTATTATACATAACTTTCATAAACTTTGTCATAAGAGAATTTAATCAAATATATATAATCACTATATATAAAATTTTAACACTCACAAAATTCACATGAGAATAATTTAAATATTCAACAATCAAATAAGTTTCAATGCAAGCATGGCAAACAAACAAAATTAAAGACAATATTGAAAATTTATTATCATATTTGAAAAGTAATCTTAACATATAAAAGATAAACACTATCACAATATTTGTAAAAAAGAATGCGATCCAATTAACAAAATAAATATCTTAATTAAAATTTTCATATAAAACAATAATATTCAAAGATATGAAAATATAAACTAGTTCAAAAAGCATCTAAATCAAATCTTTCAAATCTTTCAAATAATATTTAATAAGGCATGAGTTACCTAAATAACATTTAGAACATAAATCTAAAATTATATAGTATATTTGACAAATCTTTAAGATTAATTAACTAAAAATTTAAAGTCAAGAAATACTTGATTTTCAATATTTTTTCTATCTTGAATCACTCATAAAACAAGGTTATTTGAGTTTTTCAAACATAAATTTTGTTCCTCAACAATATATATAGATATTTTACCCACAATTCATGAAATGATTATCCTCAACGATAAAAGATTGTGATGAAGATCTATGCACATATACAATATGTAATAAGCTAATTAAAAGTCTAAATTTTCAGAGGATGGAGTTTGAAATCTAACAAGTATATGCCTAAACAAATTCAACATGATTGAGAAACTTGGAGACAAACAACGGTCTAAGTCACTTAAATCCAAAGTAATAGTTATTAAAAAAAAAATCTTTTAAAAACTCACAAATGTCTTTGTAGCCACCTAATTTTATTCTACATATTTTTATTATTTTCTTTAAACAAAAAAAAAAAAAGAATTTCTTTTATAATAATTTTTTTTTTGAAATTTTTATTTCTTTTAGAAAAAAAAGGAGAATTACTTTAGTAATACTACATTTAACTTATTTTTATTCATTTTTTTTAAAAAGAAAATCTTCTTTTGAACTCATTTTAGGAAACAAGAAACTAATAAAATCTTGTTCTAACTCATTTTAAAGAAAAAAAAAAAGGAATTAATAAATTTTGGGGCATTTGGGGGCAGTCTCCCCTTATTTAATATATAAGGTGAAACTGGCTTTCTTTGTCGAATTTCAAGTATCATCCATCTGAGTAAGACTGCATTGCAAAGCACAGGATGCTTGTCATCGTTATTTGCAAGAGAGAGCCACTTTCGAAGAACATTCCCTCGCTTTAGAGACTATAAAAGCCTTTAAAGTACATCATTTATGAAGAGTTTAAAGTCTAAGGAAGGACTTTAAGATCAAGATATAAGTTATATGATCACTGTCTTTTATCGACCTACTTATTACCATTGGTCTCAAGGACTAAAGATAGTGTTTTATTTGGTAAATAATCACTCCAAGGAGATTTTCAAGGCAAATTAGCAGCCAGATTACAGCTCAAGATCATGATACCTAGTTATCAATTTTTGTGGAAAAGTAAACCACCTATTTTGTATGCTCTGACTCGTTTTCTTCTTTTGAAAAGAATAGAGAATGTTTGAAAAAAGAAAACTATTAAAATAAGCATGTCTTAGTAAGCATATACATGCATACAAGCATTCATGAATGACATTTATCAATTTGATTTTAGTTGTGATGACGCTTGTTTTATCCCTGGTCTTCAGCTTATTCTTTTGTTATGAGGTGCTTGTTTTATCCCTGACCCTTGACAAGACACCATGTCTTTGTGGTGTCACTTGTTTTATCTCTGGCCTCCAGATTAATTTATTCTTGTCATGAGGTGCTTGTTTTATCCCTGGCCGTTGACACCATGTTGCTGTGGTGGCGTTTGTTTTATCTCTGCTTCCAGATTATTTATTCTTTTGTCATGAGGTGCTTGTTTTATCCCTGGCCCTTGACACCGTATTGCTGCGGTGACGCTTTTTTTATCCCTGGTCTTCAGTTTATTTATTATTTTGTCATGAGGAGCTTGTTTTATCCCTGACCCTTGACACCATGTTGCTGTGTTGGCACTTGTTTTATCTCTAGCCTCCAGCTTAATTTATTCTTGTGATGAGGCGCTTGTTTTATCCCTGACCCTTGACACTGTATTGCTGCGGTGACGCTTGTTTTATCCCTAGTCTCCAGCTTATTTATTCTTTTGTCATGAGGTGCTTGTTTCATCCTTGGCCCTTGACACCATGTTGTTGTGGTAGCGCTTGTTTCATTTCTCGCCTCCAGCTTATTTATTCTTTTGTCATAAGGCGCTTGTTCTATCCCTGGCCCTAGACATCGTATTGCTGCGGTGCTGCTTGTGTTTATCCCTGGCCTCCAGCTTATTTATCTTTTGTCGCGTGACGTTTGTCTTATCCATAATCCTTGACGTCAGTAATTTATCTAAAATATCTTAGTTTGACAAGATAGTGGCTACACCTTCGTCCACCTTTTACTCCTACAAGGATGCACGAAGGGGGTATGCTGTAGCCACCTAATTTTATCCTACATATTTTTATTATTTTCTTTAAACAAAAAAAAATTATAATAATTTTTTTAAGAAAATTTTTATTTCTTTTAGAAAAAAAAGGAGAATTACTTTAGTAATACTACATTTAACTTATTTATATTCATTTTTTTAAAAAAAAAAAAAATCTTCTTTTGAACTCATTTTAGGAAAAAAGAAACTAATAAAATCTTTTTCTAACTCATTTTAAAGAAAAAAAATTAATAAATTTTTCTTTTTAACTCATTTTAGAAAAAAAAAAAAAATTAATAAAATTTTTTTTTTTATAACTTATTAAAAAAAAAGAAATTAATGAAATCTTTTTAACTCATTCTAGGAAAAAGAGAAATTAATTTGTTTCTATTTATTTTAGGAAAAATAAATCATTTTATTTTTACAAAATCCCATGATATTTCATTTCTTTTATTTTAGGAAAAAAATGAAATTTATTTTATTTATGTGATATCAAATTTTGATTCTATTCTTATTATTTTTTCCTAATTTATGGTACACCTCAGGTTTATAAATAGGACCTTTGTCATTTGAAAAAGGGGAGAAAAATTTCGTACAAAAAAATCTTTAGAGAAAATTTGTTAGAAAAAAGTTTTTTTAGAGAATCTCTTCGAATTGGAAGAAAAGTTTCGGTAAAAGGTAGAGTTTTTTTTTATTCATTTCATTACGTTGGTATCTTTACCTTTTTTTTTGCTTTGAACTTTTTTTTGTTTCTCTTTAGCAAATCAAATCTCGTGTTGAAATAGACTTTGTTAGAGGTTGTATATGGTAGGGATTTACTCTCTCAATGATCCGCACCTCATCGACGAGTAATTTTCTTTGAGATTTGAAATTTTTTTTCTCTCTTCTTTTTTCTTTAAAGATAGAGAGAAAGAAAAAGAATTGTATAAGATTTTTTTTATGCTTTCTTTTACTTTTATTGTTATTTAAAAAAAAAAACCTTAGTCTTTTCTTCTCCCTAAAAAAATAGAGAAAAAGAAAAAGACATAGGATTTTTAAAAAAATCTTGATCTTTATTTTCTTCTCTCTAAATGTATAGAGAGAAAGAATGAGCAATAAAGAATTATGTCATTATTATTATATATATATATATATATATATATTATTGTCATTGAACTTATATTTATATTTATTACTGTTTTCTTTTTATTATTACTATACTTATTATTGTTATTGATATTCTTTCTATATTACTATTTATTCTCTTTTAGTTATTTTATTATTATTACTATTACTTTATTTATATATATATATATATATCAACTTATTATTATTAATTTCTTTTGTATAATTACTTTTTCTTATAATAATAATAATAATAATTATTATTATTATTATTATGGGTGGCGACAAGTCAACTTTTATTTCTTTATTTCTTCTTTCATTTTTTTATTATTTATTTTTGTTATCTACCGTTTCTATTTTTTTATATTTATTTTAACTTATTTTTCTTGCATGCATAATAATTATTATCATGTAATATCAAATTTATGATTTTTTTTTTTCACTTTGCAATATTACCATGGTATTTTATATCAATTATTTAATTTTTTTTCTTCTTACATCATATTTATCTTTACATTTTATCATTCTAAAAAAAAAATCCGACGATGGAATTAGAAATATCTAGGAGTTCGTTATTTCTAAATTCTTGAGGTGAGGGAATCGGTTCTTTGGGAGTTCAAGATCGATTCCCAATATTTTTTTAAAAAAATAAAATTTTATATTACTTGCTTAATTCGTTGTGTGATATATTTGATTCTATTGTGCATTATTTCCTATTAACCTGATTTTGAAGTTTTTCTTAAATTTCCTTTTTTAGTTGTTTATAAATTTTTACTTTAAATTATCCTTTTTATTTTTTTCTAAAAAAGTTTAAAATATAAATCTATATTTTATAAGTTTTCCAAATCAACTTTTCTAATAACACACTTCTATTTCGCTAAAAACAATCCTACGATGGAATCTAGGAAATTTGGGAGTCAGATTTCCTATAATTCTTAAGGTGAGGGATCACATCTTTGGAAATCCAAGATGTGATCACAAGAGAAAATGAATTTAATCGAAGTTTTAAAAAAAAATCTTTATTCCAAGACTAACCTATGATAGATTTTGAGAAATTGTAATATTTTCTCATTTTCTTAAGATAAGAAATTTTCCTCAATATATAGTCTAATTAATGGAATATTATTCCACTTATTTTATGAAATTATTGCTTCAAATGTTGGAGTAATGAACGGTGAAATAAGACATTAGTTTTAAAATAAATAAAAATATATTTTCAATTCAAAATTTAAAATTTGGCCACCGTTTTTCTAAATGAGTGTTGTGGAATGCTAATATCTTCCCCACACACAAATGACTACCGAACTCAACTCTATTTTTCGCAGACCATTTTTTTTTAAAATTGTTTACCTTATTTCGGTGTCCAATCACACTGTAAAAAATATTGGTGGCGATTCCTATTTTCTTTTAAAATTAACTCTTTTGAGGACATCGGCCACTCCGTGTCGTCTCGGGCACGTTGCGACAGTCTTTTAAGCCACAACTCAATATTTACTGCTTACATAAAATGTTGTATGAGTTTTACAATGTTATTAGATCAAATGTAAAATATAAATATATTTTAATTATCAATTTTGCAAACACTACTTTACATATATGATTAAAGTAAAGTACCTACATTCTTTGAACTTTATGTTTAAATTCAAGAAAGATGAATGATGGTGGTGAGAAGATAAATGATGAATACACCAAATACATACATATGCAAAGTCAACAAAATTAAAACACTTACCATACTTCAACAGGATTGTAAATACCTCAAAACTATAGAGAAGATTCTAGTGAATCTTTAACATGAATCAAAATCAATTTTTACACAATCTCCAAAGTGGTGAGACTTGTGCTGATAATGTGTTATAAAATAAAGAATAAAGAAGCTAAATAAGAACAATGAAACAACACAAAAGAAGAGAATGGAGAAAAGAGGAAGTAGAAAACAATTGAACTCAATTGTGGTGTATCTTACAAAAACACCACACACCCCTATTTATAGGACATATCATGGTAGGGGTTGCACTATAGAATTCAATGGAATGAATGTTATAACATAAAATAGAGGGAGAGTTATATAAAGATTGATAACCTATTGTAGATTATAGATATCTACATAATTATATTTACAATAATACATAAAATAGAGGGAGAGTTATATAAAAAGATGCCTATAGAAACATTTAATCATCTCCAAGCTGAGAGAGCGCCTGAATAGGTGCAAGACCTGAATAGATCAAAGAAAGTATGTATAGAAAAGAGAGAGAGTTCGAGCAAGCTATCTAGAAAATATACCGCTGTGATAAAAGAAAAGATTATTTGTTGTTGATCCTCTAACTTGTAGTAACTTATTCCATTTCTCTCTCTCCATCTTTCATTTTTTATTGTAACATATGTATTGTTCATATTGTATAGTGGCCGAAGCACTGTATTCTTTAGACATAGATTGCACGTTTATACCTTTTGAATCCACAATTTCTTAACTTCTCATTTATCTTTGTGTTATTAAGTATGGAGAGTTGTGCTAAATTTTTGATAAGGAGTCCAATTTATAAACCTTATCGCATTAGTTGGGCTATGTTTATCACTTGGCTAGTAGCAAGGATAGAACTAATGCACGCAGGGAGGAGTTTGGCAACAACCTCTACCTTGGCGAGGTAACTTCCAACGGTTGTATCTCGAAAGGTGAACAAGTGCAGATAGTGGGCACCGAGAGATTGTCGTTTTTAAACGAGAAGTCCTATAAGTGTTATAAGTCAAGTCCTCTAACTATAATTCGCGTAGTAAGCATAGTCATTTGTATGTCGAAAGTTGAACAAGTGTGGCGTTTAAACACTTTGGAAGAAGGTCGTCCTAATCATGTGCTGATTATGCAATTATAATGCATTAAGACTATCGCACCTAATAATGCGTAGACTTTCCTTCACCCATTACTCGCATACAAGTTAGTTCGATCCATTCTCCATCTAGCCATAAATTACTCTTTGTGCATGAGTCTCGAGCTGTAAGTAAGTAGTTGTATTTAGTATTACATTCTTTCAATTTAATTGTCATAACGCCTAAACGATAAGTAACCCTAGAGCTAACATCTATAACAATTCCCTGTGTTCGATCCTAGATCACCCAGGTAAACCTACTGTTTCGCTTGCACTTGGGCAAGCAGTAGGAAAACATATACTCAACGAGGACTTAAGAATCATGCGATGAACAAGTAGATTGTGAGCATTTCACATGCTATGATCACACCCCATGACCCGTCGCCTTGAATGAAGCACTCTCTATAGAGAGTTACGATGAGCGCATTACGCGCAATGACCTGACTCGATTACGTAGTGCGATTGCATTAAACATAACTAAACCTACTAAGTCCAAGAATTGAATAAACAAATCAAGTCTATCAAAAAGCAAGTTTTTGGCGTCGTTGCCAGGGAATTTCTTTATAGATATTAGAGTAGGGTTTTACTTTGAGTTTGAACAAAACATTTGATTTTGATGAATTACGTGATTAACCGAAAATTGCGCGAAGAGGTTCAAGGTAGTGGAGTAATATGTGATTACTTGAACCAACTAAAAGATCAACATATCTTTCAGATGATGACCTAGAGAAATCTCAATGGATGCAATTGGTCGGAAATGAAAATGAGAACCTCCATGAAGTCATCAAGAGAAGTGTCTTTGCGCGGAGCTAACGAAAAGCACAATTTCAGTTAGCTAAGCGTCAGAGACTAAGATCATTTGAACATTGTGATGAATGATTGAGAGCAGACACTTATTGTGATGAACAATCAGGACCCTAAAAGTCATGATGCATGTTGCCATGCGCTCGAAATGACGCGGAGCGATCGACGTCCTCAAAAGAGTTAGTTTTAAAATAAAATAGGAGTCGCTACCAATCTATTTTACAGTGTGATTGGACACCGAAACAAAGTAAACAATTATTTAAAAAATTGTCTTTGAAAAATAGAGTTGAGTTCGAGAATCATTTATGTATGGAAAAGGTATTAGTCCCCCCACAACACCCATTTAGAAAAACGGTGGTCAAATTTTAAATCTTGAATTGAAAATATATTTTAAATTTATTTTAAAACTAATGTCTAATTTTACCCCTCATTACTCCAGTATTTAAAGCAATGATCTCATGAAATAAGTGGAATAATATTGCATTAATTAGACTATGTACTGAGGAAAATTTCTCACCTTAAAAAAATGAGAAATTTTTACAATTTCTCAAAATGTATCATAGGCTAGTCTTCGAATAAGATTTTTTGTTTAAAAAATTTATTAAATTCATTTTTTCTTGGAATAAAATCTCAGACTCCCAAAGATATTGATCCCTCACTCAAGAATCTAGAAATAACAGACTCCTAGAAAGTTCTAGATTCCATCGTAGGATTTTTTTTTTTTTTTTTTTTGCGAAATAGATATGAGTTATTAAAAAAAATGTTGATTAGGAAACTTTATGAAATATAGATTTGTGTTTTAAACTTAAAAAAATATTAAAAAAATATAGTTTTAAAACAAAAATTTCTAAACTGTTAAAAAAAGAAAATTTAAGAAAGATTTCAAAATTAGGTCAAACAGGAAATAATGCACAATATAGAATCAAATATATCACACAACAAATTAAAGAAATAAGATAAGATTTTTTTTTTAAAAAAAAAAAGTATTGAAGATTGATCTTGGACATCCAAAGAACCGATTCCCTGACCTCAAGAGTTTAAAAATAACGGACTCCCAGATATTTCTAATTCCATCATCGAAAGAATAAAATGTAAAGAAAAAAAATAAATTAATTAACTAATGGAAAATGAAATTGTAAAAAGTAAAGAAAGAAAGAAAATATTGTAACAGGAGATAAAATAAGAAAAGAAGAAAAATAATGAAAAAAATGAACAAATAAATGTGGCATTTTAAAAAATAGCAAAATAAATTAAAATACTTACAAGTTATAGCAAAATTTTGGATTCTATTACTGATAGTGTTCTATCACTATAGCATATCAATGATATAAGTGATAGAATTTGCTATGGGTTTTAGCAAATTTTACAAAATATTTACAACCTATAGCAAATTCTATCAATGATAGTCATTGATATGCTATAGTGATAAAGGCTATCATTGATAGAATCCAAAATTTTTCTATAGCTTGTAAATATTTTAATTTATTTTTCTATTTTTAAAAATGACCCTAAATCATCTTCTGGTAGGGTGTTTACCATATTTGTTCGAGCTCTTGATAGTGAGATTCAAGATGGTGTTTCTAAAGTTAAGGAGAATAAGAGCATGATTTTGAAATTTGGGAAATCTGGTCACATTAGGCCATTTTGTTATAAGTTGTATGGGTATAACAAGTCTAGACACATAAGAATGAATTCTCGTCATAATAAGAAAAATATCTCGAACATATTTCTCCTACTAAGACTGAATGGCAAAGCAAAATAAAGAAGGATCACAGTAAATGTAATGTTGCACTTACATCAATTCATGTTTCTAATTCTGAAGAGTGGTATTATGACAACGACTGCTCCAGACACATGACGAGTAATTCTTTTCTCTTTGCTAAATATAAAGAGAATGGACAATACAATCGAGAATACCAGAACTAGCCACTTAAGAAGCTTACATAGATATTTCAGAGAAAACAACGGACAACAAAAATGATTCTTCCATCTATCACATCATATCAACACTACACTCCCCATTGCACGCTAACAAATAACTAAGAAGTAGGCGGTGAAGAAAGATAGGGTTCATGAGAGCCAGCAGCACACCGTGAAGTACAGAGTTAACAGCAGCGCGTCAGCCAATCATACCGAAGATAACACCTTGAAGATCCTTGATAGAATTACTTAGAGAATGAGACTCTTCTGACAGAAGCTGCACAACTCTTGTAGCCAAAACATGAGAAAAATGATGACCATGCAAAGGAATTCTGAAATCTGAAGAAAAAGATTGAGATGTAGAGCGAGGAGGCCGAAAAGTTGCTAGAAGGTCAGGTACATAGGAACCTTGAAAGAGCTCATAAGAGAGATCTAAATACTTTGCCGCAGGCCTCTCTACATCGGATTCAGTGAGAATATTAGTATGCTGAGACATAAGAAAACCATAAACAACCAAGGAAAGCAAATAGGAATGTGTATTCCATAAGTATCAGCATGTCGCATAACATTTTGAAAAACAAGATCTCCAATATCAACTTTAGCTTTTGTTCCAATCAAGTAAATTAAATTTGCAAGAGGTAGATACTTTGGCCAAATGAGTTGACGGATGCTAATTTGCAATGCTAGTTTGATAGCAGGAAACTAACCATTAGAAGGTCATGAGAGAACCGTACCACTAGAGGGCTCCAAATCTAAATGAACCTTTCAAAATAATAAAGTTAGAGGATTATTTAAATCAGTAGGTAAATTAACTATGAACTCTCTAATAAGCTTAGGGTAGAAAACCCCAACATCTGTAAAAGTTGATAATAGACCAGCCTTAGAGATAAGTTCAATAACAAAAGTGCACAATCGATGTTGAACTGAAATAGTAGACTCATATGTGGTGTTGCACCACATATTTTCATTTGAAACATGGTCTTCTGAATGAAACAAGATCCTATCAATGGGAACGACTGGAACATAGGGTGAAAGCTTGCGTCTCTCGACCTCTATATTAGTAACAACTTTCTGTTCTTTGGTGGGAGGACGATAACTCGGCTTAGCTATAGCTGTCATAGGAACATATTGTTTGCCTCCCTTAGATCAATTAGGAATTGATGTCTAAGAGATATCACAAAATTCTTCAAGCAATTCACCAATGACAGTATCAACAAACGAAGTAGCCTTAAAAGAAGTTTTTGGTATAATCAGGAACAACATTAGCATTATGAGAAGTATGCATGCTAGAGATAGAACACCCATCATCAGAACGTTCAAATTGGAAATCACCAAGAAGTTATTATATCATCAATAGATGAAGTCTTCTCTGTTCTAGGCTTCTAAGAAGGCTTAGAAAAACTCTTCTTATGAATAGAAAAAGATATACCAACAACCCTTACGATGCAATACATTAGATAGGACCATATTATCATCATCATTAGAGGATTCTGAGTCAATATTATCAGTTTCTCCATAAGCAGTAGTTGGAGCATAACACAATAGAGAACTAGATACTTCTTTACCAGAAAGGGCAGCAGTCTTACCATGCAGGGATTTTGAAGACTCCGAAAAGGAACATTCAAGAATTTCGCTTAAGTGCTGCAACCTTTTGAGCGCGGATTCTACACATGAGTCATCTGGTACCATTTAAGTATTAAAGCGGTGAATGCAGAGGCAATATTCGATGAAGATGAATAGCCAAAATTAAATGCCCAGTTAAATTCCAATATATTTCTTGAGAGTCGAGCAACAGATAGTTGGCCCAATAAGACAGAACACACTGAAAGACTGGACAATAGAAAATAAATTATAATTGCTTTATATTAACCTTGCAGACCCCTAATCTAGCACGAAGACTTTCAAATAGAGTTACTTCTAAAGACTTCATTAAGATATCGGCTAACTATACAGAGCTTCGAGCATTCTTAAGAGAAATTTCCTTAGCTTCAACAAGATTTTGTATGAAATGTGATGTCAAATATCAATATGCTTGATTCTGCTATGCAACAACTATGTATTTGGCCTTGGCAGTGGACAAGAAAATGTAATTTTGTTTCTTGCTAAACCACACAATAAGATTATTACTCATAAAGAAACAGCAACCAAAAGTACTCTTACGATCTTCAACACATCCAGCCCAATCAACGTTACAATATCAGGAAGGGTGACTATCAGATACGAGAGACTCCTTATGATGCTTCGATATAGACTTTCATCAACTTATCTCCAGAGTTATCCTTGGAGACTTTGAGATGAGTTGCAGCAGGAGTTTGTTTAGGCTTGGCTTTAATGATATCAAATTTCTTTATCAAATTACGATCATACTTTTTTGGTATGACTGCTTGACGTTTTGCTATTAACTCTATGCTTCACATTGTGCATTCATTGTCTGCGGGCTCTTACGACCCCTCTCATTCTTCACCTTCTGCTTCTTAGTTATTGGTCAGTATGCAAGATGGAGTGTAATGTTGATGTGATGTGATGGATGGAAGAAACATTTTTTTTGTTCATTTTTTTCTTCGAAATTTTTGTGTAAGCTTCTTGAGTGGCTAATTATGATGTTCTCGATTGCACTGTCCACTCTTTAATATGAAATGAAATCCTACGAGATATTTGTTTCATGGTGCTTCTGAGTTCTATTGGCTTCTTGGTCTGCATGTCTAAATAAATAAAGGAAGTCGGTCCCAAGGAGGAGTTTGTTAAAGTATCTATGGGCCCATCTTTGGAAGTCTACAAAATATTTGTCCAGAGTTTATTTCAAAGAAGTCCTTCGTATTTGAAGCCAATATTTTTTATAAAAGATATTCTTTTAATTAAAAGTTTATCTGAAGATATTATCTTTTAAAGAAAGAATTGATGGTTCAAGATTTTATCTTCTCTTCTTTCGTGGAGTATATAGCAGTAACTTGGGTTCTTATTTATTTAATTTTAATTGCCATTCTGGCATGGCGTGCGCGGAAAAATCAAAAGGAGAATCCTATCCTTGTGAAGCAATTTATATTGTTTTGAATTAGTTGTCGTTTTCTTTTTCAATGAAAAACCTGTCGACTCAAACAAGAACATCAAGCTTCACTATGATGAAGAAACACCGATCCTTAATCAGATAATTGATGAGAAACTTGATTAAGGGGAAGATCTACACCAACAACACCTTAATTCACTGACTGATGAAATACATGATTAAGGGAGAGATTTTTATTTGAAATGTAATAGTGATTGATTTACTTATAGTAAGATAAAAACACTCAAGTATCGGATGAAGAATATGTGTTTTATTCTCTGTAATTATAATCATAAGAATTTAATTATGATTCATATCTCAAAGAAATAAATCTCAGATCTCGGGTCAAGGACCCATAAGAATTAGACGCAGTATCATCGAACTGGGATAACATAGTCTTGTGTTTTTACTATCTCTACTTATATGCAATGTTAGTTGTTCCTACTCTTGATTCACTGAGGGTTCATCTCAATTTACTGTGGTTGACGCTTTCCTTATTTTATCAAATTTAATTTTAATTGTGTTAAGGGAAGGAGAGTTTTTGTTGAATGAGTTTGTAATCATGGCAAAGAATATGCACTATAAGAAAATTGGCCTACCACGACATTTAAAAACTATCAAATTTAAAATTCTTGACAAATTTTTATAGTCATTGTATCACCTGTAAATCTATGATTATCTATGACAGATTAAAAAAACTGTCACAATAAGTATTATCATGATAAAAAATAAATGTCACCTATCTGGTAGTATTGACAAATAATGAATGTCATTATTTTTATATCTTATGACAGTTAATTATTGTCATCAGTTCACACATATTCAAGTAATTATCTGTAATTTTTTGCACATTGATGACTATTATGAAAATGTCACAAATTTATATAATTTGACATGTTTTGCCTGTCAAGAACATGCCTAGAATGACTTCCATCAAATGTCAATAACATGCCTAGCAAGACTATCATTGAATGTCAAGAATATCTCTTTACCTTGATAGTTTTTTTTTAAAATATCAAACGTCATAGAAAATACATTAATTGAATGTCATTATTTATTACAGCTCTACCATTACACAGATCAATTTCAAATTGCTTATCCATATAAAAACAAAAAATGAACATTTTAATATATATACGTTATCATACACTTTATAATATTTGTACAAAAAGATTAACTAATAACCATTTTTTATAAAGGGTTTACAAGAATCTACCTATAGTAAAATATAATAGTTACATTACAATCCAAATTTTAAATCCTACGAATTATGTTTTTTAAGGAGTAATTACAGCTATATTCATCGTCTTTTTTTATTCAATTGTAAAGGGTTAGTGTATTTAACCTCTTCTAATTTCTATGAAATATAAATGTCAATAAAATATTCAACACATAGAGATATTACTAAATCCTCCCAAAGTATTTTGGAATGATATAAAAATGTGTGGATACAAATCTTCATTTTATCCAACATGTGATCTAGATCTTTCTATGATCGATCTATCACTCTTGAGATCACCCCACATCCTATATTGCCTTTAAAATTTGTTCATAGTATTGAAACCCAAAAGGAGAAAAATCAAAGCGAAGCATATTGTGAGCAAATGGATATTCTCTTGCTTTCTATTTCATTCTTTCTACTTTCTGTGATATTTGTCTTCAAATTTCTGCTTCAACCCCATTACTTAAACCTCCCTCCAACCCCACCTTTTTGGCTTCCATTAATAGGCCATCTTCATCTCGTCAAACATCCTGTCCATCAAACACTTCAAAACCTCTCCCAAACATACGGCCATGTCTTCTCTCTCCGATTCGGTTCCCGTCTTGTTGTCGTTGTTTCCTCTCCCTCCGCTGTTCAAGAATGCTTTACAAAGAACGATATCATTCTTGCAAATCGGCCTTTGTTGAAAAGTGGAAAGTACTTAGCATACAATCATTCCACCATTGCACTCTCCCCTTATGGTGAACACTGGCGAAACCTCCGCCGTATTGCCTCTCTTGAGATTTTCTCGACGAAGCGCCTCAACATGTTCTTGGGAATTCGAGAAGATGAAGTCAAGCGTTTGCTAAGTAAGTTAGGTGGTAATCATTATAAGTTGGAAGATGATGGGTTTAGAGTAGTGGAAATGGGACCATTGTTGAAAGATCTTACGTTGAATATTGTTATGAGAATGGTGAGTGGAAAAATGTTTTATGAAGAAGGTTCTACCAAGTTCAGAGAAATTGTGACAAAAATTATGGAACATGGTGGAGCAAGTAGTCCAGGAGATTTCATACCTTTATGGAATTGGATTGATCCAACTGGTTTTATGAAGAAAGTGAAGAAGCTTGGAAAGACATCAGATGAATTTCTTCAACAGTTAATTGATGGGATTAGGAATCAAAATGATGGAGGAAACACTATGATTCACCATTTACTTACCTTGCAGGATGTTGAGCCTGAATTTTACAATGATCATGCTTTCAAAGTACTCATTCAAGTATGAATTCCTCACTCCTTGAACTAATTGTTTGTTTTGGTTGAGTTACAACTTTACTCTGAATTTTTAAGTATATTTGGCTTTTCAATTTTAAATGTTTACTTTATAAAATAAATTATTCCTTTTAGAAAAATCAAAGAGAAGTGTATTTTAAACCGTTTTGTATCAAAAGAGTTATTTAATAAAAATAAATCTTTTTAAAAATATTTTTTTTTAAATCAATAAGCGAACATAATATTTATTAAAATTTATGTTGTATAGTAAATTTTTAAATTTTAAATTTTGTGTTTATTAGATCTCTAACATTTCTTTTATGATTACCGACCTATATGGCCTATTTTTTAAATTAAAGTATATCTATAAAATAGCAAATCAATCAATTGTCAAATAGTATTTATTAAAAACAAGTGAATATATCAATAATTTATTTCATATGAAATTGAATGTTAATAAAACTACAAAGTACTTTTAGAAACTTTAATTGAAACAAAATTATAGATATGTATTAACATTTTTGAAACTTAATTAAATTACCGAACATGAACTATGCAAAGACAACTTGACACAACTTGTAATTTATTTTTTTTTGTTTTTTAATATGATATTTTCTTCTCAATTCGTTGTCTCTCAACGTCTTGAAAGCGTTTGTTTGAAATTGGAAATTTTGGACATCGCTGAAAAAGAATGGAGTATCTTTTGGACATATATGACGAAGTTGGACTTATTATTAAATTTAAGACTGCCAGCTAGTATAACTGGGAATAATGTGCTACGATTTATATGAAGCCAACAAAGGTCACTTCAAAATGATAACCATTATTAGGATGCTTTGAATTCACTCCACAAAAAATTGTTTCCACTAAACTTCTTTGATAAAAAAAAAAAAAAAAAAACAACTGTTTAATTCAAATAAACGTTAAAATCTATTTTGGACGTGGTTTTCAAACCTTTCTATTTTTTCAAAATGAATTCTTTTTTAACTAACATTTGAGAATATATGTGAAAAATTGTTCGAACTAACATATTTTAGTATTTATCTTATAAAACTAACACCTTTTTAAAATATCGTATAAACAATTTTTTTTAAAAAAAAAAATTAAAAATTTTTAGCTTATCGATTGTTTTGAATCTTCTCTGCATTTTAGTGGCGATTATACCAAACTTTTAGAAAATTTTCAAATCTTCTCAAATCTTATACCAAATCTTATATATTTTTACAATTTTTTTAAATTTGGTTATTTTATCATATATTTATATGAAATTTTTGCACTACATCTAAAGAAATCAATCTAGAGATCTAAACAATTACTAAGGATAACTGAATTTTAAAAAAATACGTTTGATATAAGATTTGGGAATATTAGGTGTGATCTCTATTGAGAAGTAGTGAGAAGAGGCCTAAAACGATCAATAACAAACCAAATCTATCCCTCAAATTAATTATCCTCATCACTTCTTCCAACAAGTTTTCAACTTTTGCAGGATATAATATTAGCCGGAATTGACACGTCAGCTGTGACTTTGGAGTGGGCACTATCTCAATTGCTAAACAATCCAGAGGTACTAAAAAAAGCAAAAGAAGAGATAGATTGTTTGATTGGGAATGAACGTCTAGTTAGTGAAGCTGATCTACCAAATTTGAGTTACCTTCAAGGAATAATCTCCGAGACTTTACGACTTCATCCACCTGGTCCTCTTCTCGTGCCACATTGTGCATTATTTGAAGGGTGCAAAATAAAAGGATATGATATTCCACGTGATACAATTGTATTGATTAATGCTTGGGCTATCCATAGAGATTCAAGTCTTTGGAAAAATGCCACCAAGTTTAAACCTGAAAGACATGCAAGTGTGATTGAAGGTGAGTTATATAAATTAATACCATTTGGAGTGGGGAGGAGAGCATGTCCTGGTGTAGGACTGGCACAACGAGTGGTTGGCTTAGCTTTAGCATCATTGATACAATGCTTTGAATGGAAAAGAGTAGATGACTCATTAATTGACATGAGTGAAGGTAAAGGACTCACAATGCCCAAAGCTCAACCATTGGTCGCTAAGTGTAAACCGTGTCCAATCATGAAAGTCATTTTGAATGTACACACAACAACTAATAATTGATGAAATTTATATCTAAATTAATAAGATTAGCGCAATAGTAATTTGTATAGTTTCCAAATATAGAAGTTACGTTGAAGATTCTCATATTTGTTGTATAAAAAAAAAACCATAGTGTTTGAATTTAAACATGACTGAAAGAAGTCAGGATATTCTCATTCGAATGAGCAAAGAAACACGTACTTTTTGTTGGAAAAACAATTGTTGATCATAGTTGTGCCGTGTCGAAACACTGCCCTGAAAACAAAATTCGGCGCGACCTCGGTGCTAAATCGCTTATGTCGGTTGCTCCCCAAGGTTAACACAACTTTCTTAACTCATGCGTGCACTCGCCTTAGTTAAGAATGGAATCAAGAGGAAAAGGATTGCTCATAAGAATTAGAGGAAAATCTAGGGTTTTGGCCAGAAGAATAAATTAACGCCCTCTAACTTTCTTTACGTAATATATATATATATATAGAAAGAATAATTATTAAAATTATAAAATAAATTAAATAATTATTATTATCAATTTCCAATTGAAATATCAATTAGAAAATACTACAATGATGGTCATTCCCAACAATCCCCCACGAATGACTATCATTGCATTATAGTTAAAACAGTAAGGAAAAATCTTCTCTGAGCAAAGAAAGAAGCAGTATAAACTTAAACATCAATATCTTTCGATTTGAATTGATGCGTAGTGAGGTGAGACAACAATCCAAATCATCGAAAGTAAGTTAATTGCCTTTTGAACTTTCGATAACAACGGTTGAGACCCCCACAACACGTTTTACTTCTTAAATTTCCATTGATTCCGCAATAAAGTCTATCACAATAGACCACTCAAAATTGTGTTATTTAAGGCCATCCACATAGAACCTCGGGTCAACGTGAAAGCTCTAGAAAAAGATCCTTAAACTTTTTCATAGAAGGCGGCCACACCTTCACAATCACATTTATTGCTCCATCAAGTCTATAACAATAGACCACTCAAAACTGAGCTATGAAGGCTTCATATCTAGTCCATATCAAGACCAACTTCATCAAGTCTGTCAAAGACAAACCACTCAAAACTGAGCTATGAAGATTTTCCAATTATCCATCAAGTCCAAACCAGAACCACCCAAAGAAGGGCTATGGAATTTTTAAAGGTTTTAATTTCATCCATCAAATCCATTAGATTGCCCACACGTGGCTATGGACCATCAAGCCTACTTCAGTAGACCATCCAAAAAAAGAGCTATGGACCATCAAGCCTACCGCAGTAGACCACCCAAATAAGGAGCTACAGACCATCAAGTCTATCTCAATAGACCACCCAAATAACGGCTATGGACCATCAAATGTTTGAATCTCATACTTGTTGAAAATCCTAGAATTACTCTCCTTGTTAGGCCTTTGGAGAGATGATTTACAAAGTTCCTCAGACCTTACATACTTCGAGAAGATAATTCTTTCGCTCAACTATCATTTCACAACTTCATGTTCAGGGGAATATGCCTTCTATTGCATAACATACTATTCTTAACAATCTGAATAACAGGGTATGAATCTCAATAAAATTATACTAGTATAGAGCCCCCCACAATGAGACATCTCTCATTAGGCTTCTATATCATTCATACTCATGTCCCATACAATGGTACATTTTTCATTAAGAACACGTATCCACTGGTAAGGCTTACTTCGTCATTTTAAGTTACTTGGTTTGCATACATTACCTCTCTAAGTATGGTAGACAATAATTAAAATGCAAACCAAAATCTATTGTAAAACCTTAAGATATCTTAATAAATGACGAAGAGCAGTAAAATGATCTTAATCAGGATTGTGTGTATACATGTACTCAATCTTCTTACAACATATGCAATAACACATCTTGTACAGTTTATCAAAACATAGTACTTTCTATAATTCTTGCATATTCAGATTGAGAAACACTATCTCATTTATTTTCTTTAAGGCTCATACTAGCATCATAAGATGTTTTTACTAGAGCATCATTAAAATATAAAATCTCTTTAATAGCATTTAGTGTGTGATTGATATAAATGAAAACATTCTCAGTAATACTCAGTGCATCACGTTTAGTCTCACATAAATCTTTCACTTCAAAATGTGATAACTTTATAGCATTACTAACATTTATGTTTGTATCACATAAATTACACCAATGTACAAACATATCGTCACACAATCAACTCCAAGCAACTTTTAGCAAACACATATATCAGCAATTCACTTCACAAGACATTGTTTACTAAATTGTTGTTAAAGTTTTTCTCATTAAATTTTTAGAAACTAGTTAAAGACCATAAAGAATTTTGACTCTTCCAAGTTACCATTGAGCAATATCGTCTTTACATACACTTGATATATTAGAAGACCACATATAGCTACAAAAGCTTTTAAGGGGCTCTACTGTGGCTAATTTAGTCATATCAGAATAAGAATCAAAACATTCTAAATTCCACGTTTGATTCAAAATATTTTTCATAAGTCTAAAGTTGCACCTATGTACTTATGATCAGTTTCCTTATCTAATGTGGGACTTTGGTCGCATTTTCAACGATCCTCCCCTCGAACAAAGTTCCAATTGAACCTCTCCTAAAATAACCATCCATCCATTTAACTCTTATCTAGACTAACTCTTATCTAGAGCATATTGCATATTCAATAGAGCTCAACCATGGATAATATCGTAACTATTCTTTAAGGTTCCACTACACATTTGTCTGATCCTAGGATTATATCAACAAGGCTAAACCAAGGACAACATGACTCTAATATCACTTTTAGAGACAACTTAGGGTATAAGTCCCCATGCCTTAGAGAATATCACATAATTTGATAGTTTTGACAATATCTTGAACTTGCATAAGGTCCTACGAGGTTCATAAATAATGAATCTGCATATATTCATATTACTAGCAAATAATGTTGTGTGACCAAACTTGATTAAAAGTAATAGTAATACTTTCAACTCCATGAAAATTAATAACCAAATTATGCAACAATTCATGACATAATTCATGCATAACTCCGTCAAATATGACATACATTTCTACTCATGCTAACATGCTAAATAGACATCCTCAAGTAGATCACAATAGCATTTCAAAATTCACAAGTTGATTTAAATATATAAATCTATGTGTAACACTATTACGAGCACAATCAATATATATACATAGTCAAAAGTTTTCAATCATACCATAGATTTCTTGAACACACAAGATATGCTATCTTAGTTAAACACCCCCACACTTCTAAATATTTAGATGCATAACATATTTAAACTTCAGCAATACTTATTTTGTTGAGGGGAAAGAATTTTATGAACAAATCCTTTTAGTTCACAAAACTCTATTCTAAGGTATATATGATCACCTTGTTTAAATGAATTTCTGCTTCTACTTTTATGCACGATTCATGTCATAACTTATTTTAATCCAAAAATGCATATACTAATTCCAATTCATCACAATTGCATTCATTACTATAACATAAATTTGTCAAACTATACAAAATGTTATTGTAGCCACCTATTTTTATCCTACCAATTTTTTAAAGAAATAATATTAGTAATAATGGCTAAACTTTTATTTATTTATTTTTGAAAAAAAAGTAAAAATGTCTAGTAATAACATAATATCTCATTTTTATCGTTTTAGGAAATAAAAACAAATCCATTTATTTTAACATCAAAGAAATTATTTAGTTTTAAATAAAATATTAAAAAAACTTATTTCTACTCATTTTAGGAAAAAAATAAATTAATAAAATCTTTGACTTATTTTATATCATTTTAGGGAAAAAGAAAAAGAAAATCAATTTTAAACAAAAAAATATTTTAACATCCAATTAATTTATTAATTAATTTTTCACAAAATCTCAAAATTTCTCATTGAATTTAATTTATTTATTTTAGGAAAATGAAATTTACTTTATTAACATAATATCAAATTTTGATTTTATTCTTATTATTTCTTCCTAATTTATGGTACACTCCGGGTTTATAAATAGGGACCTTTGCTTTTGGAAAGAAAGAAAGAAATTTCTTAGAAAAAAAAAACTTCTTTAAAGAGAGTGCTTAGCAAAATTTTTATTATCGAAAAAAATGTAGCAAAAAGGTGAGTTTTTTTATTTCTTTCCGTTATTTTATTGTCTCTACTTTTTTTTTTTTTTTACTTTATCTTAAGCAAATCAAATCCCATGTTGAAATAAACTTAGTTGGAGGTTGCATTTGGTAGGGATTTAATCCCAAGGATCCGCACCTCATACAACAAGTAATTTCTTTGGGATTCGAATCCTTATTTTTCTTTTCTTCTTTTTTTAAAAGATAAAGAGAAAGAAAAGAAAATGTAAGAATATTTTAGTATGTTTTTACTACTTTTTTTCTTTTATCATCATTTAAAAAAAATTATTTAGTCTTTTTCTTCTCTCTAAAAAAATAGGAGAAAGAAAACGACATAAGAAAAATGTTCATTTTTTTTATCCGTATTTCTTTTTTTTTTAAATCCCTACTCTTAACATTTATTTTATTTTCTCTAAAATATAGAGGGAAAAAATAAGGATAGAGAAAATTTTATCATTATTATCGTTATTACCATTATTATCATTTATTATTATTATTATTATTATATTTTATTTTATTACTATTACGGTTATTTTTTCTTTTTACTTGTTGTTGTTCTTATTATTATTATTATTATTATTATTATTTTATTATTATGATTATTATTTTTATTTATTTTATGGTGCCGTCACACCTCTACTTTTTTTTTTCTTTATTTATTCATTCCTTATTTTATGTATTTGTTATTATGTTTCCTTTATTTTACTTATTCACATTACTATCATAATAATTATTGTTATATGCACTTAAAGATAACTCTTTGTATTTAAAATTTTTAATGTTTTAAAATCTTTCCAATTTAAAATTCTTTATGTCTTAAAATAAAAATACTTTTTAATCATTTAGCAAATTTGTCTATAATGTTATAAATGTTTTATGTTTTTCAAAACCTTCAAATTTAACCTATGATTTCATAAGGTTTCCTAAATCAGTCTTTTATAAAAAACTTATACCGTTTTCCTTAAACAAAAATCTTACGACGGAATCTAGAAAATTTGGGAGTCCGATTTTCTAGAATTCTTGAGGTGGGGAATCACATATTTGGAAGTCTAAGATATGATCCCAAGAAAAAATGAATTTAATCAATGTTTTTAAAAAAATCTTTATTCAAAGGCTAGCCCATGATAGATTTTGAGAAATCGTAATAATTTCTCATTTTCTTAAGGTGAGAAACTTTTCTCAATATATAGTCTAATTAATGGAATATTATTCCACTTATTTTATGATATCATTGCTTCAAATATTGGAGTAATGAGGGGTGAAATAAGACATTAGCTTAAAAATAAATTAAAAAATATTTTTAATTCAAGATTTGAAATTTGGCCACCGTTTTTTTCTAAATGGGTGTTGTGGGGTGCTAATACATTCCCCACACACAAATGACTCTCGAACTCAACTCTATTTTTCGCAGACCATTTTTTTAAAAAATTGTTTACTTTATTTCGGTGTCCAATCACACATTAAAAAATATTGGTGGCGACTCCTATTTTCTTTAAAAATAACTATTTTGAGGACGTCGGCCGCTCCGCGTTGTCTCGGACACGTGGCGACAGTTATAGTATATGCTCATCAAATATATATATATATGGAATAACATTCTCACATATAACATAGAAATAAACTAGTTAAATTCTTATGCTATATTTAAAGATTAAATTTGTGGAATAAACCGCCAATTCAAATCACAATTGTCTACATTGAAACATTTATATAACAAAGCCACCAAAACCAAAATAAATTTATTACCATCATGTAAATGGGCAGAATCTAATTAGTCTCTCTCTATCACAAACATGAATGAAAATCAACATAAATTAGTCCATCAATTACTCATTTGAGTATTCCTTTTTCAAGTCTCAAGAATCATGTCCTCCATTGGATGACTTAATAAATTCATAATAAAATTCATCCTTGAAATATTGAAATATAAATAATATTATATTTTGAAAATTTTGTTTATATGCACATAAAACAAACACATGCATAGACTTTACAAACTCAATATTGTAAACAAAACCAACTTGTGCACCAAATTCCTAACATTCTCAATTGAAAGAAAACTGCAGAATTTTTTCCAAAGTGAGAGAAATAGAGAGAGAGAGAGTTACCACAAAAATCGATCATGCCAGGAATTATCAAATGCGGCACAAGTAATTGCTTGAGAAAACTCTTGAAAATTGATTATGTCATCGCCGGCTTCCTTGATCCTTCCCAAATCTCTATCAAAACCCAAGTAAACCCTTACCGTGTGTGGGAAAGAAGAACATTTCACCACATTTTCCTAAAAAAAAAAAGGACCCACTAATAATCAAATCAAAACTCTGTATTTTAAACTAATGAATGGATTTGCGGTTGAAAAATGCCAAAATATAACGCAATTGAACAGGGGCAAAATCAATTGGTTCCCAATTGAATAATATTTGTTTGAAAAAAAAAAAAAGGTTGAAGGATCAGCTTATCTCTTTCGGCGAAGCTTGTCAGCACACATGTCCCTCTCTTGAGTGTGAAGACGTTGTCGTCTCACCAAACTAACGCCAAAATTTAGTTTCTTTGCATGTCTGTCTCCCATCGCCCATTGTTCATTTCCCTCGCTTTCGCTTCTCTTTTTGGCTCTCCATTTCACCTTTTGAGATCGAGATCGAGATCAAAATGATCCGAAACGTCCAACAGTGTTATTGTTCTTCCTCCTCGCTTCGTGGATCGTGCGAATCACTGATGAAAAATCGGATCAATAAAGTGAAAACACTGTTTGATCAACAATTGAAGAATTTTGCTTTCAGATTGTTGAAAAAACAATTGTTGATCATAGATGTGCCGTGTCGAAACACTGCCCTGAAAGCAAAATTTGGCGTGACCTCGATGCTAAGGTTAACACAACTTTCTTAACTCATGCGTGCACTCGCCGTAGTTAAGAATGAAATCAAAAGGAAAAGGATTGCTCATAAAAATTAGAGGAAAATCTAGGGTTTTGGCCAGAAGAATAAATTAATGCCCTCTAACTTTCTTTACGTAATATATATATATAGAAAGAATAATTATTAAAATTAGAAAATAAAATAAATAATAATAATTATCAATTTTCAATTGATATTTTAAAATAAAATAAATAATAATAATTATCAATTTCCAATTGAAATATAATTAGAAAATACTACAATGATGGTCATTCCCAACACTTTTTCCCCCATTAAAATCAATCCCCTTCCTGTAAAATGAGAACATATCATAGTTACAGCAGTATAAAGGAAAAAAAAAGAGTATATTTTGCTATGCATTCATTCTTTTGTGGTTATAATGAATTAAAAATATTACAGCAGTTAATATACTGAGAAAAATAAATAAAGGTAATTACAAATAATGATTAGAGCAATTGATTGTTTAGTATGCAGCGTCACAAATAAATTATTTTTGAGTACTAGACGAAACTAACGTTGTATTGCATGTGAAATTTATATTGTATTTTTAAAACTATTTTAAATGTATTTTTTTCACTCAAATAATAAGGATGTGATTCTCTCATTTTTTGTTTATTATAAATTGAACTATGGTCTACAGTTTTCTTTTTAAAGAAAAACACTCTACAAATTAGAGTTTAAGGTAACAATAATTTAATTTTTTTAAAAATAAAATGAATTCAAAAGAAGTTAAAAACATGAGATACTTCCTTTTTTTTTTTAGAAAAAACTTGGCATGCCTTGAATCAACCAATTTAAACACAAAAGGAAATTAAACTACTTGCGTTTACTTAATAATGAGTTACTTTTACAAACCCATTAAGAAAAATCGCAAAGAAGGCAAGATATATGTTATAATGAGCTATTTATTTATTTATTGAGGATATAGACTCTTTTAAAATTTATATAATAAGAAGATAAGAACTTGCGTATATATCTCATTACAACAAATGAAGTCTTTTATGTCAGTCGAAAAAAATGACAACGAATATATAATATTGATTTTTTTTAAAAGTGGATGTTTAATGTCGATTTTAAGCTAGCATTAAAGCAAATAAACAATGTCAATTCTAAACGCCAACATTGTTTAGCTATTTTTTAAAACAAAATTAAATCACTTCCCTCCCTTCCTTCTCTTTCCTTTTCTCACACTTTCTTCTCCAAACTCTCTTTCTCCCTAGCTCAAACACTTCCATTGTTGTCGTTGTGGTTCCGTCATCGTCGTCATCCTGATTCTTCATCAGCGTCGTTATGGGTTGTGGGTTTCCATCATGAATTCAGATTACGGTTGTTCATCTGTTTTTTGTGTTTGTAGGTTTGCCATCATGGTTTGGGTTCTTTAGGCATCGTGGACGTTCATCATCTTAGTTGTTGTGTTCGTGGATTTCATTGTTGTTGTTTGTGGGTTTTATGGGTTTGTGGTTCGTTGGATTTCCAGATCTAGCTGCGTGGGTGTTTTTTCCAATGTTAGAGTGGTAAGAATCTAGTGTGGTTCGTTGGTTTTTGGTGTCACAACTTTCTGATATGACCGTGTGTAGGTTTTTAGCTTCGGTTCATTTCAGATCTGACCGTTGGCTGTGGTTTTCCAGCGGTAGGGATCGTGGATTTTCAATACGAGGTTTAATATCTCTTCTCAATTTTTGAGTTCTTCACATTTCGAGGTAAATGTTTTATATTCTTGTTGTAGATTTTTATTTTCTATTTTGGTGTTGTATTTTGAACTAATTCATGAAATGAGTTTAAATCATCTTTTGGCCATTTGGACGAAAGTATGTTAGTAATGTGTGTAGAGATAGTTGGAGATATTAATTTAATTTGAATGTTAAAGGAAGGAAGTTTTTGGTACAATGAGTTTGTAATCCTATTCAAAGAATAGGCACTACAAGAAAAATGGTCTACCACGACATTTAAAAGCTATTAGATTTAAAATTCTTGCCATTTTTTTGCGGTCATTGTATCGTCGGTAAAGTTATGATTATCTATGACAAATTGAAAAAACTGTCACAAGTATTATCATGACGAAAAATAAATGCACATATCCGGTAGTATTGACAAATAATGAATGTCATTATTTTATATCTTATGACAGTTATTGTCATCAGTTCACACATATTCAAGTAATTATCTGTAATTTTTTGCATATTGACGACTGTTATGAAATGTCACAATTTTATATAATTTAACATGTTTTGTCTGTCAAGAACATGCCCAGCATGACTTCCATCGAATGTGAATAACATCCCTAGCATGACTATCATTAAATGTCAAGAATATCTTTACCTTGACAGTTTTTTTAAAAAAATCAAATGTCATATACTCTTGTATTACCACATTTTTTTTTACAAGAAAATACATTAATCGTGAATGTCGTTATTTCTTGTAGCCTTGCCTTTACACAGATCAGTTCAATTACAAAGTACTTCTAATTACTTACCCATATCGAAACAAACAGTCAAAATTTTAATATATATACGTTATCATACATTTTATAATATTTGTACAAAAAGATTGACTAATAACCATTTTTGGTAAAGGGTTTACAAGAATCTACATGTAGTAAAGTATGATAGATAGACCGCAATCCAAGTTTTAAATCCTAGAAATTAAATGGAATAGTAGAGTTGAACATAATGACAGTGCTACCATGACTTCATTAACTCCAATAGATTCTTGCAAAACCTAATAGGAAAACAAATAGTTACCATACAGTTCACACTATACATAAATAACATTGTCAATAATAGAGATACAACATGTGTGCTTACCTTTCAATTAGTTGTTACAGTCATCGATCTTTCCAAAAACAATGGATGTCATAATGCACACCAAAAAGTAAGAGTACCTGGAATGTTGATTGAGTGGTGGCTTTAGTTACAAAACACTAACTTACTAATCTATACCCATATTAGTCTCACGAAAGTCTATCTACACAGCCCAAAACATACACTATAACTATTTCTAATGAAACAGGTGATGGACAGCAAGATATGCGTAGCGAAAATACGAACCTATTTTACCCTAATTGCATCTAAACTATTTAGAAATTAACATGTAGCTTATTAAAAGAAATTAGGGTTAAAAGAAAAACTCATACCTTTGTAGCTTTTCGTTCCTCGATATCTGCTCATGAACTCAAATCAGAGACCACTAGTAATGTTGACTCGTTTCTATGTTCAACTTGTTATCTCGCAAAAAGGTACTCGTTGGGTGTTTAGGCGACACCCCTCCTTTTGACATGAAGTGGCTAGTGGGGTGGGGTGTGACAGGTGGTATCAGAGCATGAATTTCTTGGAAGAAGAAGAGTAAAAGTTTAAAGCCCATATTAAGTAGACTAACACCAGGTAGTATCGGAGCTTGTTAAGTTTCTTGAAAAAGGAAAAACGGGTAGAAGCTCAAATTAAAGTTTGCGTAGAGGTCTAAGTGTGTAAGGTCAAGTTGATGTTTGACTAAAGTGTGAATCGTTGTTGCGGAAAAGTTGAACTAAATTTTGAGCTACTCTTGTAGAAAGTTGTTGTCATGCAAAGAAGAGGAAGAGGAGGACAATCTTCGAAAGCAGCACAGTCGGTTAATGTGCGGGCAAGAAAAAAGAAAGAGATGAGCAACTGTTGGCTAAGGTGAAATTGGAAAGGGAGTTTAGTATATAGAAAGATTTAAGGCACTAGAAGTGTGAAACCCAAAATTTCATTAGCATTTGAAGTTTTCTAAGATTACTCAAGGACAAGAGAAAATGGATTTTATAGGAAAAAGAAGGTGAAAGAGCTTGGAATTTAGGTTAAAATTTAAGAGAAAAGAGGAAAGTTGGAAATTCGACGAAGTGTCGAATTTAAGTCACTAGGTGTTTGGAGGTTAGCATGGGCGGCAAGGAAGGCCAAAGAACCTTCAAATGGGTGTCATTAGGCGGCAAAAGAAGGAAGAAAACCTCTAAAGGATAGGCATTTTAGGCTTGTCATTGGACGAGAGACATGGCCACGCGAAGAAGGTTGGCTACACGAGGAAGGCTATGTGGCCAACGCTTGATACAAGAAAGGCCAAAAAGGTCACCACGCGAGGAAGGCTTTCGGTAAGTATGCTTTAGAGGTTAGTTGACTGAGAGAACGTGCACGCGAGGAAGGTTTGGCTAGGTGTTTGGCTGAGTGTTAGAGGTTAGTACAAGGCTTGTTCACGCGAGGAAGCAAGGCTAGGTGAGGAAGGATGTTAGGCGGCCAAGGGCTATGCGATTCACTTGGAGGTTAGCCAAATGAGTTGGACATGTGTGTGGCATGATGTGGGCATTTGGTTAAAAGAAAGTCCAAGTGTCTTAACCATGTCATCATGCATTTGGGCAGCAAAGAAGGACGTGGAAGAGTTGTTGAGATATTAACAAGAGCTTAAGAGGTGAGTCTAATCAAGATTAAGCGTCTTCTTAATCGCATGCAAGGGACTCTATAAATAGGCTTCCTTCAACAATCAATTTCTCACAACTTACTAGTGCAAAATCACTCATTTTAGTCTTAAAAGTTAAAAAATTGAGTCTAGTTTGTAAGAGAGTGCTGCTGGTTAATTTGGAATAAAAAAGGTTTGTGTTTTGTTCAAGGGAATGTGAGAAGCTCATTTCTCGAGTGAATCTGAGCCAGATTCATTCCAAGTGGGCTACAAAATTTGTATTTTGGAATTTAATTCTGTAATTTTAAGGTAAAAAATTAACTCATTTTAGAGAAACTTTGTAAAAGTTTTATCAAAAGATTTATGAATTTTAAGTGATGAATTTTCAAAGCTGGGTCATGATTCTGGAAAATTAAACAGTTTTTGGGTAGTGGTCGTGAGCCATGCATGTGTGGGCGAGATGGGCGTGCTTTTTCTTTATAGAGGTTATTTTGGGTTAGGTTGCACGCACATGACAAGGTCATGGCATAGCCGAGCGGCAAGGTACACGTTTAGGCATAGTGTATGACACTACTTTAGAGTTTAGCACAGCGTATGGTGTGCGGCAAGCACCAACACATGCGCCAACGCATGTGGAGGACACTAGGTAGGCGGCAAGCACGTGACGCACGCCCCTCCACTGTGAGGTAAGCACGGGCAAGGCCCCCAGGCCATGTGCGCACGGCCAGCCCCTACACCATGACAATGGGCTTCGTTGGGCTGTTTTCAAGCTGTGTTGGACTGTTTTGATATTTTTTGAAAATTTTTAAGAATGTTTTTGATAGGTTCAAGGAATTAATTAAGGTTAAAATATGAATTTTTTAGGACAAGTAGGATTAGGAGAAATTCTCAAGACCAAGGCTATTCAAATATTGTGAGTAACAAAAATGTTTTAGTTGCTACATGTCAAACATGTTTTCAAGCTTACAAGTAATAGCTTGTACGTAACATCATGCATGATTACCAAAGTATTTATTAAATATGATCTCAAGTTCTTATACAAGTCATGCTATTGATAAATGGTTATTGAAATGAAATTTCCAAGCTATATGTTTGATTTCATGATTGCAATGAAATATTTCAAATACTTTCAAGGAAATATTTCATGTTTTCAAATGTTTTTATCCATGTCCGAATATTCCATGAGACCTATTGTATTCATGTGGTTAACTTTATACTGATGGTACGATTGACGTACCTGTTTTTAACTATGGGTCATCAGGAGGGGTATATTGTTATGCCTTAAAGGAGGAGGGTTAGCTACCCATCGACTGTTCCTTCTTCGAACAAAGGGGTAAATACTGTCCGTGGCTATGGAGGACTATCTTCGAAAAGCTATGCAAATGTTCAAGTTTCATGTTGTGATTATTTACTTATAAATGTATTCAAGCTTCGATTTTATACTAAAATGTTTATGAAAACCTATTTTATAAAACCGTTGCTCACTAAGTTTTTCGACTTACTCTTTCAAAATGTTTTTCCTCTTTCCAAGAACGCATTGTAGTTCTCCGCGTGCTGAACCTACTGCTGCCTGGTCGTTTAGTTTTTATACAAGGATATTATCTTGTTTAAACTTGTTTTATAATTGTTCAAATATTCATATCTTCAAGTTAATTCAATTTCCATTATATGTTTTATAAAGAATTCATATAGGTTACACTTAAATAAAAATATTTATTGTTAAAAGACTTCCGATGTTGAATGTTTCATGTTTTTAAGTCATGTGTCAGTTGAGGTTGTTCCGAAGTTGAACGACTTCGACTAACTTGCTACGTCTTGAGACGAGCAAGCAGGGCCTGGGACGGAGTGTGACAAAAAGTCACGACTTTCGAAGGAAACATAGATCCAGCTAACACGGAGAAGTGGTTGGGCTTAGTAGAAAAATGTTTTTGAGTAATGAGTTGTCTTGAGGAGAGGAGAGTTACGTTGGTCAAGTTCTTGCTATGAGGAAGCATTGAGAATTGGTGGACCTTGTATGCGCCAAGAACATGAGGAGTAGAATTTGTTACGTGGAACGGTTTTTGAAGAGGATTCTAGGAGAAGTTTTATCCTCGTTCGTTTGTTGATGAAAAAAGAAGAGAATTTTTAAGATTAGTATAAGGCGATCAGACTAATGCAGAGTATGAGAAGAAGTTTACTGAGCTAGCAAAGACGCAATAAACTTTATATTAGATGAAGAGGATAAGTGTAAGCGTTTTGAAGAAGGCTTAAGGACATCAATTCGAGCTCTAGTAACGGTGAATTGTGAATTGATTAGACTTTTCTAAGTTGGCTAAGGCAGGCATGCGCGTTGAGAAGTATTTGTCTGAAGGAGATGAAAAGAAAATGTTGAAAGGAGAAGAGTCATGTCCAAGGTTAGGCAGAGAAAAAGAAAAGGGAGGTAGCGAAGAGGCAAAGAAGTGAGCTAAGCCTTGCATTAGCCAAGGATCGCATTGGTGATGGAATATGAGACACACGCAGCGGAAAACAAGATCAATTTTACTTTAATTACATCTTAACAATTTAGAAATTAACATGCATATAATACCCTAATTAAATTAAATTAGGGTTAAAAGAGAACATACTTTCGTAACTTCCCGATTTTTCGATATCTCCTCATGAACATGAACCCAAGACCAACATTAGAGTTTATTCGCTATTCTCCGAACTTAGAACTAGGTTGTGTGACCCGATAGGTGAAGAAAATTGAGAGAGATGAAAAAATGGAGAAAGAAATTAGGTTTGAAATTAGAGAGAAAAATAATTCCGTTGAGAGAAATTTGTAATTCCAAATTACAAAAATGGCCAAAAGTTTTTCAACTATTGAAAAATAGCCTTTAAATAAGCAAAATTGCATGTAATTAGTTTATTAAATCTCAACAACAAACAATCCACTAACCATTAGTGGAACTTAGTAGGCTGGTTGTTTACATTTAATGTAGTCACTTATCTCACTAAGTGTTAGTGGAATTATCCAACAAAATGTTTAATTTTTCTGCTAAATTTAGTCCACGAGCAATATGATTATTTGACTATTCAAGTCAAAGTCAAAAGTCAACATTTTAACTTTTTACCATTTTGTTCGTCTTGACTAATTTCGACCTTCCGAGTATGAACCTGTATTTATTTTTTTGAAATTCAAATCACATTTGAATATAAAGCCGGTCAAAGTTTGACTTTTCAAAGTAAAAAATCATCTTAACTTTTTACAAATTTGACCATTTTCATTCTAAATCTTCATCTTTCTCACAAAAACTTCATTCAATGCCAAGAATCCAACACACAAAAAAACTCTAACTTAGTTGGAGGTGTATGAGCTTTGGTCCCAATGATCCACACTTCACACAACAAGTGAGTTTTATGTGATAGGATTTCAATCTTTCTTTCTTTTCTTCTATCTTCTTCTTATTATTTTGTTTATTTTCCTTCAAAGTTCTTTATTTTTTCTTATTCTTACTATTCTCATTGTTTTATTTATAAGCTTCAAGCTTCCATATAAAAATGCAAAAAGCAAAAAAAAAAAAAAAAGACTAAATAATTAAATATTTGTTTATTATGTTTATTCTTATTTCTCTATTTTTTTCTTATAATGATTTATTTATTATATTGTGAGCTTCTCTTATATATATATATATATATTATTACATATTTCTTCATACCTTGTTGTTTATCTCATTTTTATTTATTATTATGTCTTTCCTTTGTTAATTTATTCTTGTATATTGTATTTTACTTTTTTCTAATTAGAATTTTTATTTATTTAATTTTTTTTATAGCATTGATTATTGCTTCTTTAATATGTTCTCGTCTTTTATATGTTATTTAATATTTTATTTTTTCCATTCTTTTGTTCTCAATTTAATATGTTATTGTTAATATTTTTTTCAATTTGTTAACATTTTCAATTATTTTTCTTTAAAAAAAATCATTCCATTGACGGAATTTAGGAAATTTGGGAGTCTGATTTCCTAAAATTCTTAAGGTGAGGAGATTGATTCTTTAGAAGTCCGATATCAATTTCCAATATGTTTAATGTTAAAATCTCATTATGTTATTTTATGTTTGTATAATTTATTATGATGCTTCTTTACTCTTGTTTCTACTTATCTAATTTTCCTATTAAGCATCATTTTGTTTCCTATTTAAAATTTTCAACTTTTTCTAATTAAAAATTTCAATGTTTTAAATCATTTTAATTTGAAATTCTCCACAAAAATTTTTTCTAAATCATTTAGAAATTTTTTCTTTTACAATTATAATTTTTTATGTTTCTCATATGTTCAAAATTTAACATGTGATTTCTTTAAGGTTTCTTAATCAATCTTTTCTAATAACTTATATCGTTTTTCTTAAACAAAATCCTACAACGAAATCTAGAAAATTTGTCTGATTTCCTAGAATTATTGAGGTTAGGGTGATCATACTTGGGAGTCCAAAATTTGATCCCAAGAAAAAATGCTTTTAATTCATGTTTTTTAAAAAAAAAAAAAATCTCTTTATTAGAAGACTATTCCTTGGACGAATTTTGAGAAATTGTATTAATTTCTCACTTTCTTGAGGTAAGAAAATTTTCTTCAATATAGTCTAATTGATGGAATGCTCTCCACTTATTTTGTGAGATCATTGCTTCAAATATTGAAGTAATGAGAGGTAAAATAAGACATTAGTTTTAAAAGAAATTTAAAAATATTTTCAATTCAAGATTTGAACTTTGGTCATTGTTTTCTAAACGGGTGTTGTAGGGTGCTAACACCTTCCTCATACACAAATGACTGCCCATACCACTTTTCTATGATTTTATTTACAAATTATTTACTATATTTTGGTGTCCAATCACACCGTAAAAAAGGTTGGTGGCGACTCTTTTTCTATTTTGTTTTAAAACTAAACCCTTTTAAAGACATCGGTCGCTCTGCGTCGTCTCGGGCACGTGGCGACAAGATGAAGGAATGTCTTTGCACTATTAGGCGATTAAGCAATATGAAAGCCTTAGTACAACATAACTCAGCTAACTAGCTTATGATTAAGGCGAACACCTCTCGATGTCTTTAAACACCACACTTGCTCGCCTCTCGGGATGCAAATGACTAAGCCCCATTAAGCGAGATATATCTAGAAGATTTCACTTACAAAACTTATAGAGCTTCTCTTTTAAGGGTGACAACCTCTTGACGCCAAACACCCATATTTGTTTTCCTTTGAGGATACAAATGATGGAAGTTATCTCGCTAAGGTAGAGTTTGTCTCCAAACTCCTCCTTCCATGCGTTAGTCATATCCTTGCTACTTGCCCTCTCAGATAGTTGGCTATAAACACTTGCCAGGTGATGAATATAGCTCAGCTAAGACGATAAAAGTTATAAGCTAAGCTTTTTATCAAGAACGTATCACAAACCTAAACTATAAATAATACATTTACAGGTGAATAGTAAATATGTGATGGATTGAAAAGGTATAAAGATGCAATATATTAAAGAATGCAGGCCTTTGGCCACTGTACAATATGAACAAATACATTAAAATGAAATACAAGAGTGAAAAGAACATAAATGACATTACAAGTTAGGGAAAGATGGGAGATGGACTCTTCTCTACTCAAACCTTAAGCTTTCTCTTACAAACTGACCAGAGAATTAGAAGAAGAGATATTTTATAGACGGTGGAAAGGCTATTCCTTTCCACCATTCTCTAGAGTTTGGCCTATCAGGCACTATTTGTGGTAGTCCATTCAAACGTCACTCTTTTGACTTGGTGAGGATGGAGTCCTTATATAGGCAACTTTCGATGAGAAACTTTTATTCTTCTAAACATGTCAGCCCCGAAAGCAACCTTTGTCAAGTCATATCAACTCCATCTACCACTTTTGTCTTCTAGTGAGTCTTTTCTCACGTGTTGATGTGAATCTCGACTAGGAATTGTACTTGTTAGCCAAGGTCTTCTCGCGTAGTCTTCGGGTGAGTTCCTCTGCGATTAACTAGCTTCTTCTTTTGTTCATTTCCTACGTTAAGATATTGAAAACAGGGTGAAACAGGCATGGCGACTTATGTAAAATGTATTTTCAAATATTTATGAATTTACAACATAAGTTATGTATTTTGATACATCTACTATGCATTTTGGTCTCATTATTCTATCTAAAAGACTATAATAACTTGTATTTTTCTACAAGTTATCAGGTGCCTAGGTGGCACGCCTCCTTATAGTCGTATGAAATGGCTAGTGGAGCGGGGCATGACATTATCTAGGTAAGTTTGATCACCTTGCTTGTGAAGTGTTCAAACTTGGAGTGAGGAACTAGTTCTCCTTATCTCTTGATCTTTGATCAAAGGGTAATGCAGATCTAACCTATTCGTTGTCAAATTAATTTGAGAGTTTAGAATTTGACATTAGGGATTCATCAATTGAGTTCCTAGTTTTCAAATCCTAGGTTTCATATCTGTTTGGTTTTGTTTTGTTGCTCTTCACTAATTTTTCTAGGATGGGGGAGAAATAAACAGATATAAAGCGTTATCAGCTCTATCTCTATCTATTTGAGATAGATAGAAGTAGACCACTATAATTGTCTATCTGAGATAAACAGAGATGCAGCACTACAATTGTCTATTTGAGATCGATAGAGATAGAGCACCATAATTGTCTATCTGAGATTGATAGTGATAGTGGTTTATTGCTCATATTTCATATTTATATCTATCCCAAATAGATAGAGATAGACCACTATCATTATCTATCTCAGATAGACAAAGATAGATGATTATCTTTATCTATCCCAAATAGATAGAAATAGATCACTCTCACTCTTTATCTCATATAGAAACTGATAGAGGATTATCATCATTGTCTATTCTAGATAGATAGAAATGGACCATTATCTCTGTCTATTCTAAATAGAGAGTGATTGTGTTCTATCTGTTCTATTATACTTTGCTTCTATGTTGATTTTAATTTCTAATAACATAATTTTGAATATATCTTTTGAACAGAAATGATAGGAACATGAACTAATTATAGAGAATGGATGTAGAAACTTAAAAGTTACTCCAAAGAAGAAATAACTTCAACTCAAGAATATATGAAAATGATGCATAAAACTGCACCAAGCTTACATTTCTCAAACTTAATCTCAATTTAAGTCTCAATCTTGATTGCAGAATTACTTTAGAGAGTTTGTAGAGCTTTAAGTTCGTAAAGTTTCAAGTTGAACATTTCTTCATTTTCTACTTTATATAGTTTGTAGACAATCAACTTGCTTTTAAAGTTATAAAATTAACAGTTGTGCATTCCTTAAAGATGTTGTAATTTGGTTATTTAGTTTGCTATTTTTGTTTAATTTTAATCAGTTTTGCTCGTTTTCTTATAATCTTGGACAATCATATGATTTATCATTTTAAATCTCAGATAGATAAAGATAGACATCATCACTATCTATCTGAGATAGAAAGTGATAAATCTCTATCTTTATCTATTCCAGATAGACAGAGATAGACCATTATCAATATCTATATGAGATATACATGATATAATTCTATCATCATCTATCTTATGAGATAGACATAGATAGAATACTATCAAAGTCTATTTGAGATAGATGGTGATATAATACTTCTGTTTTTACGCTTGAAAATTGATGGTACTATTACAGACATTTACAACTCAAGAACAAAATAAATAGAAAATATCAATCTATTTGTTTGATTTTGATGAGTTTTGCTTATTTTTCTTGGATAGGGAACAATGATAAAGATTTATCATTTTCTATCCCAAATAGATAGAAATATGTGACTATCACTATCTACTCGAGATAGAAAGTGATAAAGCTCTATCGTTGTCTATCCCAGATAGATAAAGATAGACCATTATCATTGTCTATTGGAGATAGACTTCAATAAATGAGTTTTAATAGTTTGGTTGTAGTTCTTGATTTTGTTGTTTTTGTTTTATTTTGTGGAGATAGACTAGAGAGTGATAGTACTCTATCATTGTCTATTTGGGATAGTAGTCCTCTATAAATGTCTATCTAAGATAGACAAATATAGAATACTATCTTTGTCTATTATAGATAGATAGTGATAGTCATATATCAATGTCTATCTACAATAGACAATGATAGTGTCTGAGATAGATAAAGATAGAGCATTATCATTGTCTATCTCGAATAAATACGTAAAGAAAGCCTCTTACATCTATCCTTGCCAATTGAAAAATATTTAATTGCTTTCAGTTTTGTGTTTTTGTTTAATTCTGCTTAATGTATATATGTGAGATAGAGTTTTATTAGATTCTTATTAGAAAGCAACTTTGTCAATCAAAAAAATATTTACAAAAGAACATTATAAATCAAAAAATACCATTCATAAACTAAAATGTCAATCCATTTGTCTATATATCTATTACAATGCAAAAATAAGGAATACACATCATTTGGCTTATTACGTCAAGTTTACAAGCTCTATTATTGTAACCCTTACAATTACGACGAGTACATTTTGATGAACTTTTAGATTCACCTATAAATGAAATTCTATGTTTTCTAGGTCTTCTAGATTCACGTTTAACAATGGGAGGTAATGTTTTCATGACATCATCTTTAGCTCTCTAATCCAAATAAACTCCAACAGATCGAACACCACAGTAGTATACTGCTGAAGATGTTCTTCTACAATAAAACTCAATTACATAAGAATAGACACTGTATTTATTATGTTGATCTCCACAAACAAACCCTTATTATAGGAATAGACATGGTGTTCTGTTAAATGAAAAAAAAAAGTTATCTAAGGAACTCGTAGTGAAACTACAACTAAAATTATCTAAGAAACTCATAATGAAATTAACTACCCAATAGTTATAGATAAAAATAGATTTCTATCTCTATCTATCTCAGATAGGCAAAGATAGAGTTTTATCTTTGTCGATCACAAAATAAAGGGATAGACAAAGATAGGAGTCTATATCTGTTCATCTGTAATAGACAAAGATATCTCTTTATTTTAATGATAGACCTCCTCTTTCCCAAGCACTAATTAAGTAAATCCTTTAAGAGTCTAGGTAGATGGGTTTATGATAGATAGAGATAGACTATCTAGAGATCTACGTTAGATAAACAGATATAGAATTCTATCTTTGTCTATCTCTATAGAGAAGTTATAATATGGAAAATTTTAATGAGCTTGATAAGTTTGGAGATAAGAAGAATCTAGAATTTGAGGTAGAATCAGGGTGGATGCAAAGCGTGGGATATGGAGATGAAGTGTGAGCTATGGTTACCGTATGCTCCTTCCAAGCGGTGGTGGCAAGAGGAGGAAGTATGTGAGGCTGTGTGTAAACTGTGATGCTGAGTGGCTAAGGCGCAACGCCAAACTAATCTACACAGCTATTTGCGGATTATCTTTCTCTAATTATCCTGGGTCCTACACCCACTGTGCTCATCCTCGCCGTATAAAAAGGAAAATTGTCAAAGAATTAGAGAAGTTTACCTGATGCCACAAGATGAAGAAGGAGGAGATGCCGGAGGAGAAGCTGGAGAAATCGAAGGAAGAAATCGGCATGTTGTCATTGTCTATCTCTACGATTCCCTAAAAATAAAATCTCCTTTGCTGTTCCCTTCCATTAGTGACTTCAATTTTGGAATTTCAAATGCGAGGAAATTATCATTTTGGAATTTTTTGAACATTAAATTTCGAACATGGAACTTTTTTTTCCATGGACTATAAATATTTTGATAGTTTTTTTATTTATGACAATTTCCCTAATTTAAACTCGGTAACTCTAAATGGATGAAAATTATAATAGAAATTGAAATTAAACCATCTTAAATTTAAAAACAGAAAACTAGAAACAAAATCAATGCCAAACAGGAGCTTAATCATTTAACATCGCATTTCAGTATTAGATCGAGTGATTAGTAAATTCGATTTACTATGCCAACCAAATTTAGAACACTCTGAATGACAAATATATCCTAACCTATGACTACTAAAACTACATAAAGACTTCAATCACCACCATATTTAAGGCCTCACCATAGCCTACAATCTGCTTTTTCATTTGACTGTATGAAAACAGAAAAATTAACAACTATAATACAGAATAAGCGAAACAGCTTTTCTGAAGGAAAAGCATGTCAAATCACAACTCATACATCTTGAACTGACCGGTATATTACTTCTGGGAAGTGTTCTCCAACAGCATTTTAACAGATGCTGGAGGACGAGGCAATTATTTGACAATCCTCAATCTGCAATCTAAAACAAGTCAGAGTCAAAGTTGAAGATGATCACTCAGTTTCCATTGCCCACATAAGTCTTCCGGTTAATGAAGTTGTGCCAACTTGTAAACGAAATACTTCGATAGACGAGGTAAACAACAAAAGCAAGATATGCAGCGATGAAGACAAACACAAAAATGGCAACGAGCACTCCATTCACTTCCGATGAGAAGAAGCTCACCAGAAGATACCCGTTGATGGCCATGACCAAGACTGCCACCAGCCAAGAGGTTGTCTGAAGATACAAAATGGCATGTTGTGAGTTCTTGAAGTACAATTGGTTTTAGATGATCTTTAAACCTAAACCACTTATAACAGCATTGTTTTTGTTTGGTGCTTAGAGAAAAATGAGTTGAAGATTCTCAATCGAATAACGCATTTACAGATTCAAAGATGAAGACCATGGATTTCTAATTCTAAATCTATAGGAATGTATTCCATTCTAATATGGCTAGAATTTCTTGCACTGCTTCATAGTATATGTCCTAAATTATTAACTGAAGTGTTTGAGTCTAGCAAAAATTAAAAGTGTAAGTAGAATTCTAATGTCCAAACCAATGCAGTAATAGCCGAGAAGAAGAATCAGAGGTTTCAACAAGATCAACTACGCTACCGTCCATGATCTAATTCATGAAACTAATATGCAAGGTGCCTAGTAACTAAACTAGATATAAATAATTAAAAAAAATTATAAAAATAAAACAAAGTTTCCGGTTTAAGCAATTGATAAATCATTTAGTTCGAAAGGGACTCTATCACATAAATTTAGAATGTGTTTGGTTTAACTTTTCAAGTATTCGAGTTCGAAAATAAGCCAATTTGAAAAAAATTGAATGGTTGGTTAACCAATCACCATAGCTTTTGAAACACTTTCAGAGTTATTTTAAACCGTTTTTATCGAAAGAGTTTAAATAAAAATGATTTTTTCTAAAGAGAAATTGCATCATATGACAGAAAAAATTTAGAAAAAACCAGCTCATAGCCGCTCCTTTTTGCATATTGTAAATATGACGAATATGACAAGTAATTAAATATATCGGACGGCTATTGAAGGCTATAAGAGAGCTATGAGAGGGCTATTCGCTTTTAAATTTGCTACGAAAATGTAATGACATGGCCTTATTATCATTAAATATTTTGTTATTTTTGCAGACGCCCCTCCTCTAAAAGCAATTTTTCTCAAAATCCAGATAGGAGCTTAGAATAGGGAGCAGCATAGACTTACCTTTAAAACGGGGCCGATTCTAAAAGTACCCATTAGATGTTCCTTTGAAGCCAAACACAGAAGAGGAATCAGAGCAAAGGGAATCTGAATTGACTGGAGGACGTTAAGCCATTCATTCAGAACATCCACCATGGAGTCAGAAGTTTCGAATACAAGAGCAACAATCATAGTGGGCACGATTGCAAAGCTTCGAGTTATCAAAGCTCTTAGCCATTTTTTCAACTTCAAGTTCAGGAATCCACTCATTATAAACTGTCCTGCATAGGTACCAGTGATGGTGCTACTTTGGCCAGCAGCTAATAAACCAATAGCCCAGATGTACAAAATGGGGAAAAGTCCTCCACCATACTTATCTTGAAGATATTGGCCTGCATTTACAAGCCCAATGCTATTTGCTATGTCTGTGCCGTAGAAAGCTTTGGCAAATACAGTTGTAACAAACAAGTTGATGATGAAGGAGACAAAAAGGGCAAGCGTGGACTCAATGGAGTAGTATCTCAGAGCTTCTTGGACTCTCCCTTTCTTACTTGGATCGACATCTCGAGACTGCACAAGAGCAGAGTGCAAAAACACATTATGAGGCATAATGATACACCCCACAACAGCAACAGCCTGTTTAATTGTCTTGGAGCTAAGTTTTGGAATCAAAATACCTATAAAAAATATCCATTGTTGTCAATTGTTTAAGTGGCAAAGACAATAATGAGCAGAAAAACTACGTAAACTAAACATCATGAAAGACCGAAAAAAAAAAAGTCTCCTCAGTCCTCACCCAATAGAAGCTCCTTCCCATCAGGCTTAGTATCACCAAACATCCAAGCAAATGAAAGTGCCATTGTAGCAATAAGAACAGCAAAAACAGCCTCCAGTTTCCTCACACCATAATTCTCAAGAAACAGGAAGATAAAACTGACAAGAATCAACAAAAACACTTTCAATTGAGGAAGCACATAATCATACACAACATACCCAATTTGGAAACTGAGATAGAATCAAATAAATTACCAATCTAAAGCAGTGATGATAACTCCAGCCCAGAGAGGCAAAGCTCCATTACTAAGAATCTTAATAGCAATAGCACTCCCAATGACTTCCTGTATATCAGCCCCAATGAGGGCAAACTCCGCCATGACCCACAGCACAATCCTCGCCCAAGTTGGGTACTCTTCTCTACAAAGCTCGGCCAAGTGCCTTCCAGTGGCAACGCCAAGCCTAGCCGAAAGCAACTGGATCAAAAGCCCCATGGCCGTAGCCCACAACAGAAGCCATAACAAAGAATATCCAGCTGTAGCACCAGCCTGAAGATTGGACTCCAAATTCCCAGGATCTAAAAACGCTATACTCATTAAAAACCCAGGCCCTGTGAACAGCCACAGCTTCCTCCATGAAAACGGAAGCAAACCCACATCCGAATCAGACTCCGTTTCATCAATCCCAATTACCACAACCTTCTCCGTCAAGTCATAGGCAGTTTCTTCTTCTTCCTCCTCTATCAACGGCTGCTGCTGTTGATCATCAGGATGCATGATTGCACAGTTAACCCAAATGGGTGTCTAAAATTCCGAACCAGAGAATCTGTTATAGAGCTCTGGCCTTCCTAGGCTCGGTTTCGGGTAATTCACCCAAAATTCCTCTTCCAGAAGCTTTATCGTGAAGCAAAGGTAGGAAGAAAAAGAAAGAAACCGTCAGTGGCTATCGCACTCAAAGTTCTTTTCCACTTTCCCTTTTTCAGAAAATTGCAAAACTTGAAGGGTAATCGTAGAGAATTTGAGGAACCAATTATAAAAACAGAAAGAACACCAAGCGTGGAAGGAATTAGCTCGGCACGGTCTTGAATAAAATCAATCTTGACTGAGCCACAGAAAAGATGAAAAATTTCACAATCCCCAACAAAGGGGTTCGAATCAAACTCTGGTCCTACAAGGATTGCGTAGTCGAAAAAAGCCAAAAGGAGGGGTCAGGGAGGGAGGTCGAGGAGAAACGGCGTCGTGTCGACGGGATATCGTAGTAGTAGAGAATGTTGTGTGAGGTGGAAAGACAGCGTGGAGATAAAGCGAAAGGGACGTGGAATGGGAAATGGGCAAATGGGAGATATTTTTGGATTACCGAAAAGCGAAATGGGAGAGAGATGAAGGCGAGCGTGCGGCAGGGATGGGTTCGATGAGGCCAAGTGTGTGGACAGAACGTGTTCGTGAACGTTCTCGCCGTGGCCCGCCCGTGCCCTCGTGGAATCCAACATTATAGTTTCCCGTGCTTTTCTTTATTTTTCTTTTTTACATTTTCTTTATCTTATTATTTTTGTTCAACTATACAAAAGTACTCTAAAATCCGTTCATTATGCCCATTTTGGAGTATTTTCATAAATGGAATTTTTCATTTTTTTAAATAAGGACAAAAGTAGTGTAGTTATCCTAGAGGTTTAGGGTTGAGGGTTGTACCTTGTCCTTGAGGTTTTGGGTTGTACAAAGCTATAGGCAGCCGAAGATTTTACCGAAACATTTTTCAATTTAATTTGAGAATTTCAATATATCAATACATTGACAAAAAATAATTAAGAAACTAATTTTTTTATTAAGCATGCTTTAATAAAGTATAGATTAGAGTGAAAAACTAACATAGTTTGACGTCTCTAATTTTACTAAATTTGGAAACACCACCCGTCGGAGATCTTCCTATTCTCTGGGATGAGATTGGTTTGTAGGAATCAATTGAGATGAAAAAAGTTTTAGAGAGAAAACTAGTTTTGCAGATAGCAAAAACATTGACTTTTTTTTAATTAAAAAAAACGGTTTTCCTTTTACATATTAAATTAAATTAAATTAAACTTTTAATTAATTCTTCAATTAATTAATATCTAAATTAAATATCTTATAGGGACATTTTTAAAAATAGCAAAATAAATTAAAATATTTATAAGCTATAGAAAATTTTTGGATTCTACCGATTATAGTATTCTATCACTATAGCATATCAACGAACTATCACTGATAGAATTTGCTATAGGTTGTATATATTTTGTAAAATTTGTTATTTTTGAAAATTTCTCTATCTTATATTTAAGTTAATATTTGAATCATATTCAAATATAAATTTCTCTCATAACCAATAATTTTAATATGAATCCAATTCATATTAAATTAATATTTAAACTCATTCAAATATTTTATCTCTTATAAATTAACTTTGAATCATATCCAAAATTAAATTTATATAATAAAGTTTGATTAAAATATAAATTTTATATTATAATGCATCACGGTACATTATACTAATTCCCAAACTAAATTTGAATATTTCAAATTACCAATATAAATAAATCTCACTATCCTTTCCAAGCTATGAATGTGACCTAATTGACCTACAGATCAGAAGCTACAACGATATGAGATTAATTGACTAAAATCATTAACCACATTAAACAATATTCGTTAACTGTGTGTACACTCTACTAAAGACTCACAGTTGAACTGTTCTCACTGTAGATATATTTCTGTGTCCACGAATATAGACCAATACTAGTAAGTTAGTCCTTCACGAGTGTTCGTAACATCAGCTAGATTAAATTACCGTTTTACCCCTGGGTTATCTCTACTCCTTAAATACCAGTGCTTCTCTAATGAACAACATGTTTATGGTCCAACCAATAAATAGAAACCCTTCTCGGAGTCACCATTTAAGGGAACACTCATCTATTTACCTTAAAGTCGGGATTGAGTGAATTCCATCTTGTGTGATTTTGTTTCCAACTCCTCACTCGGTCTTGTCTCCAAAATGATAAGCATATTTAGTCGACAATCTGGCCACTCTCACCCGTACAAATCAAATGACAAGTTCTCACGAACAGGAGTTCATAATACGCTTAGGATTAAGACTAAGTTACCTAGGTCATCCTAATAAAATAGAAACTTAACTAGTTAACGGAGTTACATGTAATGGTTACTATTTTGTGGTATGATTTTATGCAAACTCATTACATAGGATACCCTCACTCGCATGTCACCTACACGAACGTGTTAGATCACTGTGTTTGTATCAAATACAAAGTGAGCTGCATCCATTTTGTTACCAGGATAAGGTACCCAGCCTTATCCCTATACTATAAAACATTTAAGCTGATCTCGAACATTGATCCGTCACTACAAGAAATAAGAGTTTCCCCGACGTAGCAATACGTCGCCGAAAACCCTTACCAACGTCGGGGAAGGTTACTGGGACGTTGAGGACGACGTCGGCAGGCACGTTGGGGAAAGCACGTAGGGGATACTTTCCCCGACGTAGCTCACGTCAACAACGGGGAAAATTTTCCCAACGCACGTTGCAGCACATCGCAAAAGGCTTCCGCGACGTGGCGTCGCAAACGGCTTCCTCGACGCGGCGTCGCAAACGGCTTCCGCGACCCGGCGTCGCAAACGGCTTCCGCGACGCGGCGTCGCAAACGGCTTCCCCGACCCGGCGTCGCAAACGGCTTCCGCGACGCTGCGTCGCCACATCGCGGAAGGCTTTAAATAAATATTTTTTAATTAATTATTTTATTTATATATGAAGAGAAACCAAATTGATTTAAGAGGCAAACACGATTAGGATTGGCGTATGCAGGATGTGTATAGCAGAATGATGGTATCGTTTGAAGCATATCAAACTATTGCAACACACAATCTGGTGCATGCAACTCATCAATATTAAAGTATATCATAGGGCACACATAAGTCCAAATCATTTCACCATTATGGCATCGATCAGGAAGCAATGTCATAATATCGAGTGTGTATGATGTCCAATTAATCTGTTAAAAAAACAAACATAAGTAGACAACAAAAAGTAAGTAGACAACATTCACATAATACTTTACTACCTGAGTGTGCATCAATCGGTCAAATACCTGTCAATACGTCAACAACATATTTGTTGATTGTTTTGATACTGGTAGGACACCACTCCATCTTGAAAAAAGTTAACAATAAGTTACAGAGAGTGCAAATTTTATTAAAAAACTAATATATAAATAAGATAATACCTAAAACTCAATAGTCGTGAACAACTAGAACCTGTAATGCTACTTGTGGTACTACAATAGAAAATCTGTCATATGCCCACACAACAATAGCATTAGTGGCCTAGCTATTTCTATGGATTGTTCATTATTGGCTCGACACAATTCCCTATAAAGCCATGCAAGGCATGCAGTGCCCAAAGAGTACGTATCAGCTTGGTCAAAATCGCTTTTAAAGCGAAAGAAACATATAGTGCACCAAGGTATTTGATTTGTTAGCAAATAAAAAGCCTCCCATTGGTTGCATTATGTATGCACAAGCGTATTACTAGATGCTCACAACATCAGCATCTGGTGGTAATTCTGTGAATTGTTTGACCAACCTTGGAAGACTCAATCTTTGACCTTTCATATCAAGCGGTAGAACTCCTAAGAAATCTTCACATACTTTCTTCCAATTATATATTAATGATCCTACAACAGGCTACCCGTCCATCAGTAACCTCAACTAGATCGCGACGTCCTGCAACGTGATCGTGCATTCCCCATAATGAATATGAAATGTGTAAGTATCTGGTCTCCAACCCTCCACCAAAGCAGTAATTAAGTGTCAATCCAACTACATGAATCCTATATGAGAAACCCCAAGAAATCCAGCAGCCTATAAGTATGGCACAATACGCTAATCAAAAGGGATTGTGCGTTGGGATGTTGCATCTCTCCTTCGACAACTCAAAACCATAATGGAGGAAGTATCTCATACAGACTGTGAGCGATGAGATTGTTGTTGATATAATTGGGTAGGATCAACAAGGTCAGCTCCCATTGTTCAAATTTCCTAAAAAATCTAATAGTTCACTCTAATTAAACAAAGTCTAATAGTTCAATACCCAAATCCAAACTCTACATATGCCTAAATTACATTTAAACTCTACCATGCCTACTCAATACATAAATTGAATCCATAAGTTTTACAAAATGCAATCATTACAAAATCAAATTATTTTCTAAGAATTGTGTTTTATTTGGTTTTGATAAGATACTTAAAATCAAATAATTTCAAATAATATATCTAAAATCAAATATTTTCCCTAAAATCAAATTTACCTAAAATCAAATAACATACCTAAAATTAAATAATTTGCCTTAAATCAAATAATTTCCCTAAAATCAAATAACATTCCTAAAATCAAATAACATACCTAAAATTAAATAATTTTTATAACAAAATCGTGTACCCAATCAACGACTAAGTTAAATTCAACAAAATCAAGTATAATACAATAAGAAAAATACAAGGAAAGAAAATAAACATACCTTGACAGTGAAATCGAAAGCCAAAACGGAAGGAGAATGATTTTTTGTGAAGATGGAAAGACAGAATCACAAAGAAGGCAAAAGGCTCGGTGGGAAGAGAAAGGCATAATCGTGAAAAAGATAGAAAGCTCAAAGGCTAGGGTTAAAAAGTAATGAATTTGTGTACCCGGTATACGACTTCCTTTAAAGTCCATGCCAGACGTGTAACAATCAACTAAAACATAAACTGCCGCGGATGATGACATGTGAGTGGAGTTTTGTACCCCGTACACGACTCCAGTCATGCATCGTGGATCGGGTCCATGATTTCGATTTGTAGACGTGTACCCGATCCACGATTTAGCGTAGTCGTGGACCGGGTACACGATTTTGCAACTCTATTTTTGACATTTCTTTTTCGCCCATCCTATTTCTGACAATATTTTCAAAAAATACATTATTAAAAAAAATTCCACTTTTCGTTAATGTCCTTGGACATTTTTTTAATAAAATTAAAACCTTTGACACTTAATTTCAAAAAGGGTCACTTCCATTAATAACAAAAAATTTCTACCGTGCCTAAATAAATAGGTCAAATTACAATATTGTCTAAAATTCACTATTTTTTTCATGAACAGCCTAATAAGTTACAATATTGCATAAAAATCAAGTTCAAATGTCCACAATATCCTCATTAATTTATAGTCATTTTTTATTTTATTTTAAAAAATAAAAACTAGGGGTGTAATTGGACTAAGTCGGGTCAATTTTTCTTCAAATTGGACATCGACCCAAATTGTATAGTTCCTAGGTCGCCAATGCCCGACCCGCATTCGGGTCGATTCAAGTCGTTTCTTTTTTTTTAAAGAAATGTGTGTGATTAGTTAGTACAAATTGAACCATGTACATAAACCTCTGTATACACAAATAATGAAATATATATATAACTATATATATATGCACACACATGCCCATACCTTACTTCAGATATACAATTTACTTGTGTTAACAGTTGCCTCATTCTGCTCTCTGTCTCTTCCATCTTCTGTACAACCTTCAAACTTACCAACTCGAGAACTTGGAGAATCAAACCTTCAAGTCAATTGAAAGAATCTACTGTTGTGGGTAAGGTTTATACTTTATTTTTAAAGTCAACTCTTGTAAAAATCAATCCAAAGAAAGGTTCTAGAATATCAATTGAAAATTAGCAAATTTTGAACTTGAAGCACAAAAGAATATTATTATATATTCATGGCCTAGAAATTAGCATAACAACACTAAGAAATAAAATGCATCTTACATCAAAATCACACCATTACATTTTACAATTGAATCAATTGTCTACTCATATCAAAATCACAGCTTGTCTCAAGGCTTAAATCATTTGTCTACTTTTCACCTTGTCAATATAACTCAGAGTGCTTCCATTATTGTAGATTCAATATTTAACAAGTTAACAATTTAAAACAGAAAAAATGTAAATGAAGAATTATGAGTAGGGATTTAAACCATAGAATCATGATTCAAATTCTCAAATGCAGTTTTCATCTCATTTTCTATGTTTATGAATTCTAGGTCAAAATTAAAAATTGTTAGCTTAAATGAGATACTTTAAATCCATACTTCGAAAAGAATATTACCTTCGTCAATTTCTTCAACTCAGTCAATTTCTTCAGTCATGTCATCCAAAGGTTTAGATTAAATCCAATTCTGAGAACAAATAATTGCCTTTGTAGTTGAGGAGTTAATGAACTTAAAAAAGAATCTAACACTTGCCCTCCAGTGCTAAAAGCTGATTCAGATGGCATAGTGGATATATGAATATTGTAGATGTCCCTGGCTACTTGGCTAATGATCTTAAATTGAGAGGAATTAACCTTCCACCAATTTAGCAAATCTAAATATTCATCTTCTATACGAGCCTCATCTAAATAACGAGCTAACTCTGTTTTAGCATCATCTAGACCTATTTTATTACTTTGTTTAAATCTATCGTGAATAACAATACATGCCTTATAAGATCTACCAGTTGAGATAAAAGATATTTCTCTTTGACTTTGAAAGTCAAATCCTTCGATAGGTGTACATGATTGTGTTTATGATTTTTTTTTTTGCATTGACATTCTCGTATAAAAGTCATCACACAATCAACGAAATGCTTCTTCAACTTTATACATCCTTTTTTTTTTTTTACACAATCCTCCTCCAAAAATTTATTAAAATAATGATTCACATAAGTCAGTTTGTACCTAGGGTCAAGAACTACAGAAACATATAATAATAGATTCGTCTTCTCACTTGTAGTTATACCATAATACTTGTTAAATTTTGTCCGCATGTTTCATGTCATCTGACTCAATAATGCATTTTCATACAACAAGTATTCTCGAATTATTTCTTAGATCAAACAAAGATCGTGAAAAAATATATGTTTGAAGTCACAGACATAGATGTAGAAAACTTCATTGTTACCTTTAAAAACGGTTTTAGGAACTTTACAAAAACTTTTGCATTATCTTAATCTTCAGCGATAGGAATATCATCCTTTGGCAAATAACTAGAGTCATGTTCCTCTAATCTTTCAAATGTCTTTTGACACTTAATTGCTCTATCCTGAAGGGATTAAAGCCCTTGGCAGCAGAATATTTTACAGAACCATTTCTCAATTTAATTTCAAAATTCCAAAATACCAATACATTGGCAATATTTAGAAACAAAATTCTAAAAGGCTAAGCATACTTTTAAATTGAAAGATACACAAAATGAAAAACTCATGTAGTTTGACGCCTCTGAATCTACAAAACACTGAATTGGAGACACTACCAATCGGAGACCTTCTTATCCTCCGGGATGAGATTGGTTTGTGAGAACCAATTGGAATGAAATTTTTTTTTGAGAGAATTCAAAGAGGGGCAAAAATGCCTCGGGTTGAAGAAAAACAATTTTCTTCTGCGTATTTAGAACTCCCTTTTCTTTAGGGAGTAGAAGAGAATCATGAGATTCTACTAATTTTAAAAATATTAAATTAATAGCAATTTCAAATCAACTAATTAATTAATTAAGTAAATTATATTTAATTAATATCTCTCACATATCTTATAGTTTTAATTTAATTAATTTATTTAATAAAATTAAAGTAAGGGGCATTTTTAAAACTAGCAAAATAAATTAAAATATTTACAAGCTAATGCAAATTTTTGGATCCTATCACTAATAGTTTTCTATCACTCTAGCCTATCAATGACTATCAGTGATAGAATTTGCTATAGGTTGTAAATATTTTGTATAATTTGCTATTTTTGAAAATTTCGCTTAAACAAACTAAACTATTTATTAAATCTCAAATTAAATATTTTATATTTAATTTAATTCAAATTTGAATCATATTTAAATATAAATTTCTCTCAAAACCAATAATTTTAATATGAATCCAATTCACATTAAATTAATATTTGAACTCATTCAAATATTTTATCTCTCATAAATTAATTTTGAATCATATCCAAAATTAAATTTATATAATAAAGTTTGATTAAAATATAAACTTCATATTATAATGTATCACTATACAATATACCAAACTAAATGTGAATATTTCAAATTACAACCAATATAAAAAAATCTCATTACCCTTTACGAGTTAGGAAGAGAACCTAATGGACCTACAGATCAAAAGCAACAACGATATAAGATTGATTGGCTAAACTCATTAACCACATTAATCAATCTTCGTTAACTGTGTGTACACTCCAATAAAGACTCACAACTGAACTCTTCTCACTGTAGATACATTTCTTTGTCAACAGATATAGACCAATCCAATTAAGTTAGTCCTTCACGACTATTCGTAACACAGATGGGTCAAATTACCGTTTTACCCCTAGGTTACTTCTAGTCCTTAAATACCAATGCTCATATAATGAACAACTTGTTTATGGTTCAACAAATAAACAGAAACCCCTCTTATGCCATAGAGAGGGTAGGGTTCTTTGTTCAAGTCCGGGAGACACCATTTAAGGGAACACTCATCTAATTACCCTAAAGTAGAGCATGAGTGAATTCCATCTTGTGTAATTATGTTTCCAGCTTCCCACTCGGTCTTGTCCCCAAAATGATAAGCATATTGAGTCAATAATCTGGCCACTCTCTCCTGTACAAATCAAAGGACAATCCCTCATGAATAGGAGTTCATAATACACTTAGGATTGAGACTAAGTTACCTAGGTCCCGAATGAAATAGAAACACATCTAGTTAACGCAGTTACATCTAGTGGTTATTTTTTCGTGGTCTGGTCTTATGCAAACTCATTTCATAGGATACCTTCACTCGCATGTCACCTACACGAACGCATTAGATCATTGTGTTTGTATCAAATACAAAATGAGTAGTATCCATAGTGTTACTAGGATATGGTACCTAGCCTTATCCCTATACTATAGTCCCTTTAAGCTGATCTCGAACATTGATCCCTCTATGTCTCTACATATTGTTCAAGACTCATCAAACAACTTAGGATGTTAATGAAGGGATAAAAGCCCTATGGCAGTGGAAGAATTTAAAGAACCGTTTCTCAAATTAATTTTGGGAATCTTAAAATACCAGTACATTGGCAAAAATTAGAATCAAAATTCTAAATAAAAACTAAGCATGCTTTTAATTTACAAGATACAGAGAAAATATTTTCGATGACGTCTCTGAATCTACAAACCACTGAATTGAGGACACCACTCGTCAGAGACCTTCCTATCCTTTGGGATGAGATTGGTTTGTGGGAACCAATTGGGATGGGAAAAATTTAGAGGTAGTTGAGAGAAATTATTTTCTTTTTGCAGAGTAAAAGCCTTGATTTTTTTTTTCTTGATAAATTCGTTAAAGAAAACTGTTTTCTTTTAGATATTTATAACTCTCTTTCCTTCTTGGAATAGGAATAGGAGTAGGAGAGAATCATGAGATTCTATTATCAAATCTACTAATTAATTAACATTTAATCAATTAGTTAATAATTAATTAAATCATATTTAATTAATATTTCATTCAAATTTTATTTGAATGAATACCTCTCCAATATCCTATAGATTTATATTAATATAATTAATTAAATCATATTTAATTGATATTTCATTCAAATCTTATTTGAATGAATATCTCTGCAATATCTTATAAATTTAATTAAATGAACTAAATTATTAATTAATTCTTCAATTAATTAATAGCTAAATTAAATTTGAATCATATTCAAATATAAGTTTCTCTCATAACCAATAATTTTAATATGAATCCAATTCACATAAAATTAATATTTGAACTCATTCAAATATTTTATCTCTCATAAATTAATTGTGAATCATATCCAAAATTAAAATTATATAATAAAGTTTCAGAAACTTTATAATATAATGTATCACTATACATTAAACTAATTCCCAAAGTAATTTTGAACATTTCAAATTACAACTAATATAAATAAATCTCATTACCCTTTACGAGCTAGGAAGGGGACCTAATGGAGCTAAATATCAGAAGTTACAACGATCTGAAATTAATTGACTAAACTCATTAACCATATTAATCAATATTCGTCAACTGTGTGTACACTCCACTAAAGACTCACAGTTGAACTCTTCTCATGTAGATATATTTATGTATGCATGGATATAGACCAATAACAGTAAGTTAGTCTTTCACGAGTGTTCGTAGCACCAACTGGGTCAATTTACTATTTTACCCCTAGGTTACCTCTAATCCTTAAATACCAGTGTTCCTCTAATGAACAAGTTGTTTATGGTCCTACCAATAAAAAGAAACCCCTCTCGTGCCATAGAGAGGGTAAGACCCTTTGTTCAAGACCTGGAGACACCATTTAAGGGAACACTCATCTACTTACCCTAAAGTAGGGAAGAAGTGAATTCCATCTTGTGTAATTATGTTCCCAGCTCCTCACTGGGTCTTGTCCCCAAAATGATAAGCTTATAGAGTCGGCGATCTAGCCACTGTCACCCGTACAAATTAAAGGACAATCCCTCGCGAACAGGAGTTCATAACACACTCAACATTGAGACTAAGTTACCTAGGTCATCCTAGGAAATAGAAACCTAACTAGTTAACAAAGTTACATCTAGTGGTTACTATTTCGCGGTCCGGTCTTATGCAAACTCATTGCATAGGATACCCTCACTCGCATGTCAACTACATGAACGCGATGGATCATTGAGTTTGTATCAAATACCAAGTGGGCCGTATCAATAGTGTTACCAGGATAAGGTACCCAGCCAGATCCCTATACTATAGACCCTTTAAGTTGATCTTGAACATTGATCCCTATATGTCTCTACATACTGTTCAAGACTCATTAAACAGCTTAGGATGCTAGTTTATTGGATTTGGGTTATTAAGACAAAACTAATAATTTAATCAATAACAATTATTACAATAATAACACTTTATTAATAACGGTCAATGGATTATATTTACAATCTATGAGTTTTAGGACATAAATCCTAATAGTTAGTATATTGGATTTAGGTTATTAAGACAAAACTAATAATATAATAAATTACATTTATTAAAATTATAATAATAACACTACAATCAATGGATTATATTTATAATCTACGAGTTTTAGGACATAAATCCCAGCATATCCAACATAGTGAAAGTTAAATTCCATCATGTTGGAACATCCATGGTAAGATAATGTTTTGTTGACATCTTATCTTATTTAGCAAAATCTTTAAATATTTGCAGTCTTGTAGGAGATGACCTAACATACTTCACAACATTTCTAATTCAAATGATAAAGACATGCAAATCTTTTAAAGCGTTATTAATGATAAACCTGATATTTTCTTGGTTAATTTTATTTTATTTAATATATGTGAAAGGAATAAAAGAAAAATGGAAATTAAGTATATATATATATAATATAATAGATTTATTGGTTTTCATTAAGTAATGTAAAGACAAAAGAAAAGAAAGAAGGAAGGAGGAAATTCATTCGCTGCAAAATTTCTCATGATTTAAACACATCCACCGCCAATGTTATTTCAGTTCCTTTCTTCACCAATTTTTTCACCATTTCTGCACCAAATTTCAGAGAGACTTCAAAGAGAAGAAGGCTGAGAGAGGAAGAAGAAGAAACTCAAGAAGTTTTGGTTGAAGAACACAAGGAGTTTGCAAGATCAACTTCTCTATAGTTCACTAAGCACATCTCTGGTTTTTTTATTGAATCTGAGCTACAAAAATAGAATTAAGAGGTGAGGTTTAAATTTACTGAAAGCTAATTCATTTTCAAACAAAATTTATGAAGAAAGCTTGAGCAAATTCTGATGTTTATTGGGTGAATTTTAACAAAGAAAACAGGGCAAGTGGTTTTCACTCGAAATCAGGAAGTCTCTGGTTTGTTTTGTATTTCAGGGTGTACCAATGGACTTAGTATCTATTTTTAGTATGGTTGTAAAGATTATTCAATTTAATACAACTTTTCTGAAGAAACTGTGAACCAAAAACGACTAAAAATAAGTTAAATTGCAGGGACAAGTTGGAGTGGTTAAGTTTCGAGGGATACCTGAGATTATACACAGGGAATCAGATTTACATGTCTTGAGGTAAGTTTTAGAGGACCTCAAAATGAATATTTGGACGTAAATAAATCTCATTTTGGTTAAGTAGTGGAAGAGTTATGATCATTTGAATTGTGTGCTGCGAATCTGGAAAATTCTGAGAAATGTGTAGAGTATGGATTATTATTTTTAAGGATAGACTTCTTTAGCAATATCCTTAGTGAGCTATGTCAAGCATAATATTTGAATATCATAATATTTACATTTCTAATACTCGGTTCTTGTTGTTTAACAGACCAATAGGAAATAGGTCGGATTCACACATCGAAAAACTAGTCTTAGACTGTGAGTGACCAAAACCAGTTTTGAAAATATTTTTTTTATTTTCTCCTAATTATTAAGTATGATTGACTGATCTACACGTTTATTTGCAAGCTTTGAAAATCATTTGAATTCCATGATTATTTTCAAGTATGAGTTTCGAGACTAGATTTCTTAATGAAAATTTATGTAGCACGTGATTTAATGAAGGTCTGGAAAGTATTTGAACCATTGTGTTTCAAACAAAGCATGAGTTACCAAGTTTTGTTTTAAGAACTACAACTTTTCACGAACAATCTAAGTAAGCTTGAGCTTTATGAAAGATAAAGATAGCATGCATGTTTTAATGTTTTCGTATGATTTTTCTGATGTTTCTATTAACTACATGACTGAGGTGTTGAGCCCGAGGCTATATGGTACCATGTGCACACAGGTTAGATTCCGTTGTTGACATTGAGTGTACTCCGTAACAACGATGCTGTCTTGAGTGCTGGGAGGGCCCCACTTCAACAAAGACGATGGGAGTGTTGGACGAGCCCCACTACATCGTAGAACTTGTAAACGTTGTTGTACTGGGTGTGCCCTACACAACCTAGATTTGTCATGTTAGTTAAAATATTTGGTATACTTGATATGCCTTGCTAGATTTCAATGACGTATATATTGAGTATTTGAGGAAGCTATTCTTACTATTATATGTCTATGTTTACAACTCGTATAAACAGATTTCTATGTGTAAGCTTTCACATGCTCTTACCTTTAAATTTCTAGTTTTAAACTGAGTCACTCACTGAGCTTTATAGCTTACCCTTCCAAAATGTTTTACCCACTTTCCAGGTAGAGATCGAGTTCCCTGTGCCTGATAAACTGCCTTAGCCTGCTGATGCTCCGATATCGATTGCCAGTACGTGGTTAGAGTTGTGTATAGAGTATGTTGTGTTGTGATGTATATGTCTTAGTTTGATTTAGATACTCTACAGTTTGTGTGAGCTTTAGGAGCTGCAGTTGTATAAACCTTTGTTGGTTATGTTTTGGTTAAAGTGTCTCCAGGTTTACTCGTGAAATAAGTTATTTCTGGGCTACACTTCATGTATGAATATGATTAGTATAGGATCTGCTTTGTTATGTTGCATGTACAATAATTTATATACTAGATTAGCAAGTTTATCACGTTAAAGATTTCAGCAGAGTCGACAAATACAGATAGAGAGAAGCATTGTCTATCAGCTTCACGCCGTCTTTCGATCTAAGCTAGCAGGTAGTCTAGGAGGGGGTGTGACAATTAATAATTTAATTAAGGACATGAGTGTAAGCCCTCATTCCATTCTCCTTTTATGTATATTAATATTATCTAAGTTGTGAAAAACAAGTTTAAAATCTAAATGTAAATTCTTTATGGGTTGAATCATTTTAATGAGAAAATTTTAGGAGCAATTTTTTATTTTGGTAATGATTTGGAAATTTATTAAGTGATGAAAAAGCTATGAAAATGGCCAAAGTTGAAGTTTGGTTTTGAGTTGAGGGCATAAAGGTCATTTCATATTTTCTTTATTAAAAAAAAAAAGAGAAAATATCTCAACTTCTTCTCCTTCTCCATTCTTCGAGAGTGGCTTTCCCTGTAGAAAAAAAAATATTTTTCTTCTTCTTCTCGCTTACTCCCTTATCTCATGGTCAACTCTCCCTATTTCTCTGTCTCTCCCTTATGCTTACCGTCTCTCTCTTTCGTCATCTAGCATGCATCGACCGACAGGAGTCCTACCGCCGCACTCCCCGTCAACCACTGCTTCGAACGTACGCCATCAATCTCGCATGAAGTTTTCGTTGTTTTGTCCATCGTTCTTCAAGCTATGTCTCAGCTGTCGTTTGTCGTTGTTCAAGTTGCTACTCTTGCTTATTGTGACATCGCAGATACAAGCCTTGTTTGAATTGTAGTTCAAGGTTCAATTTGGTATTTTCTGACGAGTTTATTAGTTTTTCTTAAAAAAATTTGAATACCTTTTGAGTATAGACTTGATTTTCACATTACCCATAACATTTTGATGCTAGATTTGAGTTCTTGGAAGGATGTAGCTATTGTCTAGCTGAGAAGAAGTGAATTTTTTGGTGTTCGACAAAACATTGGGTAAGATTTTAAGCTTTATGGAGTCGATCTTGAGTACCCATCGAATTTTAGTGATAATATTGAGTAGCCTATGATGTTGAATGCTTGATCTTGAATTTATGAAATAGTTATCATGTTGTCCATCGAAGTAAAGACTACTTTACTAAGTTTTTGGTAAGGTTGGGAGTAATAAGTTTTAGCGTTAAGGTTAAATTAATCATAATACTCAGGTCCTAAAGTTGAATGTTAAAGGTCAAAAGGGATTTTCCATTAACTTTGGAGTTCGTTTAGGTGACTTCCTGGTTCAAAACATGAAGTGGTTTAAGTGGTTTAAGTGGTTTAATATAATGGATCTAAATCCCAAAAATCATTGATAGTTAAGATAAAAGTGTATGGAATTAAAGACCCACTAAGATTGACATAAGTTGGGTGCTCAGGGTGTTAAGAGTTTACGTTTGAAGCTAAGGGTTCAAAAGTGTAATTTTAGTTTAAATTAAAGTATATAGGGATTGATTCAAGTTAATAATGAAAATGAGAATTGAAGTCCTTGGAATGTAAATAGCTTACATGCTAAGAACGAAGTGTTTTGGAAATTGTTGTGACGTCTTGCTATGTGAAGATAACTGAGAGGTCTTAATCTTTGTATCAAGCCAAACCAAAGTGGGGAAAGCATATAATCCTAGGAGATCAAGTTTTTTACGGTGAGTGGTTTATTTTCAAGGATTTTTCGTTATAAATTTAGATATGTCATTATAGTGCACTATGATTGTGGCAATTACCCGTAGGATTGTTTTATGATTCATATGTTAGAAATATTTTCAAATATGATTTTTTATTTTTCAAGAACTCTTGTATTTCAGAACTGTGGTTGAACCCAAACTTACTAAGCAAGGTCTAGATGATAACTGGTTTCTAAAATATTCATTGATTTATAACTAGATTTGGAGGAGTTCTAAAAGTATGTGTGATGGCTAAGGATAGAAACTGATTTGAAAATGTGCTAATCATATTTGGTTTGAAACTTTAAACATATGATGTTTATGAAATAATGTTGGTGATTACCCTAAAGGCTACGTGAAGGTCGTGACCGAAGATCCGAGAACCTAAGCCTAGGTGAGGATATGAATGGAAGATTGTTATATGGCTTCGAGCCTAGCTTAACCTATGGTGGGTGGGTAGGTGCTAAGTATGCGTGAGCTCCGTTTGGTTGTGTGTTTCCTTATGGATAAGGATCATGTGTGAGCTATTTCAAGCCGTGTGTATTTAGTATTCTATCATGGTCGGATCGAATGGAGGTTGCTATCGTGGCGGGTACCAAATACGCGTGAGCTAGTTTTTGTTGCATGATTCATTGATCATGTGTGAGCTATTCTTGGTTGTATATTTAGGCACCTTACCATGTTTGTATTGGGTACAAGTTTGTTGATTTTACTCATGGTTTATAGTACTATGTAATGATGACATTTTAATCATCGTTTCATTATCGATATATTTTTACACATTGTTTTTGTGAAACCCCAAATTTTTGGATATTTGAAATTTATTAAGGATAAAAGAAAATGAGATTTAAGGGATTAAGGAAGTTAAATTCTTTGGAAAGGTTAAAATTTAGGATAATGTCAAAGTTAAGAAAATTTGGAAAAAAATTGGCTAAGTATCAAAGAATAGCACATTGGACGTTTAGAGGTTAGCATTGGGTGGCAAAGGGAACGAAAAAACCTCTAAAGAGGTTATTTGGTATCTTAGAGATGTGTCTAGTCATTTTAGGTTGGCTTGGCAAAATGGCTGTAGAGGTTAGAAAGGGGTTTTGGGCATTTAAGGTTGACAAGAAAGAAGAATCATAGAGGTTAGGCATTTTAGATAACTTCAACAAAGAATTTCTCACAACTCACATAACCAAATTCACTCAAATTAGTCTTAAAAGCTCAGATATTGAGTCTAGTTTGTTGAAAATGGCCTCTGGGCATTTTGGATGCAAGAAGGTTAGAGTTTTGGTTAAGAGAAGGCAAGAAGGTCAGTTCTTGGGTGAGTTTGAACAAGATGCACTCCTAGAAGACTAAAGAACTCATCTTATGACGTTTTGCTCTGAAATTTTGAGGTAAGGAAGTTAAGATATTTTAGAGAAACTTTGTAGAAGAAAGTTTCATAAAAAAATTATGAATTTTAAGTTATGATTTTTCTATGTTGGGCCATGTAGTTTGGATGAGAAATTAGGCGAGATGGTTATGGAGGCTAGCTTTGCGTTTTGGACAACTATGTGGCATGTTTATAGTAAACGGTTTAAGGAAACATCCAAGTGTTTTAATCATGTTCACATGAATTTTGAGGTGGAAAGGTAGTTTGAGGTTTCTTTAGGAAGTTTAAGGGTGGATTAAGAAAGGTTGAGGTGTCCTGATAATTTCATGCAAGGCTTTCTATAAATAACTAACTTCAACAAGGAATTTCTCACAACTCACTCGGGTATTTTCACTCAAATTGTTCTTGAAAGTTTTGAAATTGTGTCTTGTTTATGAGTGAGGGTTTCTAACCATTTTGGATTCAATGAGGTTTGTGTTTTAATCAAGAGAAGGCGAGAAGGTTGTTTCTTGGGTGAATCTGCGCAAGGTGTGCTTTCAGAGGGCTACAAGACTCATTACTAAGAATTTTCATTTTCAAATTTGTGGTAAAAAATCTAAGACAGTTTAGAGAAACTTTGTAGAAGGAAGGTTTGTGAAAAGAGTTATGGATTTTAAGTTATGATATTTCTAAATCGGGTCATGTATTCTGGAAGAGAAATTAGACAAGATGGAAAAAATTGTTATGTTATAGAGGTTATTTTGGGAATATTTAAGTGAAGGTTTGGATATTTTCATGTTCAAAGGATTAATTAAGGATAAAATATGAATTTTTCAAGGTAATAAAGATTAGGAGGAATTTCCAGCCAAGGATCTATACAACTATTGTGAGTAACATCATGTTCCAAACGTATTTATTAAGCATGTTTACAGCCTCTACAAGCAATAGCTTGTGAGTAACATACTGATTTCAAAAGTATTTATAAACATGATTTCAAGGCTTACAAGCAATAGCTTGTGAGTAATGCATCAATTTCAAAATGATTTATTAAACATGTTCTCAAGCTCTACAAGCAATAGCTTGTGTGTAACACAATGATTTTCAAAGTATTTATTGAACACGATTTCAGGCTTTACAAGTAAAATCATTTGCTAAACATTCTCCCAAGTTCTTATACAAGTCATGCTATTGATAAATGTTTACTGAAATCATATTTCAAGTTACGTTATGATTTCATGATCAAGGAAATATTTCAATGTTTTCAAATGTTTTTATCCATGCTCGATTATATCATGAGACCTATTGTATACATGTGGTTAACTTCATACTGGTGGTACGGTTGAAGAACCTATTTTTAACTATGGGCCATCAGAACAAGTATATATATTTATGCCTTAAATGAGGGGGATAGCTTCTCATCGACTGTCTCGTCTTCAGACGAAAGGGTACATATTGCACGTGGTTATGGAGGATTGTCTTCAAAGATACAAAAGATTTCAATGTTTTAAGATTTATGTTATAAAATGACTTTTTACTGATAAATGTATTTAAGCTTCAGTTTTATACTAAAATATTTATAAAAACCATTTTATAAAACTGTTGCTCACTAAGTCTTTCAAACTTACCCTTTCAAAAATGCTTTCTCACTTTCTAGGTACACATTGTGGATCTCCGCATGCTGAACATACTATTGCAAGGCCAACTTGGTTTTCAATCATAAAAGGAATTGGTTTCCTTTAAAATATTACTGTTGTTATTGAAGAGTTTATACTTTTACGTTTGATATACTTTTCACTTGGTTTCAATCAAAAGAATTTTAAATGGGTCCCACTACGGTTTTAAGTATTTCAAGATAAAGGAGTTCTGTTGTTGATTGTTTCACGTTTTCATGTTTTGTGTTAGTTTAGGTTGTTCCAAAGACAAACGACTTCGGCTGACATCACGTCACGTTTAGGGACTAGAAAGTTGGTGCTCGGGAAAGGGTGTGACAGTTTTAGTATGTTTTACGAGTTTTTACTCCTAAGGAACTTGTCACTCAGTCAGTTTTCAACTTATGTTTGCAATGTTTTCTCCCCCCCCCCCCCCCCCCTCCAAGGTAGCGATCAAGGATCAAACATTGGTTAAGCTCACCTTCGTTGATTGTAGTTATTGTATGTATATAGTCAAGTCTTGTACTGCATCGTGGGCAAGTTAGAGTAGCGAGAGTCACGATAAGGATTTAAGTTTTGAGAAATCTCTTATTAGACTGTATTTCTTTTGTAACTAATGCTTAATTGAATATAAACTCTGATTGTGACTCTGGACTTGTTAGAGGAGTGTGTGGTGAGACATACTCGATAGCATTTTGAGTCTGAAGATTATTTATATATACAAGTGAAAATCTTCCCTCCTTTTAGATTTGGCTAACCCATATTTAAAGGAAGATGCTACTGAATTTTCTGTAACATTTCATAATATGAATTTCATAGAAGTTTAAGCCGAAAAAAGTTGTTTTCAAAAATGTTTTCATGCCATGATCTAGGTTAGAGAGAAAAACCTAGAACGAGGTGTGACAATTTTGGTATTAGAGCATGGCTTTGGGAAACCTAAGGGTTATGAACAAGAGTTTGGAGATGATGTGACATACCGCTGGCTACTTTCAGCGTGGTAGAATCAAAGGAATAGAAGTTTTCCGCTCAAAAGTTGCCTATATAAAGTCTCCTCCTTCATCAAGGAACACACCATTGTATGGGCCAAAGGCCTGAATAGGAAAATTTCTAGAGAGTGGCAGAAAGGAATAGCCTGTCCACAGTATGTAAATGTTTTCTTCTTCTTCTCCGATCAGTTGTAAAAATGAGAGCTTAGCTCCTAAGTAGGGAAGAATCCATACTCTCAGTGTCCTCTAACTTGTAATATATTTTTCATTCTCTTTTCTCTCCATTTTTATACTTCTTTGTAATATATGTTGTTCATATTGTACAATGGTCTAAGACCTACATTCTGTATATATATTACATGTTTACAATCCATCATTTCTTGACTTCTCACTTGTCAATGTGTTATTAATAGTTTATATATGTAACAGGCCACATCGGGCAAGGGAATGTTCGGATAAATCGGCCTTCTATGCCTTTCAGGCCTCTTTGGCTGCGGACTCAGATGACAAGTTGAGTCAACCAGAGAAGGAAGATGGGCAAGTGGAGGAAGTTCAAAATGTTAGAGTGGGAGCCATAAGACTCTTGTCATCCCTTCAGAAGAAAGCAGGGGAGACAAGTGGACGTACGCAAGGGGGCCTAATATATGTTGACACCTGGATCAACCAAAAGCATGCAAGGAGCACTATGGTCGACAACGGTGCAACTCATAATTTTATAACGGTGGTCGAAGCCAGACGACTAAACCTTCATTGGAAGAAGGATACGGGAAAAATGAAGGCCGTGAATTCTACAACTCTACCGGTCGTTGGAGTAGTGAAACGAGCGGTGATACAGTTGAGAGGATGGAGCGGTTTCATTGATTTCGTAGTTGTAGCATGGATGACTTTTATGTAGTTCTCGGAATGGAATTCCTTCTCGAACATCAAGTGATCATGATACATGCAGCTAGATGTCTGGTGATCACGGGGTCTACCCCCACCGTTGAGCAGACAGACCTTCGGCAACCCAAAGGACTGAGAATGATCTCAGCCATGCAGCTGAGAGAGGGCCATGTTCGACAAGACACAAGGTGTGTCGTGGAGAGATGTTGTGATGGGAAACGTGATAGTTTGCCCATGTCAGAATTGCCTATGAAGAATAATTGTCGTATGGCGCAGTTAGAGTCAACTGGACTCCGGAGATAGTCAAAGAGATTGTAGGGTGCAGGATTCACTAAACCTGCAAAAGCTCTGTATGAAGTACAAGACTTTTTACAGAAAGGAGAGAATGGACGGTTGTGTGTCGACAGCCGTGTCCTGAAGCAAGCCCCGAGGAGAGGGCCAAATCTTAGGTCCATGAGTGTGACCCAACCTACTGAAGCTTATGCTGAAGTGTCTAATCATGCGTTGAGCGGTGTCCTAGTGCAGAATAGACACCCTATCGTGGTTGAGAGTCAGAAGCAAAGTGCCATAGAAAATAGTTATACGGTGTTTGAAGAAGAAACGCTTGCCATAGTACACAGTCTGAGGGATGGGAGACAGAATTCCCATAGATTGACTTTTGTCAGAGAGATGAACAACGATGTTGCCAGCCATTTCGGTACTCAGCCGAATCTGACTTCGACTCAAGCAAGGAGACGGAGAGACATGCTCAAACTTGATTTGGAGCAATCATGGGGTTCCACATATGTCGGCTCGTACACAGGCATGTCAAGATGATGGCCCAATGCGGAACACGTCAAAAGAATCCATGCTGAAAAACTTCGTCGCTCAAAATGGCATGAGTTTGATGAGGGCAGGTAAGCTAGTGCAAAAGAATGGGGGTCAGTCGTTGAAGGCAACCCAACCTTGGGTTACGGCTGAAGAGTTCGTCAACTGACAGAAGTCCAATAGAGAGTGTTGATGGTGGACAACATGTATTGTTGCGCATTGTTGATTTCCCTATATGAAGAAAGGTCCTCAGACTCGTAGCATTACAAAGAAGTGGAAGTGGGGATCAGACAATGTTTGGGCCGATCTAGAGGAAGCCTTAAAGCGTTCAAAAAGTGGGTGGATAAGAAGCATTGCGCCCTTGATTTTCGTGTGAGAGACCAGGTCATCGTCAAACGGCGACCTGAACTGACTCGATTATGAAGACATCAAGATCACCACCTCGTGAGAAGACACGAGGGACAAGCAGAAGCAGAAGAAGTCCTCGCTAAGGAAGTGAGGAAAAGTAGAAGACCCATGAGGGGAAGATACACAAGTTCATGGCGAAATGGAAGAGCCTCCTCGTGGAAGAAGAATGTGGAAGACGTACCAAGACCATGAAGCATGGAAGCAGAAGATCGAAGATTCCAGTTTTGCCAGTCGACGGGGACGTCAACTGTTTAGGTGGGGGAGTGTGTCACGGTCATATTTTTCCAAGGTGTGTTTACCTATGGTTATATGTTCCGAATACCCCCAGTTTATCTTATCTTTAAGTCCCATATCTAGTTTAAGTAGTTGCATTTCATTTTAAGTCATAAAACTTGGGTGTGACGTTTCAGCATTTTCATATGCAAGCCTAACAGAGCTGAAAATGTTCAAAATGTACTATAGGGGAGGCATACCAGTTGAATCTCCGCCTAAGCATTAGTTGTACTCTTTGCAAGCAACCATTTTTCCTTGCAATTGACAGTCTTTAATGTTTATTGTAACGTCTATTTCAATGTATTTCTTTCTTTCCCGCGTTTTATAAACAAATTTCCCAAGAACGCCAAGGAAGGTTACGACATATGTCGACGTTACCCACAACTTTCGGATTTTGATCGGCTGACTTGTTCGTCGAGTTAGAACAAGTGTTGCACAATCGTCCGTCTCGAGGTTGAAACACTATGATTGTGACACACTGCACGGGACATGCATGCATGCAGGTGGCATCAAGAAAGCCCCCACTAACCTCCATGCATATCTCACGTGATGCCAGGATGCATGACTAGACAAGCGTGTGCCCATTGGCGAGGTGCATGAAGACATGCCGGGTTGATACTACTCAGAGAAGGCACACGCTACATTGGTCAAAATTGAATGTAATTTTAAAATACTAGTAAAGAAAATAAGAAAGCAGAAAAATTATATCTGAAAGTGAAGTTTATATATTTAAATTTTCAAAAACTAAAAACAAATAACTAAGGAACCAATTGATTTTCTGTTTTTTTTTTATTTTAGAAAATTAAGTCTATTTCCTCCTATTCTTGCCATGATTTGTATTTTTTTCTTATGTAGAATGGTTGAATCTTGACGAAATTTCAAATTCCAAAAACACATTTTTAGAAACTAATTTTTTTTTTAAGTTTTCAATTCTTTAAGCTGTTTTTAAAATTATGGGTAAAATGATAGCCATGTAAAAATTGTGAACGGTAAAGACAAACAATTTTTGATAAAAACGTGTTTTTGAAAAGGCTAAGCATACCATCCGTAAAACCAATCCCATCCTTTCAATTTTTTAGTTATGTGTAGCGTGCCTTCAACCTCAATGCCACAAAACACACTGACACCTGAAAAAACAAACAAAAAAAAAGGGACTAATTATGAAATGAGCAGCGGATTAAGAAGGTAATGAGAAACAAATGTGGCACCAAATATTAAAGTCACTTGCCCAACGGACTTGTTGACAGAATATGAAAGGATTTGGAATTGGATGCTATTCGGATACACAGAGACCAATTTGGAGGTTGAACCAACTCGCCAATGGAATGTCTTTCCGCCCAATGAGACTGCCAGGGACAAATTTGGAATTGTGAATATTTATTGGTTTTGAAAAATAATAATTTCCCTTTTTCCTTCTCTGTCTCTTATCTTCCGCTGGGGGTTTGCTCCGATAGTTCAAGCAGAATGCCATACCCATCTCACCTTCGGAATAAAATTCTCCATTGATTCCATAATGAATTTATGACAGTTAGCGCTTCGTTTCCCGTGGAAATCAATTCTGCAAGGATGGTTTTGTCAGCTCCATCTTCCTCCATAAACCCAGTAACCTCTTTCTCTTTCTTCCCTCCATGTGCTATGCATTTAGCACAATTTTTTTAAGCTCGAGGTTTCCTCTACTAATGAAGCTTTTATTATTTGTCCAGAATCATCATTTTCGGTTTGGTCACAGTTGGAGTAGGACGCCACAGAGAAGAAGGTCTTGTTGTAGCATTCCTCAGGTTTGCGTCTTCCCCCTTTTCGCATTTGATTACTCTTTGGTGATCCTTGTTGAGTACAACAAATGTAGGGTACAATTTTGGGGGGATGGTATGCTTTGCGTTGAAAATATCTGTGTCTTCCTCCTTGATCACTTAGCTAAGCTCATGTTAGTGTATTGTATCCTTTGAGATTGTGTAGACATTAGTTTTCCCCGATTATTTTTATTCCGTTAACTCTAATAGAAAAGGATGGTGGGTGCTCGAAACTTAAACTATGGTTCTCCAAGAAGACATTTGATTTCTCTATTTCATGAACTGTGTTCTTTTGCAGCTGTTAAGAAATTGGCAATAAAATATAAATAGAAAACGTATATAGGAGAAAATCTTTTTACACGATTCGCAGAGGGAGAGAGCAGTTTATACTTGGAGAGAAAAAATATCAAATTATAGTTCAAGAGGCATCAGTAGAGTTAGAGATAGAAAGTTTATATAGCACATTCCTCTAACTCTTGGACCAAATTTGTAAATAACTAAAATAACATAGATTCAAAGACTCAAAGCATTCTAACAGTTGTTTTCAATGCTCAAGATGGACATTTATTTATTGAGAATGTCTATTTTCAGCTGAAGCTCAATTTGATAGACTTATTTCCCCTGGTAAACTCAAATCATTGTCCTAAATGTAAAGGATCTATTCTAATTTGATATGTGCATCTCTGCCAAGAAAATGTCAGATTAATGTTTTTCAAGAGTGAAACCTGATAGACCCCTATCAATATAGTAGAAGAGGGAAGAAACAGAGAGAGGCCAAGTTGGTTAGTATAAATAAGGTTTAGAAGTAAGGTGGGAAAGGGAGTTAGTCAGTTGTGATATTAGGCTCGTGCTCTTCCTTGAGAGATAGGATAGCAGAGAGAGAGATTGTCATTCGAATTGAGATCTTCTCAATTTGAGATTCTTGTATTTCGATTCTACATTCTATGTAATAAAGATACATTACTTGATATCAAGAGGAGTTCCATCAAAACCATCATGCTATACATATGTTAATTCTTTCATTTTTCTTGCAGGAAACGAACATTGTTGAGCCAAAGCACAATGAGGACAGGTCAAGGAAAAAACATCCCACCAAGAAATTAATTAGAGAATCTTCAATATCACAGGAAGGTAGTCCCCCTCCTCTAGTCAATGCATTGAAAGTTTCAGCTCAGCAAGATGCTGCCCGTTTTCACTTTCCTGGGCATAATAGAGGGAGAGCAGGGCCACCATCATTTACTCAGCTCATTGGTCTGAAACCATTTATGCATGATTTACCCGAGCTTCCAGAGCTGGACAACCTCTTTTGTCCAGAGGGTCCAATTTTAGAAGCACAGCAGCAAGCAGCAAAACTTTTTGGAGCATCAGAAACATGGTTCCTCGTTGGAGGAACCACATGTGGAATTCAGGCTTCAATTATGGCAACTTGCTCTCCAGGGGATCATATAATTCTTCCGAGGAATTCTCATGTATCCGTCATATCCGCTTTGGTGTTATCCGGTGCAATTCCAAAATACATTATGCCTGTGTATGACTCCAATTGGGACATAGCTGGTGAGGTTACTCCATCACAGGCAAGTGAGTAACACTGGTTTTCAACTCCTTGGTATAAACATGTCATGTAGTGCATTAAAATTTTCAATACACTATTGCTTAGTAGTTACTACTCCTTATCTTAGCTTAGCAATACCACTCGCAATTTATAACCCTCACTACTGCAAAAGAGATAACTGTTCGTTTGATATAATATTAAATGCTGCACAAGTAAGCTTTAAATATTTTGGTAACCAAACATTATCACTTAATGAAGAAAATCTTTCTTCAACTTTAAACCTTCAATCTTTATTAAGACGATTAATACATTGTTAATCTATAGTGTGAAATATTTTATTGTATTCACAGATAGGTAGAGCAATCAAGGATTTAGAAGTTGAAGGTCAAAAAGCATCTGCAGTGTTTGTTACTTCACCTACTTATCATGGCATCTGCAGTAATCTGAGTGAGATTTCTCAGATATGTCATGTTAAGGGAATTCCCTTGATTGTTGATGAGGCTCATGGGGCACACTTTGGCTTTCAACCTCAGCTACCTCTTTCAGCACTCCAGCAAGGGGCTGACTTGGCCGCCCAATCGACTCACAAAGTTCTCTGCTCTCTTACTCAGTCATCAATGTTACACATGTCAGGGAATCTTGTAGACAGGGAAAGAGTTTGTAGATGTTTACAAACTCTTCAAAGCTCCAGCCCTAGTTATCTGCTTTTAGCTTCATTAGATGCTGCCAGAGCTCAACTAAGTGATAATCCAGACAAGATTTTTAATAGGGCAATAGATCTTGCATATCAAGCAAAAAGCAAGATAAACAAGATTTCAGGTATCTCGATCCTCGAGTGTCCCATGTTCTCTAACTTCCCTGCTGTTGATCCATTAAGACTCACTATTGGTTTCCAACAACTTGGTATCTCTGGCTATGAAGCAGATGAAATACTGTACAAAAATCATAACATCGTTTGTGAACTTGTTGGGAACCAATCCATTACATTTGTCATTAACCTAGGAACATCTGAAGATGATATCGAGAGACTGGTTTCAGGTATTGAGGATGTGAGCTCTTTCGTATCGGTTCAGAGGATTGAAGGAAGAAGCAAACTAAGAGTTTCTGCACTCTTTCCTAATGTCAAAATCAGCTTGAATCCTAGAGATGCTTTCTTTGTGAAGAAACGGAGAGAGAGCATTAAAGAATGTGTGGGAAAGGTGTGTGGAGAGTTAATATGTCCTTACCCTCCAGGAATACCAGTAATGATCCCAGGGGAGATTATATCTGAGGAAGTTGTTGATTATCTGTTGCATTTAAAAGGCGAAGGTGCCTCTATTAGTGGTGCATCTGATCCTAAATTATCTTCACTACTTGTATGCAATGTGTAAGAGACTGCAAAACGATTTGTTGAGCCTCTGCTTGAATTGATTTCGATGATGGTTTGAGTAATTTGTAGCTGAAGGATATAAACACTGCAATGTGAAGATTGATGAAGAAAAATTGTGACGGGAATCAATCTTGTGGGAGTGAAGTCGGACTCTTATTATTGTAGTGTTGACATTTGGAGCTGTTCCAAGATTGATTATTGTTTGCAATGCCCAGGTTTTCATCAAGTGACTGCAAACCTTACCTTTTAGATGCTGTAAGTAATCCAATTACTGTAAATAATTCTAGATTTCTCTACCAAATCTTGTTCTTGAACTAGCTTGTTGAGAGAGATTGTTTTGATTTTGAATCAGATATCAATGTAAGCAATGTAAGAATAGCTCACATGCATACCTTAAAAAGAGTTCACATGCATATTCCAACAGCATCGAGTGGCTTTATAGTTGGATATATTATTATCTATGAACTTTTGTTAACAGTAACTTCAGCTGTTCCATTTTTGTAACCAAAAAGGCCAACATGAGTTATACCAGTAAACTATAGTTTCTTTTTTCTTTCTTTTCTTTTACAAACAAGCAACTAAAGGCCAACGTGAGTTATGACTTAACCACACATACCATCCCCTTTAAGAGGATGAAAGTTTGGAATGGCAACCGCCATAAATAAGGACATAAGAAAGCCAAATAAGGACATAAGAAAACCACATATCAGACGGATAGCCCTCTATATATGTTTCTATGATTCTAAAATGTATTTTCAAAATCACTCAAAAAATTCAAAACCAACTTTAGCAGTATAAAAATACACTGATTCTAAAATGTATTTTCAAATCACTCAAAAAATTCAAAACCAACTTTAGCAGTATAAAAATACATTTAAGTGTGTAAATTTAAACATTAATTTGATTAGTGTTTTAAACACGACAAAGTAAGTTCACTCTCAAACATCTCTAAAGGTGTGTCTAAAATGATAGTGTTCGATATTGATTTTAGAAAAATATAAAATCATTTCAAAGAATTATGCAATAGGTGATTTTGTCTAAACAATGGATCGAAAATTAGTTCTAAAATAGTTATCGAATTTAATTTTTGTGTAAAATATTGTTGGTTAACTATTTGTAAAATTATTTTTTAAATTCAAAATATTGAAACGACCTGCAAAATTGTTAACAAAATAAGCAATTATATATGTTTTGAATTTTCTTTCCATTTCTATTTTACCTTCACTTTGATTGCACATAATAATTTAACAATAAAATAAATAAAAATAGATATTTATCATAGTAATTTAGTAATTATATAAACTTTTGAAACCAAAAATAAAATTAGTAATTGAGTAATTATATTTTAATTTTGAAACCAAACCTATTGAGTAATTATATTTTTAACTTTGGATGAAAATCAACTTTAAATATTTGAAAATCAACTCTTTAAAAGTTTGGTACCAAACATAAATTCAATTTAATTGTTTAAAAATCAATTTTACAAAATTAAGGGTAACTAAATCACTTTTTCAAAGACCACTTCTCCAACAATCCCCACAACACAATGGATTTTGATAATATACGATCTAGCATGCTATTTTAATTCTGAGATGTGCAATGATTCCTGAGGGGGCGAGAGTTTACTCCATTATTTATCCATAGCTAAAGCTTCAAAGCTTTCCTCACTAACTGATGACCTAACTCAGAGGATACCATTTCTATAACTAAGGCAGGCAAACGACAGAAGCCTACCATTGACCAAAAGAAACCATGGGAATAACCATCAAATTTCTGGGAACAACGTCAAGTATCTACAAAATTATGGTCACTGTGTTGAGATTGATGGCTCAAGCTTAGAACAAACTACCAGAAAAAATAAGCTTAGAGGAAAGCCAAAGTAAGCTCACATTGGCATTCCCCAGTAGGGCAGCAAACAACCAACATCAGGTACACCCAAAGTCTAGAGGAAATGTAGGTAGAAACGAAATCTGAGTCTACAATCAATAAAAATTATGCTCAATCTTTGAGGGAATGAGAGCAAGCTTTACAGAGTTAGTAACTATATTCAGAATTCAAACAAGAGAAAGATTTTGAGTACAATACACCATATAAGAGGATAGATGAGACAGTAGAAGGCATTTATATGGGCTTCATCACAACTCAAAGAGGTGACAGGATAATTCCCAGTGAACAAAGACCGTATGTATGTTTGGTAGTGATTTTCAAAATCAATTTGGGGGTGATTTCCAGAATCACTTTAAACGTGCCATAAGACCCCTTGGGTTAGAAACAAACTGACCCTGTTAAACATTATAGCAGGAACCTACAGAAACAACAAACTCATAGACTAGATAGCATGAGATACTAAGAACATGATACTCAGACATTGCAATTTGTTATCACAATTTAAAGCCAAGATTTAAATAATAGAACATAACAAAAGATAATAGAATCAAGTCATACAATGGTGACTATAAATCCTTGATCAATTCCTATTAACTTGAAAGAAGAGGCAGGAAAAACAGGCATTAAAAAATGGGGCTTTTCATAGTACAGCCCATATCAGTCTTATATGCTTAAATCCATGACCGTCTTGAGGGATCACGGATCAGATAGCGGAAATAAACCCTAAAACCGTTCAATTATTTGAATAAACAGACAATACTCAGAAAAAACGAAGCGTACCAAGGTTCATAGCGGTGAAGTAATAACATAATCAGACATTTGAGAAGAAATAAAAAAAATAGATCAAAACTTTCACCTCAAACTATTACATGTCTTCTGTAGTTCAAGCATGTGAACATTATACCAAAACTTACCTAAAATTTATACGCTAACTAGCCCCCAACAAAAACATCCGTATAAAACAAACCCGATCCATCATGGAAGAAAGTAATCAGATCAAACGGGGCTGAGGAGTTGGGAGAGCTGAGGTTTAGGCTCGGAGTTCATGCCGATGATGATGACCAGAGGAATAAAGCCGTAGTGGGTGACGACCTTAGCTTTCTTTACGGCCCATGTAGTCCATTCCTTGAAGGCTTGAGTAGCGGATTTCTCCTCGGATGACTTAGATGAAGACTTGGAGCTTTTTCCCTTGCTCCTAAGAGAAACCTTCGACGCCATTGATGGGAGAATTTGATCTCTGCAAAATGCTGGAACCTTCCTCTTGTTCTGGTTGATTTGAGCGAATGAATGTATTCCCTATAAACCCTAATACACCTCACACGTGGACCGGTTGCCTTGTGAGTTGTTAACTGGCTATTCCCGGTTAACCGTGGCACCACACTCCCTAATTATTCGAAATTAATCAGTATTACTAAATTGGTTTTACAATACAATCTTAAGTTTTAAACAAACAAACAAAAAAAAAAATTTCTTGAGCAATTTTTTAATGGAAAAACATATTCTAATCAATACTAAACTTAAGTTTTGTTTTAGTATAAAAAATAGTGGATAACATATAGAAATACAAGTTTGACGCTTCTTTCTTTAAGATAAGTAGTAAAAAAAGATTGAGAAATGCATAAAAAATATTTAAGCTTTTGGTAATTTGCTTACAATGCATCTTCATGTTTACAATGCGTTGATTTCTTGATATTATGATCTTGGGATATTTTTTTGTAGAATTTTGTTAAAACAGGAAACATTCAAATAATGTCAAAATGAGATACTATCAATGTTTGTTATGAAGAAATGCGGTGGAGAGATGTCAAACAAGTTTTGCATGCAACAAGCAACCAAAAAGCATTCAAAGCTTATTACTGACCACCGCATGGTTTCAAAACTATGAGGCCTGAGGCATTGCATGACTTCTGAAACACAGAAAGACCCACACACCGTAAAAGTAGGCACCGACAAACACAGAACATGTGTAGTAGGCGTCAAGTGTTGGAAGCCTATAAATACATTAAGAAACAACCAAAAGATGGAAGAAGGAGAGCAAAATTGCTTGCCTAGATTCTCATAAAATTCCATAATTCCATCCTTCACCAAGTTCAGAGCTTTATCAACCAAAGATCACTTATGTAAATCAAGAAATTGGAAGTCGTAGTTCTTCTTTGTTTTATTTACATTTCTATCCATTGTTCATATTACTTGTATTAGATATTAGAGATTGTAATGGTTTCATTAATCAATATAAGCAATTCATTTTTCCATATGTCTATGTCTTTTCATTTTTAGTGGTTCCATGAGTAGCTAAGTTTTCTATGGAAAAAAAGGATAGATTAAATTGAGTAAAGACGTAATTATTTTGTTTAACTTGCGGTGAAGCCACGCTAAACACATCAAAAGATTAAGTTAGGTAACGGTAGTTAACTGCTTGAAAAAGCAACTAACATAAAGGACAGGTAAATGAAGATGAAAACCAATTTAGAAATACGAGCAAACCTATAGCATTTTGGGCATCATTTGCATCTAGAAATAGAGTATTTGTGGCATACGGCGACGAAAGGATGTATGTCTTTAGAAAGTATTAGAACACATAAGTAATGTCTAGTTTCATTAAAGATTGAGGAAACCCCACGATCCCATCTACTGCATTCTTGTAATCAAACAGATAAAGTTCTAGGTCACCTTTAATTCATCAACTACATATTATTTGGACAACATAGCATAAGTACCAACCATCCTCAACTTATTACCTTTAACACCAAGATCTTAGCATGAGAGCAAAGTTTAACCTTACACTTCATTAGCAAAATTTTGGATTATCTAGGACCTAATCTAGTTTACACTTTGATTAGATTATGAAAGGTTGTATTGCATAATCACCATCAATGTATACCATCAATCCATCATATTCACTCACCTCGTACATCACATCTTAGCGCGAACACAACACAACAATAGTCATTTGGATTCATATATTTTTTTTTATATCTATGGGTGTACGGGCTCGCTTACGCACATCTCAACTAATCTCACCGCCTGATCCTACAACATTTGAATGTCAAGAAAACCAGTAAAAAATTAATTCGGATTGAATTTTGATTCATATACTTGCTATTTAATTTTAGTTTTTTTAACTTTTCATGAATTTTAAATCTAGTTCTTTGAACTTTTTATTGAAATTAGTTAAATAATAATAATATATATAAATAAATACAAGATTATTTTAAATATAACAAAATAAACTAAAATATTTACTATATTCGTAAATATTTTCACAATTTAAAAACAATTCTCCTCAACACAATGTCTCAATTTGTTTTAAATTTACCGTAAAAAAAAGCTATTAATAGCAAAACAATTTTGAAACAAATACCAATTTTAAGATTTATTCAAATTCCAAGGACTAAATTAATTTCTAACATTTGAGAGTGCATTTACTAAAATTAGTACTATAACTATAAATAAATCGACTTTAGTTTTTTTTCGTTAGAACTTTAGTTCCAATTTAACCTTTTAAAAAGAAAGTAAGAAACATTTTTTCAATATACAGAGAACCAATACCCTTCAATAAAACCTATACCATTCTAAAATACAGTTCCAAATATATATTATCAAATTAAAATATGATAATCATTTACTAACATCATTTAAAAATACTAATTAAAGAAGAAGAAAAAAATGATCCAATCCACATTTACACCATACATACATATAATTCAAATTTGCTATAGAATCTTCCCGTTATAGTCCCAACCCTTAATTTCTCCTGTCTTGGTTTCTTAATCACCCTATTTGGGAAAGAGTCATATTTAGGTAATCATACAATTTTATGCTTTCAAAACTTGTTTCATAAACAAAACCTTCGTTTCTAGGTTCAACAACAACTGGCAACAATATAGCCAGAACTTCAGACTGAAAATAATCAGCATCACAAAATGTCATAAAATACAGTGTATACTTGCATAGCATCACTTCCAAAACTTCAAAGAAAGATGTCATATTGTCCCAGAATCCAAATTTATTCACATAGATAAGAAAGGTTTTATTACTCCAAGAAATTATTGCAGCACCTTGATGCGGTGCTCAATCGGTACCTTAATAATGTGAAGTAAGACTAACATAAATGAAGAATAACAAACAAAACCTACATTCGATTTTTTATGGAAAAGAAACGTGAATGAGATAAAACATAGATGACCACAGGAACAAGACGGGTCAGACCACCAACATCCACAATAACGTATTACTGTTGAATATCTCAGATCCAAAGGCAAAACATGCTACAGTCACAGAAGCTTTATTTCCTCCTATGAAGATTGTATGAACAATGGAAGCATTATTTCCATTAGACAGTAAAACAAGTATCATCGTGCCTGATCCTCCAAAACACAAGATAAATCATCTAATAGGATTCCCTAAAATTCTAAAGTTGTCAAATTTTAACTCACCATCCACACACTATGATTAAAAGGTAAGAACAGAAATTTCTTAATTTTTTATTTTATTTTAGTACTCCACTAAACATCCCAAATAAAAGATAAACACGTTTTCTAAATGTGGGGATGGAGTCAGGACACAAACATCCAGCCTCAAAGAAAATAGTAGATTCCTTAACCTTCTAAGCTCAAGTGAACCCAAAAAAAATGAATAGTTTAAAACCATTTCTAATTTTTTAATCCCGGTTTTTCTTGTCAAACTCTAAATCTTTCGTGATCAAGAAACTAGCAATTACACTTTTGGAGTTTAGTTACTCTTTTTGCTTCTATTTGCTCCTCCACTTCTAGATAAAACAAAAACTAAAACAAAACATCGTGAAATCCCCTGTTTTTTTTTCATGTGTAATCCTCAACATAGAAGATCTAAAACACACAACTTCCAGCAAGTAGACTCGGCCTTTCAAGGAACAAGTATCCAAATTCAAGTCTATCCTTTTAAAAAAGAAAAAAAAATGCCGATGAAATGCTACAAATTAGTCTCAACCAATATTCACAAAAGGAATTAAAAATTTGTATTATCCAACCCGGAATTTAAATTGGGACAAAACAGTAAAAGAAAAAAGAAAACATGTGAAGTTCTGCCCCTGTGAACAAACTAATGACACTAAAAGAAATCGACCAACTGCAAAATCATCAGGGCCAACCCAGTAAATTAGGACCAAAAACTTCACTTTTAAACAATCAAGTTTAAAGGAATCCAGAGTCGAAAACATTGTAAAAAATTGGAAAGCCTAAAAATAATAAATTTAACCCCAGATTGAACCGCACCCCAGGGATGGGCACCAATGGATCGTGAAACAAAAAGATGGAAAATAAATGAAACGACATACTAAAGGAAGAAAAAGATGGAGAAATGATATTACAAATTCTCTGACGATGCCCTTGTAAACAAGAAGGGGAACGGCGATGCCGAAGAAACCCACAACAGCGAAATTCCGTGTGTTTCCCTCAGAATTTTGAAGGTTGATCCCACTAGCTTGCCCTCCAAGAGTTCACAATTTACTTCTTGCTATTTCACTTTTGCTCCAAACACCATATTTTTTAGGTTGATAATCATTCTCCTCCGTACCACATACTTCTACTTGTATTTTCATAAGAGATGGACTAAGTTAATTTAGATTTTTTGGGTTGAATTGAAATAAAATTTTATTTTCGAGTCAAGTTTGAGTAGTTAGGAAGATACATAACCTATGTTTTCTACAACTTACCTATTGATTTTTTTCCTTCATATTTTTTTTTTTAAATTTTGAGTTTTCTTTTAAATGTTCGTAAAAATCAGAAGATAAAAATTCAAACTGGACAATTGATTTTATTTAAAAAAATTTCTAGCACTTTCCCATGCAGGAAGCTATGAAAAAAAAATTAGCTGAAATTTTTCTCCATGGAATTTCTCACTTTCTTGTTAAATTAACATATTTGCAATGAACTTGTCATTAGAAAAAAAAATGGTTTCTACTAATTACTTGTACAATCAACTTGTCATTAGAATTTGTATGCATTAATCTTATACAATCAACTAAAACAACTAAAGAACTTCCATCAATTTGGTACAATTCACTTCTTTTCTAATGATAGAATCTTTTTTACATCTGCTCGTAAACATTGAAAATTAAAGCAGACCTTTTTCCTCGGAATATGTGAGAAAAATTCCCTAACTTATAAAATTGGTTGATAGAATTTTCTCTCTCCCAAATGGAGCAAAATTTTTAAATATGTAGCATATGAGAAAGGTGGGGATAGCTCACAGCAAATATTTTGACAGTTCCTCACATATGTGTTCTGTGCAGTGAACTCCAGACTTTGGCACACTAGACATGAAGAAGCTGTGAATTTCCATGAAAGCAGTACAACAAGGAGCCCCTTTCAGTTGACCAATTCGAAAAGATTCAAAGGAACCAGAATAGAATCAGAAGCAAGAACCGTACACAGAGCCACTCGTGTTGTATAATATTTCGCCGAGTAAGGTGTATAAGTATTGCAAACTTCTAAATAAGATCTCAAGGGAGCATAGAGCTAGATTCGCAATCTTGTCTTCACTTCATCCAGGCAATCTTCAAGATCCCTGTATTCTTTGGTGTCTGAGAAGTTTACACCCTGGTAATGAAGTATTGTAAGTTACTAAGTTGATCTCTATAGGACTAAACAATGAGAAATGGCACTATGTTCAGACATTCAATCTAGTATTTTCTGCAACCATCAATGGAAAAGGTAAGGCGTCTTAAACAAAACTATCTTGCCTGTTTTACTGTGTTCTTGAGGTGCATCTCAGCTGCATACAGTTCTCGCTGACTATTTGCAGTCGATGATATATGCATGTAGACCCTGCTCAGTTCCAATGAAGCTTGTGCAAACTTTAGGAACTTCTCCCTATCTTTCCAAAGATCTGAACCCTGAAAAAGTCAAGTATGATTAGTTAATCCCAACAATAATTTCTTGACATTTTTTTGGCAACACACCAAATATAAGAACACTTAAAGCCAATATCAAAATTTAGAGGGCTAATATAAGACACAAATGCACCAATGAAGCATGAAAGGAGTTCGAGGGGTCAGTATTTCTAAAGAAAATTTTCTAAGTTGTAGATTAGATCTGGCATCCCACTGGGGAAGTGAATTTCAAACCAGCGATATAACGAGTCCAAGACCTGAGACACATTACAGATTAAAGGAGATGAACTGTCTTGCACATCCTCGTATAAGTATATTCTTCTGTTCCTAAAGAGGTATACTGCTAAGAATTCAAGATAACACAGCAATTGTCTTCGTACTTTGTACAGGTATGATGAAGGGATGAAGATTGTGTGGTAATGCACAAAACATGGTACAAATGTATGATAATGCACAAAACATGTTACATCAAGTCATAGAGCAAATGCCTAATATGAAGATAATCGCATTCAAAACACCAAAGGGAAAAAATGGTCACAGAATATGGGGGGAGAGACATTAAAATGTCTTTGGTCTATAAGCAACCAAAATTTGGAATCAACGCTTACTCTCCATAATTGAAAAGGGTATATGAGATCAATTACTAAATAGTCGTATATTAGTTCACGAGACAAGCAAGAGTTGGTACATCTATCCATTTAAAAAGACATAGCCATCGAAAATTTCAAGCTTTACACTCCATACCTGATATGATCTAACTTGCTTCAGAAGAGCCTCAGAGCACATGGTGAAGTCTCCTTTGATTTTGTGCCACCTTGCATATATGCCCCATATGTCTGCTCCAGTCCCACCTCGAACAATCTTAACAAGAAAAAGAAGGCACAAACAAATAATGATTACATGCCTCAATTGTCAGACCCATTGTAAGAATAGAAATTGGCTTTTCGGGTGTAGTTCTCCATGCTTAAGTACCTGACACAAGCATTTTAAGAATTATCCTTTGTCTACAGTTCTTTTGAACTAGAACCATTTCTTGTAACTATGTAGTTGGTCAGTTTCTGTTCTTTTGTCTCTTGGCTCATTTTTATAGAATTTAAGTTGTCAAGAAAAGCCATAGGATTTTTATAGGACCTTGCTCAATGTTTTCCTTTCTGCACGGCGTTTGTTCCTTTTTCATGGTGTAATGAGAGCTAGTCTTCTCATAGAAATATAATTTAAAAAATAATAATATAATAATAATCTAAAAAAGAGAAAAAATAAACGTACTAGGAAGTCCCTTTCTCACCCTTCTTTTGGGCTCCAATTCTATGGGTTTTTTTTTTTCTTATTAGCCCCATAGAACTTAACTCACCTATTAATCCAAAAGTTTAAACTTAAGGGTGCAGACAAATTTAATTACATATATTATCTAACAGAACTACATAGGAGAATCTCAAAATCAAACTTTGTAGGATTCCAGCAATCAAATCAACAGTAAAAAAAGGAAGCTAGCACTGAAAACAAAATTCAGCTGTCTAAAACACATGAAGAGTGGAAAGGCCTTTATACAAATGCATGTATATTGTCAATCAGTTTTGAGATGGAATTCTATGTTAGCTAATATGGCATTAGAGCCAACAAGACATTTAGTCGAACAAAAATTCAAATTCGATCTAAGAATGGCGAACCTAAAGATAACATCAAATATGAGGGACTGCATATGCCAATCTGCAACAGTTACAAAATCAAAGACTTCATTACCCTATTTTTTCCTTACAGCTCAGATCACCCAGTATCAAAGTCCATCTTTTCAGCGTAATCTAATACACTTCCCACTTGCAAAATGAGGACGAGAAGGATAATCTACTTTTCCAATAAGCTAAAAGAACTCGGCACACTAGGATCTAATAGCAAATTTTTTATGTATACCTGATGCAGAACTTTTCCAATTAACTCCACCATATGATCAGTTCCCCTACTTTTTTCAACCACCAAGTCTGCTTCATGATGATGTGATTCAGAATGGCTATTTGAAGCTCTCCTTTCTACCTCCTGCATGATTCTCTCCAGCAATTCGGCATCAACTCTTTTATTATTAGTCATATCTGTTACCTGTTGTACCGCTTCTAATGCCTTGAAATATATAAACAAAAAAAAAAAAACTATGAATTAATTCCTGCAGAATGTGGTTTGTCAAGCTAAATGGCTTAAAAATTCCACATTTGACAATCCGCGGTTTGGGGGGAGGTTGCTTTCTCTAGAGTGCTAGTGTTTGTGCAATTTTACGGGTGTTGGACGAAAGGTAGGGTGTTTAGGAGGGTTGAGAGGGTGAGTGGAGATTCATGATCCTTTGGGTTTGAACAAATTAGTTCTTGGGTTCAGTGGCTTGATGATGAAGATTTGATACGTTTAATGTTGAATGTTTCAAGATGTTTGTTGGATAATTTGTTTTTGTAAACCTATTAATGGAAAAAAACTAATTTATGAAAGATGTTTGAGTTGGTAAAAAGACACTCAAATAGTATTCTTTAAAACAAAAATGCACGAAGTGTAACCCTTTGGGATTAAGTGCAATTTGCTAAACAAGAAAAATAAAATCTTTAGCTGCATAATATCAAAATAATAATAATAATAATAATGTTTGAAAAAAAAAATAAAGGCTATAGAGAAAGTCGGGTTACAAGTAACTTCTATCAGAACAGGGATATTCTTTTTCCTTATAGACCTGAAAAATCTCTAGGTTCTTGCTAAGTTCCTTGCATTAGGACTTACGGTCGTTATCACATTTGATAGCAAGAGAACAATAGGTATCCAGATGGCCCCAAAGGAAATCTATTTTCCTTTTTATATAATAAACTCAAAAAACCTAAAGAATATAAAACTTATTGGTGTAAACCAAGTGTCTGAATTTTTATCAAAATGATTTTCTCCCAAAATGAGATAAGTGTTGTATTAATAGGAAAATATGAGTTCAAGGTCTTGAGGAATTCTCAAACCTACCCTTCTAACTAAGTTTCTTAACTAACCCTCTTTCTAATACAAATAACTCTCTTTCTATTACAAATAACTCTCTTTCTATTACAAATAATATTCTTTCTTACTCCCGGGTACACCACTTATGACAGCCTGAGGTTTTATCTAAAGCTTTTCCTATACTATCCAACCCATCTTGTGAGGAAGAAGCTTCATATGAATACATTAAAAATTTGAACCAGAAAAAAAGAGAAGAAGAAGAAAGAAAGAACAAAAGGAAACAAGGAGATAAACGAGGCAACAAGCATACCTGGACAATATTGCCAGTGTCCAAAGCAACATGGCTGTAGTTCTCCCACAATTGCCAACTATTTCGTCTGTCATGAAATTCACGTATAGTCACTAAGAAATAACAATCTTAAATAATGATGGAAAATGCTATGCGTTTGAAATTTTGGTTGATATTAAATATCCAGGTATGTTTCAGAAAAAACGTTACTAGAAAAAAAGCAAATATAGAGAGACTGAACTTGAATTTCAAGGCTTCTTTGAACGCAATGAAGGCCTCTTTATTCTTTTTCTTAATCATATGCCTGCATCATATGTAAAGCGCATAAGCAACAAAATACACATAAAATTGTTAAATGGGACAAAACAGAGAAAATGGGTGCATTAAAAAATGAAGTTGAAAAACAAAAAAGACAGGTAACGTACAAACAAGCAATATTGTTCCAAGCCTCCCCATTTTCAGGATCAAGTTGAACTGCACGAGTAAAACCATCAAGTGCCTTGTCAATATCCCTTGCCTGCATTTTTTCAATAAATTGTTTGAAAAAACTCTAAATGGATTTTCCAAGACAAATAAAATCTGAGAAAATTTTAGAGAATTGCGAAGGAACCTAGCTTATAAGTTACCTTCAATGCAGCAGCACCAAGCGCAAACCAACCATCTGGATACATAGAATTCAAGGCCATTGCAGACTCCCTGTGCAGGGATTGTTTATATATGGCATATAGAAAATTAAATATGAAACATAGAAGCCATACAATGACGGAGAGAATATAAGTTTGCCAGCTGAGTAGCATAGCTACGATGGGTAAGACCCTCAGAGTTGGAATCATAATATGCATGGGAAGTCCAACAGAAAAATAGTTTTTCATGCAGAGAAAACTTTAAAGGAAAATGGCATATAATGCGCCTAACGCATACCATCATTCTGTCGACGAAGCATTTTGTTCAAAGAAAGAGGGTACAGGAGACTACCAGAAAGAGAACTATCAAGGCCAAATTGATCTCAGAACAAAATCCCGGTGGGTTGGAAGATAATTGTGCAAAAATTCAAGCTCCTTCTCAAGCTAACAGGTCAGATTCTCAGCCTCCTTCCCATACTTTATTCGAGCACTCTCTTTTTTCATTGCCTATCTCAAAGGTGAAACTTGGGAGAGGGTACTCCATGCCAAACACTGGTTATTCCATCCAAAAAAGGCGCGAGTCTGCAACTGATTCTCTAATTAGTGTGAGCAGCAAAGAAGTGGACCATGGTGAAAAGACAGGTGAAAATGAGAAATTGCTGCAGAAAGAGCCCTTTGAAACAGACCTCAATGCTCTGTTTCAGCTTGATAAAGATTTGAAAGGAGAATTGTCAAGTGTTGAGAAGAGTTCGGCCTGCCCTCCAACAGTTCAGTCCTTTGGAATCCCAAATCATTTGAAATCAACAGTTGCTGCGTGCAGCTTAATTTTGGACCAAACCTTCCAATTAGTGACAGGGTTTTAGCTTGTTTGGTCAACAATGAGAATTGTATCATGGAATACAAGAGGTTTAAAGGATGCAAACAAAAGATTGGCCTTAAAAAGATTCCTGAAAAAACCTAACCCATATGAGGTTCTCATTCAAGAATCAAAGAAAGAGGAGTTTGACATTAGTTTTATCAAGTCGTTATGGAGTTCCAAAGATATAGACTGGGATTTTGTGGAATCACAGGGCACTTCGGATGGTATTTTAACTTTGTGGGACATGAGCGAATTAATGGTTGTTGAAACATTGAAAGGTGATTATTCATTATCAGTTAAATGCGCCACACTTTGTAAAAGACTTGCTGGATTACAAATGTTTATGGTCCAAATGATTACAAGAAGAGAAATTTTGTTTGGCCCAAGCTCCTTTCCTTGTCAAATTATTGTAATGGGGCATGGTGTGTAGGAGGTAACTTCAACATTACGAGATGGGCACATGAACTATTCCCTTGTGGAAGAAGAACCACTAGATGTATGAGGAAGTTTAATAATGTTATTGATCGAGCTAAACTTTTGGAGGTTCCTCTTAGCAATGGTAGATTTACTTGGTCAAGGGAAGGTTCTTCCTTAGCAAGATCTCTAATCGACCGCTTTTTCATTAGTAGAGCCTGGGATGAGGATTCTGAAAATATGAGAGTTAACAGACAAGCAAGACTTGTCTGATCATTTTCCTCTTCTTCTTGAAGCTGGATCTTTCAAATGGGGGCCCCTTACCCATTTAGATTTTGCAACAGTTGGATGCTCAACAAGGAATGCAACAAAGTCATTGAAAGCAACTGGAAGAATAGCCATTCTGTTGATTGGGCCAGTTTTGTTCTCAGCGTTAAATTGAGAAGGGTGAAGGCTGGTGCGAAAGAGTTTCTGTCTTTCAGGAGAACCTAAAAAGGAAGGAGGATGATCTGATTAGAGAAATTGAAAGATGGGATGCATTGGTTGAATCAGTCAACTTATTGGACGTTGAAGGAGATGTTAGATTCTCTTTGAAGGCTGATTTAATGGCATTGTATGGATTGGAGGAAATCAATTTAATTCAGAAAAGTAAACTAAACCGGATTCGTTTGGGAGACGAGAACACGAGTTTTTTTCATTAATTCCTTGCTGCAAAAAAAAGGAGAAATCTAATTACTGCGTTGGTTAACGACCAAGGGTTTCCAACCAAGTCGTATAGAGAGATTGAAGGGCTGATTCTGAATTTCTACAGCAACTTATACGCTAAAAGCCCAGGGCAGAAGCATATCCCTTTGAACTTTGACTGGCCACGGATCACCAAAAACCAGAATTCAGCAATTACAACTAAATTCTCTGAGGCAGAAATTAAGGCAGCCGTAAAATCCTTGGGAAGGGTAAAGCTCCAGAACCTGATGGATTCTCATCAGAATTTCTTTTGAAATTTTGGGATTTAATGAAGGCAAATATTCTAACCTTATTTGAGGAATTTTATAAGAACGAAAGCTAAATTCTGTGCGCTGGAAATTTTATGTCTTATGCAGAAGAAAGAGAATGCTGTTGAAGTAAAAGATATTGGACCAATCAGCCTAACAACCTTGACTTACAAGGTAATAGCTAAGGTACTGGCTGAAAGAACAAAGAAAGTCGTGCCCTCAGTCAATGCTCCGACTCAAAGCACCTTTATTGAAGGAAGAGTGGAAGACAAATAATGGATCCTATTCTTATAGTTAATGAAGTGGAGGATTATCAGGCCAAAAAGAAGAAACGTTGGCTCCTCAAGCTAGACCTTGAGAAGATTTTTGATCGTGTTGATTGGGATTTCTTAGAAAAAATCCTCTGGAATAAAATTTTTGAACAAAAGTGGATTGATTGGATAATGGGTTGTGTTAAAAGCCTACTAGATACTCAATTTCCATAATTGGAAGGCCCATCAAGAGGAATTAGGCAAGGCAACCATCTTTCACCTTTCCTATTCCTACTGGTCAGTGATGCAGTACAAACTTCTTAACAGCTTTCTTTCTCCTTCCATTTTCCCTTTATGTCATCGGTATGGAGAGGATCCTTTACATCTCTTCTTGTGTTCGTACACAAACAATGTTGGGAGAAGTTGTTTTCTTTCTTTAACCTTTCTTGGGTGTTTGGTATTGACCTTCAAGAAAAAATCCAGTAACTTCTAGTTGCAGTGCATTTCAAAAAAATTCCTCGATCACTTTGGGTACATGCGCTAACGTCGCTTATGGCAGAATTATGGTTTAAGAGGAATCAAAGGATATTCCACGATAAATCCTTTGTTTGGTTGGATCACTTTGAAGTTCCCTGTAAAAATGCCTCCTCGTGGTGTTCCTTCTCCAAGCCTTTTGAAAGTAACAACATTTAAGAAATCTACTCAAATTGAAGAGTTTCCTTTTGCTTTTGTCCTAGGTCTTCTGTATGCTTTTGTTGAATCCTTTGTAAAGCTAGTGATCTCTAGTCTTTTTGTCCTATTTGTAATGGCTGATTTTATAAGCCTTGGCCAACTTTTGATGTTATGTTTGAAGGATATGACGAAGGCTAAAAGGGTATCAACCTAGTTGAGATGTTCGGGTGCGCCTACTGATCCTAGTATAAACCTTATGTACTTAGAGCATTAATCTCTTTCACTTTACATTACATGTTTCCTTTTAAAAAAAATAACGAAAATTAATGGACCACACATACAAAAAAATATAATAACAATAATGGTTCACAGTACAACCTACCACAGGGTTTTAGAGGTCTCATAGTCCCCTCTGTTGTATGCACTACGGGCAAGGGATCGCTGTAAAATATAAGAAACTAAAGAATCAAATCACAGAACATGCTTGAGAAGACATTTATATAATGATGCAACCAAATCACCTTAGCTCGAGCTGATCTATTATTTGAAACTTCCAGGGCTTTCTCATAGCAGGCATCACTATTTGTAACATCACCCAATGAGCACCTACAATTAAAATTTTTTAAATGAAAGTGACGACTGAGGAAGATAGTTCGAATCCATGCTACCCACCCCTAACTCACCTTCATAGCTCAAAATTATGACAAATATATATGTTACAATAATTGGTCGAGGGTATAGGGTTTTTCACACGAATAACCAATTGACATAACAGGCCAGAAAAACTGTTTCAAGTTCTAACCAAAAAGAAAAAATATAATAAACATCTAGACAATGAGGACTACAAACTGAATCAACCAAAAGGGCAAGGTTAAAGAAAGACAGGAAAATCACTAACCAGAGTTTGGGATCATTGGGCATTTGAGAAAGTCGACTTTTGATGAGATCTACAGCCGCTGCTTTCTTCTCTAACAAGCTGTTAATTTAATGAATTATCGTGAGATTGTAACTGGGAAACGAGGAGTAAAGATGAGAAGCAAGTGCAGTTGATTATTGAAAACACAATCACCATACCGGTAACAGAAAATTAAGTTATCCCACAACTCCAACTCCTCAAATATTTTAACTGCCTCTCCAATTAAACCGCAGCTCACTAAAAGTTCACCATATTCTCTGAAATTCAAGTTAAGCACCATAACCAATCAAGATCTAACAAATATGGGATTTGAAATCTAAAAACTTCAAACTTCTATAACAATCATGACAAAGGGTGGTGTAAAAGACTTACTTCCGCAAAGCAGGAAAAGTAGGAACATAAACCCCGCAACAGAAATACATCCTTTGCACCACTCCTGGATAGCAATCATAATAACCCTCAACCTGAAAACAATGAAAATTATTGATGAGAGACATCAAACTAAACACAACGAAGATGATAGATATGACTTGTGGTTGTGGTGTACAGCAGAAAGCACAGTGGCACACTATCAGACTTAGACACTAAGAGGTAAGAATACAAAAAAAAAAATAATAATACGAAACCTACAGTGCCACTTTGTCATCAAGGAGCCAAGCTTTCTTAAAATAAAATAGAAACAAAAGTTCAAGACTACAGACCACTTACAGAGTCAAGGTTCTAATGACAGCAGGTGATCAAATGAGAAAAGAACTTGAGTAACAAATAAATCAATAACCAATTAATCAACCATAAAGTGAAAGTGTTGTATTGAGAACTGCTCAAATTATGAAGAAAAATGCACCTCATACCAATTTTTCCATCATCACTAAAGCACGCTCCTTTGTACGACTACGGCTGGACTCCCATCGAACTCGTAAGATGTTGCAGAAAAACCTCACCTGAAAATGATTGGGAACATACACCAGAATTAACTCAAGTGAAAAGGCCAAGTGCCAAAAATGAACAGATCGGTCAATTGAGAAATTCCAAACATTAGAAAGGTCAAGATTATAGAGTAACAGAAAAAAATCAAATTTGACAAATTGCATGGGTATAAAAATTAAAAAATCACCAAAGTAAAACCAAAATGAACAATCTGAGAGTACACATATAACTAAGACCATCTAAGAAATCACCTGCGGTTATCAGATGAGAGCAACTAGCCCTATATTTTCTAGCAATAATGTACAAAAATAAATCTAGGCTGAAAAATCATGGCTCCAAAAGAAAATTCATCTTTTAACAAACAGTTCAGTTAACAATGGAAGATACAAAAAAGGTAAGGGAAAGTGTATTGAAGTCCTGCAATTAACTAATTAAGTAGGAAAAAGATGCTAAGAAACGCTCTATAATGTATTGAGATAAAAATACACATCTTCCATAACAGATGTAATTAGGTAATGAAATAAGTTTACTCTCACCATAAACAATGATGACTGCTGAGTGTCAATAGCTTCTATATATGGAGCCATATCCCACCCTGCATAAAATGAAAATCGCTCAGAATATCACAGAAGAATGAAACATTAAAGATCAATACTGATTAAGCAGATTTGGCAAGCAATACAACGAACGGTTTGAAATTGGTGTCAGATTGCAGATATCCAATCAATTACACTAGTACCAAAATTGGGTTCAAACTTCAAATCATTTTGCTTAATATTTAAGATAATGTGGCTCAAATAAAAATGTTTTTGAATGACAGTTTCCATTCAATATTAAAAAAATAAAATAAATAAATAAACGTATTATATATATGTGTTCTAGTTATTTGCCAATAACTTGATATCAAAAGTTTCTTTAGTTTAAGTGGAAAATTTAGAATTCCACTTTAAAAAAAATGGTATGTCTTCCATAAATACATGATAGAAAATAATTAGACAAAAGTAAATTATCATATTATTTACACTGCTTAATCAATTAGCATGTTACATTACATTCAAATACGCAGCATGCCAAACATAGCCGAATAAAGAATTTATTAATTAATGTATACAAATATAGCACCCAGTAACTCTAATTTCACAATCATAACTGAAATTAAAAGTTATACACTAATCAGATACCCCTCAAGCAATACAATAATTTTAGGGAAATTAAACAATCATGTACAGTTCAGGCAAAACTCTATCTCTATAAGCTTCCATCACAATCATGATAAATAAGAATTCATATATCTTTTCAAAAGTGCAAGCCGATCATTTTTTCAATTCATTTATCATAATTAAGGCCACAGTTCACTTGATCCATGGGGTGCAAAAGCATTTAAACTCACAACCCCTGTCACTGACGGATAGGGATTACTCAGATGTAAATAAAATCAATAATCAACATTATCGTCGACACTGTATGGTCAAGTGAATTTGTAAAGCTTCATTCATTGCATAAGCTTCACAGATTAGGTTGTTTAAATAATAAAACATGTATATTAACAAGGCAATAAGGCTGCTTGTATTTTCAACTCGAATGTTCTTTACATACATAGATGTGTGTGTACATGCATACGTATATTTCTTTTATATATATAATTTAAACTTAAACAAAAAAGCTAGTTAAAGCATCTATAAATTTTTCATGAGAGCCGAACTCTTGCTTTAGTCTTTTATCCATAATTATTGCGACCAAGAAAGATACTCAAAGCACATAATTTTCTACATAACATACTCACGCTGCATCTCATCAGATCGAGAACTCTTCTCAATTAGAAGGCATTTTGCCAAAATGATTGCTTGCTGAATTGGCCTGAGATTAGGAATAGTGGAACCACCATTACGAATCCCATCTGCTTCAGTTCCAAACTCCTTATCATTATTTAACAACTTTGGCGCCATTAGTATGTCAGAGGTCTCAAAAGTTTTGGATTGGGAAGGCAAATTATCCTTGGGCATTGTAGAACCATGCGCCTGGTTCCCAGGCTCCCTCTCTGACGAGTCTGCATTTGCAACAAGCACTAATTGTGCCTTTGGTTCCACCTACAACAAAAGATTATCTTTAAGCTGAAAATGACCAAAATCTCAAGGAAACTCTAACTGCTTTTTTTTTTTTTAAGTTACTCACCTGATATGAAGTACGAAAACCAAGAACACCCGTAATAGAAAGCTCAAGACCAGATTCCGCTTCAGCTGACTCAAAATGTTGCCTGCCAAATACATATCTCAGCAAAAACTAAATCGAGCAAAAACAAAATGGCAGTTGTGACCAAAACATGAAATTTGGTTAGTGGTCAGATTACCCTTAAAAATTATGAGTTATTCATGCATGGAACACTGATGTAAGTGTGAACAAATTTCAAGATAAGAATGTGTGGGAATTAATGCAGGTAGTTCATCAAGGCTAAATCATGCATTGGTATTTTTAGAAAAGGATAAGCAAATTTTAAGATGAAAAGAGACCAACGCTCTAAGATACAAAATGAGCTTACAAGAGACTAATGTTAAATCGTGCATTAGTCATAAATGAATAATATTTGGATAGCTTCTTGGGGCATTTTAATTAATACCTGCATGAATCAACTCTTCCATAATAATATTCCATTATCCCAGCTTCCAAGTGAATCATCGAGACAATCGTTGAAGCCTCTCCTTCTTGCAAATTGCCACCCCAATAACTCTTTACATTTTCCTGACTGCCAAAATCAACTAAGGCTTCACCCATAAGGACTTGCAAATGATCAAACAAAGAAGACGACCGCTCATCTAAAATTCTTTGTTGAAAAAGTAGTACTCTGGCAAGCCACCAAGAAATGCTTTTCATCCCATATTTTGAACTCGCATTTTCTTTGAATAGCATGTCTTTAATCCTTGTGAGCAGCATCTTTGCAAACACAATATACTACAGGACACAAAGAAACACAAACACTGTCTCAAAAGAACAGCAAGCAGATCATAACTGAAATAAACAAACACACACATATTCCTGCACATGCATAGCTCATGCACGGATGACATGTGTATTTATATTGAATTTATGTCAATTAAGAAGTTGTTTGGTCATACCTGAATATTAGTGAATTTGCCAAATAAATCGGACCCGGTAAACATCAGCTGGTGCCTCGCCCAATTATCCCACTCCACAAAACCTTCAACTTTCGACTCTATGACTGCCATGGGAGATCTAGCCAGCCCCTCTAATGGTCTAGAAAATTGCATACACAAAATAAAGGCATAAATTAGACACAAAGATAACGATAGTTAAATCCGATCATCTCAGATCTCTAAGATGAATAGCCAAAGAGTCCTACTTAAGAAAAAAAACAACTTAAAAGACAGGAAACCGTTAATTTGGCTCACCCAGACACGTTACTCTGAGTAAATGCGAGAAATGATGCAATTGCAATACAAACCACGATCATCAGCCTACACAATCTATCTTCCTCATTTTCAAATTTGCTAATTACGAATTTCTCAGCGCACTCGAGCAACTCAGCATACACCTGCTCGGCACAGTCAGTCGAATCAGTGAATTGACACGGCGACAGATTGACAAGTCCAAGCACAAGTCGAGCAGCATTGGAAGCAAGGGCTTTCTGGTAGGCGCCAGCTACAATAGAATTCACCAAGATGTCTAGAGATTCGTGGAGATGGTTGCGTGAAGTTTGAGTTTGAGAATCAGCCGGACAATCAGAGGGCGGAGGAGAGAATGTGCAGAAGAGGAGACGGAGCTCATGAGTTCGAAGAAAATCCAGTGCCGATTCCGACATGTTCTTCATGAGGCAAAAAGTGTGATGCGTAAGTTCGTCAGGGCTTAAACGGTACGGTGGTGCCACCGGGCATAAGAGTGGCAAGGTTTTGGGATTTATGAGACGAAATATGAATTTACCACTCTAAAAGCATCTAAACGTTCCTGAGATAGTGAAATACAATTCCAAAAGTTAGAATTGAGTTCGAAACCTTGGTTGAAATATAAAATAGTGTTCAGTAAACTTATCCAAAACGACCTTAAGCCTCAATCCCAACACCCCAAATCAAGCCTAAAGTACAAAACAGGGAATACCCAAGAAATAGCACATCTAAATTTGGTTCAAAAGGCTCTAAACATAGCTATAACGCTTAACACTCACCAAAATAGGCTTAGGTCTTTGCTGAAAAGTCTTCGAATAGCCCTGAAACCATTCCGAATCTACAATAAAAAGCTTCCAAGCGTTAGAGACTAATATAAAGAACCTTAAACTAGTTTGAAAAAAAATTTAGAGTGATATACCCACTAAATCTCACGCAAAACGACCCGAAACCACGTTTGTTGTATCCAACCTCACTTAATCCTACATAGCCATTAAGACGTGGGTATTTCAATTCCGATGCTGAAATCCAATGGGCAAGTTCTAGGAACTCACCGAATAGAGGGAAAACGCTACTTTTGTCAAAGGTCGTCGCATCATGGGTTTGTTCTCCATGAACGCCGTTCGAGGTTGCAGGCAGCGTCCAACGTGAACGTGAGGAAGAAGAAGAGCCGTTCGTGGTTAACCTATGGGTAAGTATAATCCACTTATCTATAGCCTTGCCCACAGTGAACGTGATGAGAGAATGGAACGAAGGGTAACTTTACCCACAGTGGTCGCCGGTATGCGGCTGTTGAAGACGAGCGACGATTGTTGACAGGAATTGACGGCGCAATTGGTTGCGAGTTGGGCTGGAGCGTCAAACAAAGAAAATGAGGAAGAGACTGTAATCGGAAGAAAATCCTAAGAGTCTGAGTTGGGATGGGGCGAAGCGTCGTTCTAGAGGCATTTCGTATACTCAGTAGAGGGATCGGGTAGATATGACATAGAAGAGACTGTTATTCCGTAATTGGTTCAGTTATGTTTCATAGTCGTAAGTGCCGTTGAAGTTTCATGATATGATTTTAAGGAAGAGGGGGCGGCAGGGTTGCAATGAGGTTAAACACTTAAAACTAGGTTTTTAGTTACGTAATTAGGAATCATAGCACACTTTTAGTTTTATATTTTAAAAGTAGCATACTTTAAAAAAGCTCGTAAATTTATTTTTCTCAATCAATTTTGGTCAATCTTAACATCGAGATTCTTCTCAAATTTTATAAAATCATTTCAACATAATTCTCAGTCAATCTCAACCGAGATCAGCACCAAGATTGTAGGTTTTATTTTTAAATTTCAAAATAAAGGGTATTCTCAAATGCCCAAAATACTCTTGGAAACATGAACATTACATATTCGTACACTCTAAACCTTGTGCTCATTCTGACCAAGACAAAATGTGTTTGCTTCTAGAATTGAAGAGATATGCTTGATTTTTGCTTGCCAAAATTTTAAGAAGTGATCTTCAATCTTAAATATGTGAAGGTGATTTACTTTGAACGATTTCATAGTTTAAGGCTGGATTTTAGGTTATGTTATAGTGTTTTCTGTGAAATCTAAGGCGGATGAAAAAATATATAGTTGGTTTTCTGTTGTAGTTGGATGTAGAACTAGATTTTAAGTTAATGTAGGTAGTTTCCTTTGATGAATCTCGGCAATTTCATCAATCTAGGCTCATGTAGATGAAGAATCTCAATCGAGATTGATGAAATTGCCCCAAGATTTGTTGAATGAGTCTGGAGATTTGTTGCGTTTCACATGCATTTTGTGGGATAATCTTGGGATGATTTCATCTGAGATAGGTCTCAGATACATCACATAATGCATATAAAACCCTTATCTTGTGGCATCTCGGTGCATTGTTGCCTAAGTTCAATATCTTCATTCTCTATTTTTCTTTCTTTGTACGACTCTATCCTCCCAAGATCGAAGTTCCTTGTTGTATTTTGTAGAGCATGAGAGAGAAGACAGGAAGTTAGAGAGCGAAGAGATTCTCAAGAGGAAATCCGTGCAGAAGGCACATACGAAGTAGAGTATTCAGAGGAAGAAGTTGAGAACATGGCTGAGCTTGAGCCAAAGCATACTTTGAGGGACTTGTTACTTCTAATCTGAATCAGTAGACACTTTGCATTACCTATCCCAAGACAACATGTAATTTTGAGCTGAAAATAAAATTATTCCCTTACTGCCTATCTTTCATGGTTTTGATAAGAACCCACGTAAACACATAAAGGAGTTTCATGTTGTGTGTTGTGGTATGAAAGCATATGGAATGACAGAGGAGCAGCTGAACCTCAAATCATGTCCCTTCTCTCTAAAGGAGGATGCCAAGGACTAGTTGTTTCTTCTCTCTATAGGATCCATAACCACTTGAGCATAGATGAAAAAGATTTTCCCTGATTCTCGAGCAGCTAGGATCAAGAAGAACATCTATGCATGGCATTGCACAGGCAAACATTGAGACACTACACAAGTATTTAGAGTAGTTCAAATGCCTTTATGGCAGTTTTTTGCATCATCAAATTTCAAATGTGCTCCTCATTCAGTACTTCTATAAGGGGCTTGTTTCCAATTACACAAGTGCAATTAATGCAACTACATAGGAAGGGCTAATAACTTGTAAAAATACAAGTTATTATAGTCTTTTATGTAGAATAATGAAACATTTACGTGAGATAAAGGAAGAAAACATGTAGCAAAGTAAGTCAAATTGAACAATCATAAACGTCCGTTTAATAATTTTAGTGTCTTAACGCAGGTTTTTAGTGAAAGATAACATCAACTAACTAGGGGACGAAAGAAATGATATTCGGCGATATACGTCGCTAGAAGAGAAGAGTGGTTGGTGTGAATGTCAACTAAAGGACGAAAGGACATATGTAGTGTTGCGCAACAGTGTCAGAGAATTAATGACGCGCCCGACTATGTTAAGTCCCATCAGCCTTCTCCTATAAATACAAGACTATTTCCTTCATTCGAGTATGTGTGAAAATCCGACGAAAAGGCTCAGCTTCTTCCATAACCTTTCTTCTCCGTTTTAGGTGAGAACTTAATATGAGAGTTGTAAAGAACCCAACCTCATTCCCCATTAATGTAATAGGCAAAAAGGAAGCCAAAAAACATGAGAGATTGTGTTCAAAGGCTTGACACATTTCTTCTCTTATCAATTTGCAATTTTTGTATCATGGACCCATGGCCCATAAGTCTAAAGTTTTTATTATAAATGCATTGACTTTATACTTTCATTCTCCCATTTCGTTGTCTTTCTTTTTCTAATGTTGCAAGTATTCGTGATTGATACAAAATGGAGTTTAGTTCAAAGGGAATCTAGGTGTTTATATTACATACCGCTCTTAGTTAGTGTTATATCCAACACATTATCCCATTCGAAAGAAGGAGTAAATTGTTTGATGTTGTTACTTGAGAAAGTAATGGCTAAGATCTCATTAATTAAACAACGAATGGATTGTAGCCATACAATCACTTCATTGAACTCCTCCTTAACATGCATATTAGAAATGCGAGTGTATGTGGCAATTAGGCACTGAAAGGTAGCTCGCCTTAAAATATGAGGAATTATAAGTAATTTTATCAAACATATTAGAAATAAATTATATGCTAATCTCAATTTGCCCCGAACGACAAGCAAGTATGGTGAAAGGCTCCAAAAGAATGCTTGCGTTAATTTTGAGCTTAACAGATGTTTCATGCCCCCTCCATGAATTAATTATCCTTTGGCCCAAGTTATAGTATGTTGAACATTCTAACAACTATCTTGCCTAACTCAATTAAGTTCAATATCATGCATCACACACCATATTCATGTCATCTCTCTTTCACCTCACACTTAATGTGCATAGTAGGATAATCAATGTTGTGAATATAATAAGACTGTACAACTACCGTATGAAATTAAGTTACACATTACAATCAAAGACAAACAAAAGTTCCTTGTGTTCAACCTTGGCTTACTTAGGGTTTAGGGTTTAGGGTTTAGGGTTTAGGGTTTAGTTTGCAATTGGGCAAGATGGAGGAAAACTTGTACATAGTTGACAAACCTTTAGAACTAAGTAATGCATAAGTGTCTACACCTTTTCTCTCACAAGACCTTAGCCTAAACACCAAGTGAAGTTGCATGCTTAAATCATTAACGCCATATCTACGATATTATGATCATGAATGCATACAAACAAACAAGCAATGGCCTTGGTGAATAAAACACCCGGCCCCATGAAGGCTAAAGCGTTGATTTTTACAATGGCTGCTAATGGCCAACAATTTGGGACTAGAGATTGAGTCTCTTTGTCCTCTACGTCATCACAAAAGGTAAATGAGCTTAGATATGAATTTGCAGAACTGACCAATCTTATGAACACATGTATTTATTGCACAAAGACAACAACCTCAAGAGCATGTTGCTGAGATGAACTTGGTGGAATTTATGTCCTAAAACTCGTAGATTGTAAATATAATCCATTGACCGTTATTAATAAAGTGTTATTATTATAATAAATGTTATTGATTATATTATTAACTTTGTCTTAATAACCCAAATCCAATAAACTATTATTATAATAAATGTTATTGATTATATTATTAACTTTGTCTTAATAACCCAAATCCAATAAACTAACATCCTAAGTTGTTTGATGAGTCTTGAATAGTATGTAGAGAAATACAAGAATCAATGTTCGAGATCAGCTTAAAGAGTCTAATACTATGGATACGACTCACTTTGTATTTGATACAAACACAATGATCCAACGCGTTCGTGTAGGTGACATGCAAGTGAGAGTATCCTATGCAATGAGTTCGCATAAGATCGGACCACGAAATAGTAATCACTAGATGTAGCTCCGTTAACTAGTTAGGTTTCTATTTCATTAGAATGACCTAGGTAATTTAGTCTTAATCCTAAGTGTATTATGAACTCCTGTTCGCGAGGAATTTTCCTTTGATTTGTACGGGTGAGAGTGACTAGATTACCGACTCAATATACTTATCATTTTGGGGACAAGACCGAGTGGGGAGCTGATAACATAATTACATAAGATGGAATTCACTCCTTTCCTACTTTAGGGTAAGTAAATGAGTGTTTCCTTAAATGGTATCTTCGGGACTTAAACAAAGGACCCTACCCTTTCTATGATATGTGAGAGTTTTTGTTTATTGGTTGGACCATAAACAGGTTGTTCATTAGAGGAGCACTGATATTTAAGGACTAGAGGTAACTTGGGGGTAAAACGGTAATTTGACCCAGCTGGTGTTACGAACACTCGTGAAGGACTAACTTACTGTTATTGGTCTATATCCATGGATACAAAAATATATCTATAGTGAGAAGAGTTCAGCTGTGAGTCTTTAGTGGAGTATACACACAGTTAACGAATATTGATTAATGTGCTTAATGAGTTTAGCCAATTAATATCATATTGTTGTAGCTTCTTATATGTAAGTCCATTAGGTCCCCTTCCTAGCTCATCAAGGGTAATGAGATTTATTTATATTAGTTGTAATTTGAAATGTTTAATTTACTTTGGAAATTAATATAATGTATGATGATACATTATAATATAATATTTATATTTTAATTAAATTTAATTATATAAATTTAATTTTGGATATGATTCAAAATTAATTTATGAGAGATAAATATTTGAATGAGTTCAAATATTAATTTAATGTGAATTAGATTCATATTAAAATTATTGGTTATGAGAGAAATTTATATTTGAATATGATTCAAATTTAATTTAAGTTAAATATAAGATATTTAATTTAGCTATTAAACAATTTGAGAATTAATTAATAGTTTAGTTTAATTTTAGGAAAATTTTCAAAAATAGCAAATTTTACAAAATACTTACAACCTATAGCAAATTCTATCACTGATAGTTATTGATATACTATAGTGATAGAATCTAAAATTTTGCTATAGCTGGTAAATATTTTAATTTATTTTGCTATTTTTAAAAATGTTCCTTAATTTTATGTAATTAAATTAATTTAAAAACTATAAGATATATGAGAGATATTCATTAAATATGATTTAAATGAGATATGACTTAATTAATTATAATTGATTAATTAATTAGTTGATTTGAAATTTTTATTAATTTAATAATTTTAAATTAGTAGAATCTCATGATTCTCTCCTATTCCCTCAAGGAAAGTGAGTTATAAATATGCAGAAGAAAAACAATTTTTCTTAATCAATCAAGCTAATGCTTTTGCTTTCTACAAAAATAGTTTCTCTCTAAACATTTTTTCCCATCCTAATTGGTTCCCACAAACCAATCTCATCCTGGAGGATAGGAAAGTCTCTGACGGGGGTGGTGTACATGTCCCAATTTGGAGTCTTTTTAGATTCAAATGTGTCAAACTACATAAGTTTAACATTCTCTGTATCTTTTAAATTAAAAGCATGAGGCCTTTAAGTATTAATAAGAAAATTAGTTTTGGTAATATTTTGTCAATCTATTGGTATTTTGGGATTTTCAAATTTAATTGATGAATAGTTCTGTAAAATCTTCCACTCCCTAGGGTTTTAATCCCTTCACATATTTACTTTGCATTTCAATCTCACATATCCTGCACTTTGCTGATATATTAGTGCAATCCGTTGATCTCTCCTTAGTTAGGCCTTTTGGTTTGGTTAGGGATGTTCTAGTAAAGATGAATGACTTTCTTTTTCCTGCTGATTTTTATGTGATTGATGTTAATGTCTCTTCCCCTCCTTTTGAGTTATCTACTCTAGTAGGGAGACCCTCCTTGGAGACAATGAAAGTTGTGATTAATGTGGATAAAGAGTCTTTGATAATTGAATAGGGGGAAATCTCAACTATTTTGTATGTTCTATAATGTTTCTTCTACTGATTGTGCATGCTTTAGTTTCTCCATTTTATAGAACAATAGTCTAGCTAAGTTGGGGGTGACAGTTAACAGCTTAGATATTCACAATGGATATGGTTGATGAAGTCGAGTACGGTTGCGAGCATAACAATCTTAAAAATTTACGCTACTTGGAGGTCACTGAGGTTTTATTACTTTCTTAGTGTAGATTGCTTTTTTTGTATTTTATTTTTATTTGATCTAATTCTTCCTATCCTTTTTTGTTTTAGGAATTTGAGAGAAATATCTTATTGTGGAACCAGACACCCATCCCTCCATTGTGCCAAAAGGGCATAGAAGTTTTCTATTCCCTATTGATTTGTCTCTTGCTTTTTTGTTTTTTTATCACATTGGGAGCAATGTATGATTTTAAGTTGAGGGTGAGGTATATTTTGTATTTTGGCTAAAATTCTCGAGCATCTAAGGTGCTTTAATTGATTGCTTACTTTGTTGTCTTGTGTTTTTCTATGATTTGCCTATGATACACTCTTAGAGTCATGCACGTGTGAGGTAATATATGAAGAGAAAACAAGTATGATTTTGAACATATTTTAAAATTTTCTCGTCCATCTCTCATGCACACTTAATTCCTTCATCATCCATATCCTAGGTCTTGTATTCTTAGAGTAGCTTTATTGAATCTATACGTTTGTTGTTACCTCGAAAAGTCTTCCTAACATCAATTTTGTTATGCATATTCATTAGCAACCTACTAATTTTTCCACTTGTCTAAATAAATAAATAACTCTCCCATAATTAGTTAGGGTTTCTTGATGTTAGTGTGGTATGAACCACACTTCTTCTATTCCATTGTATTTGTTAAATTTTTGTAAGAAAAATGAAAATGATAAGAAAGAAACGAAGTTGGTTTGTTCAATTGCATGTCATTGTCACCTTGTATTAGAAAGTTGCATTTCTATCTTACCATTGTTGGAGTATGGAGAAAGCAAGTTGAGGGTCTTTTAAGTCTTTATATAATATCAATAAACATATATAATAGTCTATTTTGGTTCATCACAATGATGTTTTGCTATATTTTATAAATATTTTGGTTTATTTTTCTATATTTGAAAATAAACCAAATTATAAGTGATAGACTCTATGACTAATAAACTACTATTGATAAATTCTAAAAAGTTAGATCCAAAATTTGTTACTAAATTCTTTTGCTTGGTTACATTAGCTAATGCTTTGAATTGGATTGATATATTTGTAATTGCCCAAAAATCAGCCAATTTGTAGAAAGAGAATATGGAACACGCATAAACGACAATTGCTATGAAAAGTCTTTGCTTGAAGGGAAATTAGTGCTGACAAGTTGTGGTTCAATTTAAGTCTGTAGTCATTCCTTGGCTCTCGCTGTGTTTGTTGCTTCCAACTTTTTCCACATATGCATCTCCATCACTCTGTCCAAAATATCTTCAATCATTTTCCTTATCAAGACTTTGTACAAAAAAAACTTGACTTCCATTCCCAATTGTTGAGTCAAGCAAATTCCCACATTACAAGAACACACAATGGCATAGATCAAAATTAACAGCCATGGATAATAACATTTTGGTCTACTTTTTCCTCTTTCTGATCTCTCTCCTTTTGGGCCTCAAACTTTTGCTACACCATGGCAAAAACCTTCCACCAACCCCACTCTTTTCCCTTCCATTAATAGGCCATCTCCATCTCCTCAAACACCCTATCCACCAAACCCTTCACAGCCTCTCAAAAAAGTATGGCCATGTCTTTTCTCTCCGATTCGGCTCCCATCTCGTTGTAGTTATATCATCTCCTTCCGCCGTTCGTGAATGCTTCACAAAAAACGACATCATTCTCGCAAATCGACCATTCTTAAACACCGGAAAGCACCTATCGTACAACTTCACGGTACTAGCCGTCGCCCCATATGGAGAGCTTTGGCGTAGCCTTCGCCGCATTAGTACTTGTGAGATTTTCTCTACAAGTAAACTCAATTCGTTCTCGGGTATACGACAAGATGAAGTGAAGCGATTGTTGCATAGATTGTGTAATCGCAATTCGGTCGAAGAATTACTATTGTTTTCAGCTGTGGAACTGGAGCCAATGTTGTTGGATTTTACATCTAATATTGTCATGAGGATGGTTGGGGGAAAGAGGTATTTTGGAGATGATGTGTTGGATGAAGGACAAGCTGAGAAATTTAGAGATGTTGTGAAGAGAGTGATGTTGTATGCTGGGGCAACTAATCCAGGAGATTTTATACCATTATGGAATTGGATTGATCCAACTGGTCTGGAGAAGAAGATCATGAAAGTTGGGGAAGAAGCTGATGAAATATTTCAAGGTTTGATTGATGAGATTAGGAATGAAGAAGCAGATGGGAACACTATGATTCATCATTTACTTCACTTGCAGAATACTCAACCAGAATACTTTAGTGACCAAATCATCAAAGGCCTCATACATGTATGTTAACTCTTTTTGCATTTTTTTTTACCTATTTAATGTTTGATTGACTTTTCAAGTGTTGGAATTTGAAAAAAGAATGTAATTTCGATAATTTTTATTGTTTGATAACTATTTAGAATTGAGTTTAAGAAAATCAATTAGTTTGAGGGAACCTTGAAAATGTATGTTTTCTGTGTTCAATTGGAATTTCCTTCTATTCATGGTATATTGAAATGATCAAAATACCCTCACATTACTTTACTTTTTCTGTTTTACATGGCTGCCATTGGAGACCAGTGGCACCCACCACACCATCCCGCTGTGTGGTCAGAGAGTTTTAAATGCAAATTTGAAGTTTTTAATTTAAAATGTGTTTAATGGTTGTCTTTTACACTAATTTGACATTGACAGGTGTGTAGCAACCCAAATAAATCTATGTATAAAACACTTTGAGAAAAATGTAACTATGGTTAGGAACCAAAACAGTTTTTACAAAAAGGGTCATAATTAGAAAATAGAAATTTTTGAGAAAAAAAAATTAGACTCTAAGGTGTATTTTTTTAAACAATGTTTATCAAAATAATTTAAATAAAATAAAATAATTTTTTTTTCTCTAGTCAATCAAAACATATCCTAAGATGATGAATGTTTGCAGGTTATACTTTTAGCAGGAATTGATACAATATCTGTAACATTAGAATGGGGACTCTCGCACTTGCTCAACAATCCAAAGGTAATAAAGAAAGCGAGACTTGAGATAGAACGTTTTGTTGGACAAGAACGTCTAGTCAACGAAGATGATTTATCAAGTTTGAGTTATTTGCAAGGAATAATCTTAGAAACTTTGCGACTAACCCCAGCAGCCCCTCTACTTGTGCCACACTGTGCATCCGAAGATTGCCAAATCGAAGGGTACGACATACCACGCGACACAATCATATTTGTTAACGCTTGGGCAATACATAGAGATTCAAGTCTATGGAAAGATGTCACTAGTTTTAAGCCAGAAAGGCATGAAAATGCAATAGAATTGTCTGATTCATACAAACTATTACCATTTGGGTTGGGGAGGAGGGCATGCCCTGGTGTAGGAATGGCGCAACGTGTGCTTGGCTTGACATTGGCATCATTGATTCAATGCTTTGATTGGGAAAGAATGGATAGCTCATTAGTTGACATGACTGAAGGCCAAGGTATCACTATGCCAAAAGCTCAACCCTTGGTAGCCAAGTGTAAACCACGCCCTATTATGAGAGCTCATCTTTCATAGTGAAGTTTTTCACCCCATGTAAATATTAATCCAACCATCTCTAAAGGGAAGAGATTAAAATTAAAGGTTGTTATCATAATTATCATTCTTGAGAAAGTTTTGCTATTAATTTATGGTAAGCATCTTGTATGTAACATTTCTAAAGTTATGAAAATCATTATCATGAGTGCATACATGTATATTGATAATAATAAATAAATAATTGTATTGTGTGTATAATAAAATTATTACCATGGTAATTTTAGAGAGTAAGCTGAAATTCGAAAAAAAAAAAATTATTACAATTATTGTGACTTTAACCCTTAGCTCACTACTTAGGAAGACTTTATATATATATATATATATGCCTATGTGTTGGTTAATTTCTTATACAACCTAGATGTTTAACTAATTGAGTTTGACAGTTTACATACTAATCAAACACTTGCATTAAGGAAGATAATCGAGCTAAGTCGATTAAAACCCAAATGGACTAAGTTACTATATGTTTATGCTTTTGTGGGTAGTCTTACTCTTCACTCCGAGTTATGGACTTCAAAAGCTTCCACTCATGGAGATGGTCATTTCTAGATATTGAAAAAACTAATGAGTAAATGTGTATTAGTGCTTTATATATTTCAATTCTGTTTTTAATCTCCATGTTTATTTTTTTAGCTTGTTTGGCTATTGAAAGTGAAAAATGTTTAGGAGAATTTTCTTTGTGAGTATATTTGTGATTAAACTCTAAGGTGATGTCCACTTGCAACTATTTTTTTTTCACTCTTGGTGTCAAAAAGGGTTAACGGTGTCAAAGATTGAAAATGGAATTTACACTGTTCGCCACATGGCATTAGGTGCAATATTTCAGTCTTTTAAAAAAACCGAATCTTGAGAGTTTTAGTTTTCCCGAAAGACTAAATTGAGTAAGACAAAAACTCCACTATTTTTGTAAATAACTTTTCAAACTACTCCATATTTTAGAATACTTTTCAAAACTACTTTATTGTTGTATTCACATCGACAAAACAAAAAAAAAAACAAAAAGGTCCAACAAGCAAATTCCTCCTCTTAACAAGCATATATCACCAATGTTTATGGAACCAAGCAAAATTTTAGAACTTTAAAATGTTAAAATTTAAACATGAAACAATTTCATTCTTTTCATTTATTAGGTGTTAGTAGTTAGAATATATATACACAATTTATATAAAATACTAAGTGGGTGTTTGGGCTCCAGTTTATCACTGTGGGCTTGGGTTATAATAACCCAAACCCACGTTTGGGGTCCGTGTAATGGAAACCCTAGTTTTAGGGTTTCCATTAATCCGTCTTCAAACTTTACTCCTTCGTCTTCCATTCTCAATGCTTCTCGGTTTACTTCCTCTCAACTCGTCTTCAATCTCTCAACACCACTTCATCCTTAAACCCGTTTAATCCTTCCAATCTCCACACAAAATCATCCCCTCTCTTCAATCCTTGTAACCATATTGATTTCAGTTTAATTGCCGAAAAAACTTTCCCCTTTTTTCCTCAACTCTTCGTCCTTTGGCCGTCGTTTTTTTCTGGGTAAAAATAGTATCTTCCTCTAATTTTGTTTCTCTCCTACTCTTCGTCCTCACAATTTTCGTTGAAGGCTTCGCTCACAGTGTTGCCTCCCAAACAAATCCCCCTTTCGGTTTCGTTGAACGGCTGGGTTTTACATTTTGCCTCCGAAACTCAAGCGCTTGCATGTTCACCACTCTTCTTGGTGAACATGCAATCCGACTCGGTTTTCCCCTTCCACTTCCCCTTGCCGCTTGGACTCCCATTTGCCGATCGAGTATTTTTTTTTCTCTGATTTGGACACTTTCTACACTATGGATACTATCATCTTCTGCATTTAGGATGTTCGAGCAAGGTAGGTTTGGAGGTAAGTGGTTGGATTTCGAGTTTCTGTCTTCGCGGATGATGAGGATTACGTTTATGTATTGTCTGAATAATTATTTGTGATTAGTTCTGTTGTCTGAATAATTATTTGTAATCGTTTTTGTTTTTTACTTCAGTTTACTTCCATATTTTTTCATATTCGGTCATCCCCATTTGAAACTATACTGCTGTTGTTTGCTTTCCATGTTTCTGACTAGTTTTGTTCCTTTGAATTATAGTTTTTTGTAATTACTTTTCTTTATGTGCTTCTCAGAAAAATTATTTGAAGTACTTTTGTTTCTTACTTCAATTTACGTCCATATTTTTTCATTTTTGGGCATCCAGTTTGAAATTATAATGTTGTTGTTTGTTTTCCATGTTTCTTAATACTTTTGTTCGTTTGAATTATAGTTGTTTTTGTAATTACTTTTGCTTATGTACTTCTCTGAAAATTTATTTCTAAGCAGTTTTTTTCTTACTTTAATTTCCTTCCATATTTTTTCAATTTTGGCCATCCCTGTTTCAAACTATGTCCCTGTCTTCCATGTTTCTAACAGGATAGAGGGTGAATAAAGTATGCATTTATTCAATTTTGCCATATTTATGTTAACAAGAATCTGTTATGTTTAAGGCATATTATGGGTCATGACTTTCTTATTTATTTGAAGTATATACTTTCTTATACACAACCTTATCCATTGCCATTTCATACTTTTCATGATTTCTTTCATCTCATCTCATGTTCACTGTCCATAGCCATTTTAAGGGATGTTGATGTTGTATGACTCTTTGATATACATTTTATGTGTCCATGTTGTATGCTTATTTGGTTGTATTTCTATAGCTATATATACTTTGCTGCACATCCTGTTGCTGTATATTTTGTATTCATGTTTGTAATAATAGATCCAGTTCGTTACATCGAACGGATTCAATTCCTCTGAGGCACAACGTTTTTTAAAATAACATGGGCTCATTTTCTCATTCATTTTAATGAATCTTGTTTTTTCATTTCGACATCGACATTCCTCCAAATAATACGGTACGTAAGCGATACACTTCATCCTTATACTATTTATACTCGTACTTGTGTTATGTCGGAACACTGATTTCCTTACTTTATTTGCAGGATATCCGACTTCATACTTCGGTCGTCAGAGGTACGAGGCATTGGCGCTTTCTATTGTAGTACTTTATTTTCAAATATTGTCGTTTAATATTTTAGCATTATACTTTATTGTACTTTGGAATTTAGTGACCGTATTGGGTATTAATGAATTCTGTTTTTTTCATGATTTAAAATGTAACTCCATTTCGTACTTAAAAGTTTGTTTCGGTTTTCAAAAATTGTGTTCGATTTTCAAAACAATCATAAAGAAAGTGTATACCCACACAAACAGATGAATATATGAAAACTTGAAATGTGTGAACTCCATTTCGTACTTTACTACTTTATTTTTGTCATTTTTCACACACTACTCTATTTTTGTCATTATTTTAAAAAAACTATATTTTTTAAAAATAACCCAATATAAAGAATTAACTTCAAGAACTAATTTTGTTTTTAAATTAGAATTAAAATAACCTAAATCTCTATACTATTAATAGCACGACATTTCCTTGATCTTGTTAGATATTTGCTCACCAAGTACAAATATTTAAACCTTTATAATAAACTAAGAAGGTCATATTAATTATGAATAAGCTAAGGTTTGTAAAAAAAGATATAAATTTGAATTTAAAAGGTGTGGATCAAAACAAAGAAAATTGCATTTGTAAAACAAACAATAAACCATACACTAGAAAAGTCTATACATATTATGAATATGTTGTAACAAATAAAAGGGAAGGAAAAAAAAACTCTTTTAACTTAGAGTAGCACATGATTTGAACAAAATGATATTGTTAGGTAACAATCTTAAAAGAAATTGTTTTGAAAAATATCCTAAAAGAAATTATTGATATTGGTAGAAAAGTATAATTATTTTATTTATTTTTCTTCTACACATTTTATTAAATTTAATGCTCATAATTAATATGAATATGTATTAAATTAATTTAACAAGGACATGTCATGTATCAATACGTTTTTGCCTAAATTACGGGTTTACACTTTTCACAAACATTCTAAAAAACAAATGACCACATCGTAACTGAGTTTTAAAAAAAATTGACAACTGTTTTTTTCCATATTAGCCACACTTTTCAAACTGAACAACACGAATTTGGAAAAATATTTTGGTCATGTATAGTACATACCCATATTAGCAACATATTCGTGGTGCATAAGTTCCTTTTACATAACTATAGTTTACAAGTACATAATGTATTTTATTCTAATGCATGCATTGATGGTGTACTAGCATTACAGTTACAAAAATAGATCGTGAGGTTCGTAGTCGCTACCCTCAAATGGCTAACGAAAACATTCGCACTATACTAGCTGTCTTCACATCCACCCATAATCAGTTAGTAATGCTATTGGATGCACTGATGAATGACAATAAGCGGGTGACACATACACCGTACGAAATTAGGCACCAAATTAGACAGCTTTCATACTTCCTTATGATCCACTCCTCCGACCTCGAATGTCGTCAAAGTACCAGAACGGACAGGCGAACTTTTTCCATTCTATGTCACTTACTGAGGACGATTGCTGGTCTGACGTCGACCGAAACCGTTGATGTCGAGGAAATGGTCGCAATGTTTCTGCATATATTGGCACACGATGTCAAGAATAGAGTCATCCAGCGGGACTTCGTGCCATCAGGAGAGACTGTTTCCCGTCACTTTAACCTCGTACTGTTGGCTGTGTTGCGATTGCACGATGAGTTGTTGAAGAAACCACAGCCAGTGACTAACACATGCACCGATTCACGATGAAGGTGCTTCGAGGTTCGCATATTACTAAATTCTGTTACTTATCAATCACGAAGTCCAACTACTTAAATACGCGATATTTCATTCTGCAAAACTGCCTTGGGGCATTGGATGGCACGTACATCAAGGTGAACGTGCCGCAATGATAGGCCTAGGTATAGAACACGTAAGGGAGAAGTTGCCACAAACGTCTTCGGTGTGTGTGATACGAAAGGCGACATCGTCTTCGTATTGGCTGGCTGGGAAGGGTCCGCAGCAAATTCGCTCATTCTTCGAGATGCTATTGCATGACCAAACGGCCTGCATGTTCCTCAAGGTAATCAAATGTTTTATGCCTCGCACATATACTACCTACAACGTCAATCAAATTAGTTAGATCTGACGCATTCGTAACAAGTTATTACTATCTATGCGACGCGGGATATCCCAATGCAGAGGGATTTCTAGCTCCATATAGAGGACAAAGATACCACTTGCAAGATTGGCGAGGAGCGAGAAATGCCCCTGCCACTGCGAAAGAGTACTTCAACATGAAACATTCCTCCGTTAGGAATGTTATTGAACAAGCGTTCGGTTTGTTGAAAGGTCGATGGGCAATCCTTCGCGGGAAGTTCTACTATCTCGTGCAAATTCAATGTCGAACAATTCTAGCATGTTGTCTACTACACAATCTCATCAATCGCGAGATGACGAATGTCGATTTTGTTGACGACCTTGACGAGGAAGACTCCACGTACGCGACGATTGGAGGTGATGGCATTCAATTCGTTGAGAACTCGAACGAATGGACACAGTGGAGGGATGATTTGGCTGTCGAGATGTTCAATCAATGGCAGTTGCGTAACGAATAGACTATGCGTGTCGATTTAGTAGTCCTGTATTTGTTTTTAGTTAGTATTGGGTGTGTCTTCTTGTACACTTAAATGTATGCATGCAGTATAAAAAACGAATTAGATAATTTTGCCTTCATGTGTATTTTAACAATTTTGCCTTCCTGTGTATTGAAAATACTGATTTCTATGCATCGTTGTAGGATTGTCAGTATGGCAAGTTCATCACATGCTCCTAAGCATGTATGGATGAAGGAGGAGGAGGCAACCCTCGTGGAGTCTATGGTTGAGTTGGTATCTGTTGGTGGATGGAAGTCAGTCAATGGCACATTCAGACCCGGGTATCTGGCACAACTTCTGCGAATGATGGCGGCAAAGTTGCCGGGATGCAATGTCCATGCGACCACAGTCATTAACTATCGCATAAAGACGTTGAAGCCCTCATACCAGACAATCGCAGAAATACGCGGCCCATCATGCAGTGGGTTTGGTTGGAATGACGATGCGAAGTGCATCGTTGCTGAGAAGGAGTTGTTTGAATACTGGGTCAAGGTATGTGAAAACTATAATTGTACACTGATATAATTTTCAATATGAAACAAGTCTAATATTTGATTTTTCTTTCCTATGCAGAGTCATCCTGCAGCCAAGGGCCTGCTAAATAACCCTTTCCCATATTACGACGAGTTGTCGTATGTATTCGGGAAAAATCGTGCAAAGGGAGCCCATGCGGAGACATTTGTCGATGTCGGATCGAACTTTCCTCCTGGGTTTGAGGAATTTGCACACGTGGGTCTCAATGATATGGAAATTCCTTCCATGTCCAGCCGTAGGTTTAACATGTCCCCCAACGACATCGCACGACCAGGTCGAGGAAGCGATAGTAGGACGACTTTGAGCGGCTCAAAGCGAAAGCGGGGAGGGCAAACTTCGGAAACAGCTGATGTCATTAAGGATGCGATGGCTTGCCAAACTGACCAGCTGAGGCTCATTGCAGAGTGGCCGCGGTTGGCACTCGAGGATGAAAGCAGGGTCCGAGAGAGGTCGTTCGCGCATTGCGTGCCATACCTCAGCTCATTAGGTTGGAAAGGGCGCAATGCAATCGAATACTAATGAACAATTTAACGGACATGAAAGGTTTTCTCGAATTGTCAGATAAGGAGAAGCTTGACTACTGAACGGTGATCATACAAGGCGCTAGCTGATTGTTTGTTTTACTTCCACGGACTATTGTTATGCTTTCTTTTTATGACTCTACCTGTTAACTGCTTTTTATTGGTGTTTTCGAATTATATTGCAAGTCATGTGTTTTTTTTTCCAATGATTCATGTAGTAAAATTAATGTGACGTAATTTAATTTTTATTTATAATATATGTATATATGTATATGTATATTTGCACTCGGTATTCCACTTTTACGTGTTGCGTCACAATAGATAATCAAACGTAAGTATATACATATATATGTATATTTACACTCCGTATTCCACTTTTGTTGCGTCACAATAGATAATCAAACGTAACAAGTCATCGACAACATGTTCAATATGGATGAAACCAATCCATAAATTAAGTCAATTACTTTAGGCGACGTCAGATGATTTGGAAAAAAAAAATAATTTACTTTCACTATTGGATTTTAAATATGAATTTGATAAAAAAAATTATTTAAATAATAAATATATCACATCACTACCAATATAACACTTCCCCCAAACACATCTTATCATAACACTATCATAACCCTACCCACATAACACTTCCCTCAAACACATCTTATCATAATACTATCATAACACTACCTAAATAACCCTTCTCCCAAACACATCTTATCATAATACTATTATAACACTACTCACATAACCCTTCCCCCAAACACACCCTAAATATATTAAAGAAAATATGAAAATGAAATGTAAATACAATTAAGATTTTTTTAAATAAATAGAGTTAAAAGTAAAAATTAGATTATATTTCTAATAATATATTTAGAATATCATAAATATTTGGAATTTGAATATCTTTATACGAAAAACCTTCACTCACGTTAGGAATATTAGATTAAGATGTAATTCTAGAAACAAAATTTGGGGAGCATTTGAAGTGTGTTTTAAAGTTTTTCTTCTTATTTGTTTTCATCTTTGACACTTCCAAATATGACATACACCACCAGATGACACTGTCAAAGAAAGAGAATGAGGCTATGATAAATCTTAAATCACTCATCATCCCATAAACAAGTTGATGTTTGAAGGTAAATTTAACCACAAAAAAGGTGAATGTTGTCGATGTTGCTTTACCATATTGAAACGTTCAAGCACCTTCTCTAAATATATTGCTCCTGTGATATGTATAACTTCTTGAATGCTCTTTCAAGAACTTTTCGAATTCAAGAAATTTTCTTTGCTGACCCCAAATCCTTCATGACAAATTATTTGCTCAATTGTTTTTTTCAAACTATTAATTATTGAAACATTCCTGCCAATAATCAAAATGTCATCAACATAAAACAATAATATAACAAAACCATGATTAGGAAATTTCTAGACAAAACAAAATAATCAGAAGTAGTTTTTTGTAGTCTTGCTCCCCATAACTGACTAAAACTTCTTGTACCATCGATGCATGTTTCAACCGATAAAGACTTTTCTTTAGGGTATACATCAAATGCTCTTTGCCTTTCTACTCAAAACCCTCTGACTGTTCCATATAGACTTCTTTATCTAAATCTCCATGAAGAAACGTAGTCTTAACACCCATCTACTCAACCTCTAAGTTAAGACTAGTTGCCAAACCCAACACTATGTATATGGAAAACATCTTGACTACGCTAGAGCAAAAATTTCATCAAAGTCGACACATTTCTTCTGATTGTACCCTATAACAACCAATCTCGCTTTGTAACGCTACTTTGAGGTATGTTCTTGTTTCACTTTTAAATCCATTTATTTTTCATTGTGATTTTTTCTTTAGGCAGCTTCACAAGCTTAAAAGTGTGGTTTGCATGTAAAGACCTTACATCTATATGCTTCATTTTGAAATGAAATATAGCATTCTTACCAAAGTATATCACACATCGTTGTTGTTTGAAGCCAAACTCCTGCATAAAGCGCTTCATCTGCAAAATCTCTTTGCAAGCCTCTGTTGTTGCAATATATTATGTTTCAGTTGTAGAAAGTGCAACACACTTTTGCAACCTTGACTGCCAAGACCTTACACCACTGGCAAATGTCATCAACCGAAAGTAGACTTTCAATATTGTCTAAATCTCTTGCCATATTTGAATCAGTGTACCCAGTAAGTCTGGCTTTCCACCCTAAAATGTGAGCTTCAAAGAAAGTACCTCTCAAATATCTCATGATGCACTTGACTGCCTCCCAATGTTGTTTTCCTAGATTATATTGGACATAAAACGACAAACGACACCAACAACATGAGAAATATCAAGTCTCGTACATACCATGATATACATTAAATAAGCTCCCAATCGCTGAAGCCTGAAATAAAAAACTTGACTACTGCACGGTGTGTGTCTTAGGATGATAGAAGAAAATAAAGATGAAAAAAAAACAAAGAAGCCATTAATATATCAACAAAATCTGTTAGATAACTTTCAACCAACTTCAAGTGAATATATGTATCTAAACAAATCATAAATATAGTCACAAAGACTTTTCGACCCTCAACAATATGGTAAAATCTTTGAAGCGATCTTTTAACCAAATATACACATTATAGAATCACAAATATAGTCACAAAGATAACTCTCCTAGACTTTTTCACCATCAACAATATCAAAAAATCTTTGACAGCGATAGACTCCGATCTACGATATTGAAGTCTATCGCTGATAGACGCTTGGTTGAAAAATCTATCAAAGTCTATCAATGATAAAGTTGAAAAGAGGTTTAGAGTTTTCTTTGTGGCTATATTTTTAATGTCGATTCATGGACTGTATAAAAGAGCCATTGTGGCTTTCAGCTGCCTCTATTGATTTTTAATGTTAATTTTTCTTCTTATTAGTTGTCTCATCATATCGATTGATATATACTTCAAGTTTGCTCACTTATTTATTGTGTACATTGTAAGGAAGCTCACTAACGATAAGCAGTTTCTATTAACTATGTTTTTGGCTAACGACAGTTGAACAAGATATTTTACTGAATTGAAGCATTTAATAGAGCTCATCATCACAAGTTCTTTATTTTCTATTGAATTGTACAGGTATATAAACCTTGTGGCATCACACAATTTGCTAAATAGTTGAACTAGGTACGTATTAAGATTGTTGTTTATTCATTTGTACTATTTTGTGAACTATAATATTGACTTGTGTTTCTTTGGTTATAATCGTACAACTATGTGAGAAGCTCTCTCCCAGTATGTTTACTGCACTTGGAAATTATAAGTTAAAAATTTTCAATTAATGGCCTTTAATGGTTAAGATATTATGTTCTTTCTTATAACTCAATAAAGGGAGGTTTCTTGTAGTGAACAAGTTAGACTTCGCTCTCAATGAAATCTTCATTTTTAACTACGTATGCTAAAATGGCAATTAATTGAACAAATTAGGTCATAAACCATTGTTTGTTACTTCTCATTCTAATCCCATCTGTTTAGATCAATTCAATAGTATTATATAATTGGGTTCTAATCGCTAAAATTAGGTTTTGTGACTTATGTTTGTGTCGATGTGGTCTAGGGTCTTGTAGATGGATGGATGTTTCCCTTTTTGTAATGGTTGTGTTTACATGTCTTGTCTTCTTATAGGTTTGTAGTGACCTTTTTGTTGAATACTTTATGCACATAATATTCTCTAGGCATGTTGTTGATTCTTATTGTATGACTATCTTACAGCTATGATAGCCAATGAAGTGTTTCATTTTTACATTGTTAGTTTAATGAGTTATCAACTTTGTTTAAGTTTTTTTTCCTTTTAATTAAACGAGTTAAGTTGGAATTACGAGTATAGTGGCAAAATAAGAATTCTCAACGAGTTAAGTTGGAATCAATAATAACATTTAAATAGATGTCGGTCACCCTTTAGACATTGAACAATCGATCTAGACGATCGTTTACCAACATCTAAACAATTGTGTACTAATATCTAAACGATATTGATACAAAAATTTTGGTACAAGATTGTTTAAATTTGGTACATGATCATTTAGATTTGATATAAGGTCTTTTAGATTTGGTACAAGGTCTTTTAGATTTGATACAAGATTGTTTAGATTTGGTACATGATCGTTTATATCTTGTACTAAATCTAAACGATCTTGTACCAATACCAAGATTGTGTATCAAAATCATTTCAAGATCATGTACTAATACCAAGATTGTGTACCAAGATCATTTCAGGATCGTTTAGATGTTTGGATATTGGTCCACTTGTATACCAATATCTAAACGATCAGTTATCTATCTCAGATAGACAAATAAGTGATAGATTCAAAAGATAGTTTACCAAGATCTGAATGATTGTATATGAATATCTAAATGATCTTTTAAACTATATTATACGTTTAAATTAGAAGTTTTTTTGTCCGTGTATGGCCAAAATCACAAAATATTTTTGTTATTTCACGTTGTGGGATTGTGGGCTTTTTTCTTTTTCAAAATTGTTCTATAATGTGTAAATATTTTCGTGTTTTGTTATATTTTTTTAAAACCCAAAATAAAATTATCAATAATGAAGGAGTTGTTTAAAAAATATAACAAAACCGTAAAATATTTACACTGTTTAGAACAATTTTGAAAAGAGAAAAAGCCCACCAACCCACCCTAAAAAATACCAAAAATGATTAATTGACACCTAGTATGCATAATATATTTAGTAAGCACAATAATTTAGATTTGGTTAAACATTTAAATTTTACTATCCAAATTTAAACAATTTTTTTCAACATTTTCGACCATTTTTTTTTGTGAAGATTTTTTGTATTTAGATTTTACTTTTCATATCACAACTAAAATAATAAAAATATTTTGCTTATTTCGAAGTTTACGACAATTATATAAACAGTCAAAATGTTGAACATTGTCTCATATTATATTATTATAAGATTCTGCATTTCAATTGTGTAAATCAATTCAAACTCGGGTGCCCCAAAATTCTGCGTTCACACACAATAACTGATATATTTATAAGATTTTTCCGAAAAAGAGTGTTCTTTTAGCTTTGTATTTATATAAACATCACCAAAGAAAAAAGCAAAAACATCAAACCATTATGGATGTTCTCATCCTTTCCATTTCTCTTTCTCTATTCTCTCTCCTTCTTGCCTTAAACTTTCTTCTTCGACCTCATCGCCAAAACCTTCCTCCAACCCCATTTTTCTGTCTTCCAGTCATTGGTCATCTCCATCTCATCAAACATCCTCTCCATAGAATCCTTCACAACCTCTCCAAAAACTACGGACATGTCTTCTCTCTTCGATTTGGTTCACGACTCGTAGTAATCATATCGTCCCCTTCCGTTGTCCAAGAATGTTTCACAAAGAACGATATCATTCTCGCAAACCGACCCTTATTAGACACAGGAAAACACTTAGCATATAACCACACCACCATGGCTGTTGCCCCTTATGGCGAACACTGGCGAAACCTACGTAGAATCGGTGCGCTCGAGTTATTCTCAACGAGTCGAATAAATCTATTCTCGAGAATGCGAGAGGAAGAAGTTAAAGCGTTGATGGTAAGATTATGCGGGAGTTCGTCGTTGGAAGGGTTCCGGGCAGTGGAGATGGAGAGTATGTTGTTAGATCTTATGTACAATGTTATTATGGGAATGATGGGTGGGAAGAAGGGTTGTGAAGAGGATGAGGGAAAATCTAAGGAATTTAGAGAGATGGTGACGAAGATTATGGCTGTCGGAGGGGCGTCGAATCCGGGAGATTTTATAGCTATTTGGAATTGGATTGATCCGAGCGGGTTGAAGAAGAAGGTATTGAAGCTTGGACAAACAATGGATGTTCTTCTTCAAGATTTAGTTGATGGGATGAGAAATGAGAGTGGTGAAGGGAATACTATGATTCATCGTTTACTTCAGTTGCAGAAAATTGAACCGGAGAATCACAGTGATCAAATTATCAAAGGCTTAATACAAGTATGTATCTCACTTCATTTACCATTTCCTGCTTTTCTTTTTTTCTTCTGACATTTTCAAAGTGATAAGTTTTAGTTTGTGTTGTATTTTCTTGACTTTTCTTTTTCTTTTTTAATTTTCCATTAATTAAAAAGTTTGAAAAGTCAAAGTAATACATTGTAAAGGGAGTGGAAACTAATTTGTTGAATAAAGAAATAAAATGAGAGAGTGGTAAAAATGCTTAAAAAATAGAAATGTTTAATATAATAAAATGAAGTAAACAAATAAGGTGAAAATTTTATTTATTTTTATCTATTTGGAATCGACACATCTGTTAGTAACATATGTCTATCTGAGTATATATGGAATCTGTATCATATATAAAAGTAAAATTTTAGTATTGTAAGAGATATTTTTAAAAATAGCAAAATAAATTAAAATATTTATAAGCACAAATTTTAGATTTTATCGATAATAGCCATTAATAGATTTTTTTATCAATGTCACTGATTCAGTAACTATCAATTTCTATTATTAATAAAATTTGAAAATTTTGTTTTTTACCATTAAATATTTTATCAAATTTTCTATTTTTGACAATTCTCCTAAGATAATTAGAATGGATAGTAATTTTAGGAATAATAATTTGGTATATAATAATATTTTTAAAATGTTACTATAAACTTAATTTTTTGGAGCGTTTGCAAAAAAAAAAAAAAATAATGATAATAGGACTCATGTCACTACATTTTCTAAATTGCAAAAATAGTAAATTTAAGAGTAGATAGTGCTCTGATAACCCTTAATAACCCTTTGATAGACCTCTGATAGCCGTGATATATTTAATTACTTGTCATATTTGTCATATTTGCAATATGCAAAAAAGAGTACTATAAACTGTTTTTTTTTTTCATTTGATACCATTTTTATAATTTTTTTCAAATCTAATTGCTATATTTGCAAACTATCCCTATATATTAAAATAAGACTACTTCCATAACTAATGGATTGCATAAATAAACTATAAATTGAGCAATAGAACCAAATTTTTTTCTCTGTTTTTTCTTTATTAGAAAGAAGAGTCATGCATAGTTTTTCTGCATTTTTCTTATATTTTCAACTTTAATCTATTTTGTAAATAAGAAATGTCTTAGAACGAAAAGTTAATTATTGATAATCAATGCTGGTTAATCATAGTTATAGATTGATAAACAGTTAAACATCATCAGAACTTTTTGAAAATAAAAAAATATGAACCCTGCTATGGCAATTTTTTCTGTCGATTTAATTTAAGTTTGATATGTTGTCATAGAATTAAAGTCATATTTTTTACCTTAAGTGTTCAACTGGCAGATCATATTAATAGCAGGAATTGACACAGCAGCTGTAACTTTAGAATGGGCGCTCTCTCATCTACTAAACAATCCAGATGTGTTAGAGAAAGCAAAAATTGAGATAGACAATGTCGTAGGACAAGAGCGTCTAGTAAATGAAGCTGATTTGCCAAGTTTGACCTATTTACAAGGAATAATTTTTGAGACTCTTCGATTGAGTCCAGCAGCTCCTTTGCTTGTTCCACATTGCTCTTCTGAAGATTGTAAAATTGGAGGCTACAATGTACCACGTGACACAATTGTAATAATTAATGCTTGGGCTATTCATAGAGACCCCAACCTATGGGAAGATGCCACCAGTTTTAAGCCTGAAAGACATACGAACCCTGTTGGAGTCGAGTCATATAAATTCTTACCATTTGGATTGGGAAGGAGAGCTTGCCCTGGTATAGGAATAGCCCAAAGGATGGCTAACTTAACTTTGGCAACAATGATTCAATGCTTTGAGTGGGAAAGAGAGGGCTCTTCATTGGTTGACATGAGTGAAGGTGAAGGACTTACTATGCCCAAAGCTCAACCATTGATAGCCAAATGCAAACCACGTCCAATCATGAAGGCTATGTTTAGTGATGAAAGAGAGTTTGATCAAAATATATCTCAAAATGGAATGTGAGTGTCAATCAACATTTTCAAAGACTTCGTAGTTGATATTATTGTTCTATATAATTTACTATAAATTTAATTTGTGTAAATAGGATTATAACGTTGTCATGCCCTCAAATTTTGTACTGGGTTATTTTGCAAATTGTTGGAATATAAATAATTAAAAGGACACTTCTTTTTTATAGATGTAAATGCATCATTTCACTTAATTATTTTATTTCCTATTGGATAAATATATGTGCTTAAGTTCTCCGGCTTATATCTCTTCGGCTGCTGTTGTGATTGTTTCAAAATATATGTTTCAGAGTGACTTGTCTCAGTAGATGTCTTGATTGTCGCAGTTCGACTTGCAAAATATATTCCTTTCCTTATATTATTTTGCAGATTTATTATTCGCTTGGATGTTTTCCTTTCCTCGTTCTTTGTCAATTTAATTATTTTGAGGATATTTTCTCTTTAGCTCCATTGTGTAACTCAAGCTCAAGAAGCTTTCTTTTGCTAGGCGTTGCACACGTTGTTTTGCTTGTTCTTCCAACAAAAGCTTTATAGAATATTGTTTTTGTAGCTGATAACTTTCTTTGAGTGTGATGACAAATCTTGTGAGTAGTTTGTGTGGAGAGTGCATTGACTCCAAAATATACTACACTGCGAGGGAGACTAAAGTTGATTGAAGAGAGAAGAATTTCTCAAACACTCAGGGGACCCTACGATTCTTGAGTGAAGGGAGTTTGCAAGTAAAAAAAGAAAAGATACCGTTAGAATATCTCTGGGCCCGTCTTTGGAAGTTTACAACATATTTGTTCAAAGTTTATTTCAAAGAAGTCCTCCATATTTGAAGCCATTATTTTATTAAAAGAATATAGTTAATAAAAATTATAAATCTTTTAATTAAAAGTTTATATAAAGATATTATCTTTTAAAGAAAGATTTGGTGGTACAAGATTTTATCTTCCATTCTTTCGTGGAGTATACACTACTACAAATTTGGTCTTTCTTGACGCACGCAAATTTTGATTTCTTGATGGTCATGGCAAAAGATTCTTGATATAAAAAATATTTTTTTTGCTATAATGTTTATCTTGACGGTCATGTACGTCAAGAAAAGTCCTCTTATTTTGTTGAAGAAATACGAAAAAACGTAAAAAATGTAGATTCTTGATTTTCTTGATGGGCAAAGTTCCCTTAGTTTTGTTGATGGTCCACAAACATCAAGAAAACTATTTCTCGATGGACAATAAACATCAAGAAAAATATATTAGTTGACTCCAATGTCCATCAAGTTAGTTAGGTTTTCTTGATAGACGAGGCCCATCGAGAGATAAATTTTCTTGATTTGCAATGACCATCATAAAAAAAAGATTAATATATTTGTTTTTGGGTTTATTGATGGGCATAAAATTTTCTTGATGGGTCTAGGGTTTCTTGATGGACAAAGATAAAAAAAAAATCATAGGCAAGGTTCATCAAGAAAAATGATATCATGGACAAGACCCATCACAAAAAATGATATCTTGATGGGCATTGCCCCTCAAGATAAAATTATTTTCCATGATATTCATCAAAGTTAACGGACTTAGAAAACACCATATTCATTAACAATATTCTTAAATCTTTACTATTTTTTCTAACTATTACTTTTTATTCATCAATAATACAATACTACTTTTTTAAAAGTTAAATGTTGTAATTATAATTAGATTGAAATAAGTGACTTTATCAAAATTAAATTAGTTATTGTGTTCAACTTTAACGAGTTGAATTGAAAGTTTGTAATTTTAGGGTTTTTAAAATTTGTAGAAGTTATAGAAGCTGGCCAACATGAGCTTAGCTTAACTGACAACTGTAAATTTGTAGAAGCTATTCATAAATTTGGATTTCAACTTTACAATTATCAGTAAACATTGAGGAGGGCATCAAGATCATGAAGTGCTAAGGTGGGTCTGAGAAAAAGGTCAACTTTAAAATTGTTAGTAAACATTGAGGAGGGCATCAAGATCATGAACTGCTAAGGTAGGTGTGAGAAAAGAAAAAGGAAAAGTAAAATAGAAAAAAAGAACAGGCTTTTTATTACATATTTTGGCCATCAAGGAAACTGGTTTTATTGATGGACTATTCAGTTTCCTTGATTGGCAAAAAACATCAGAGTCTCCTTTCTTGATGGCCAATACCATCAAGAAAATGGTTTTCTTTGATGAACTTTTCAGTTTCCTTGATAGGAAACAAAACATCGAAGTTTTCTTTCTTGATGACCAATACTATCAAGAAAGAGTTTTTGATGACATGTTTTGACCATCAAGAAAACTAAACTAGTTTTCTTGATAGTCGGGCTTTCTTGATGTATGCCTACTTGATGGGCAAAGAACATCAATGTAGACATTTTTTGACGTGCTTTGCACATTAAAGAAGGTCAAATTTGTAGTAGTGATAGCAGCATCTTGGGCTTCTATTATTTCGTGTTAATTGGCATTCTTGCGGGTGTGCAGAAAATTATGAAGGGAGATTCGTATCCTTGTGAAACAATTCAAATTGCTTGGAATTAATTGTTGTTTTTTTTCAAAGAAAAGTCTTTTTGGTTCAAACAAGAAGATCAAGCTTCACTATATGATGAAGAAACACTGAACTTTAATCAGATGATTGACGAGAAACTTGATTAATGGAGAGATCTACACTGACAACACCTGAATTTGCCGACTAATGAAATACATGATTAAGGGGGAGATTTTTATTTGAACTATAATAGTGATTGATTTACTTATAGTAAGATAGAATAACTCAAGTACAGAATGAAGAATATATGTGTTTTATTCTTTGTACTTATAATCATAAGAATGTAATTATGATTCATATCTCAAATATATAAAATCTCAGATCTCGGGTCAAGGACCCCTTACGTAGATGTAGTGTCATCAAACTGGGTTAACAATGTCTTGTGTTTCTACTATCTCTACTTATCTGCACTGTTAGCTATTCATACTGTTGATTAACTGAGGGTTCATCTCAATTTACTGTTGTTGACGCTTTCCTTATTTTATCTTATACTTTCTAGTGAGAGAAAGTTTCACACACTTAAGGTAGTGTAAGTTCTATACCGCTAATATTATATTCAAATATGTAGTGGAAGCCTAAGTTCAAAAGAGAGGGAGTCTCACATCTAAGGGGGGTCTAGGTGTTTATATGAGTTACACTCTACGGTTGCCTCTTTAATCGTTTTTGTATGCAGATTAATACAACATTGTAATTGCTTAAGTTAATTATATTCGTTGGTTATCTTTCCTAGGCATATGTGCCTTAGACATAAATGTTGTATCAGAAAATTGACTTACCAAGTCCTATGTGTTACTATTATTTTCATTTTTGTTGATTTGGTCTTGTCTTTGTGATCGCTAGGGCATATTGTTTATGACAATCTTAATCTGTGTGAAAAACTGCACTTCAAAATTTAAAATTCGTATAAAAGTTAATATAAGTCAATAAAGTTGTTTAATTTTGAATGGTTACCCGAACATTTTGAACTTGATAACACTTCAAAAGTTGAAGAAAATAGACTATAATTCTTTCATGAAAAAAGATTCTTGAAATTGTCTCAAGTTGTCGATATAACCATGTATTGAATGAGAAATATTTAACCAATTATAAATTGTCATGCATTTACTAAATCAATGAAGAAATTGCAAATAATTAAATGTAAGGCTAATTAAAAATTGACAAATGTCTCAAATTGAAATTGAGGGTGATATAAATGATGTCAAATGCATTCATCATGACCGTTGGATTGAATAAAATTAACTTGGTCCAACAATATATCATTTAATTCTTTTTTGGCTAAAATCTTACTGAGTCCAAAAATAGATTTAAATTAGCTCAAGAGATAACTGTCGGAATAGAAAAATTGGTGATAGCATCTGAAAAAAAAGCAGCAGAAATAAAAAAATAACAAATTGAAGATGCACCCATTTATTTAATTATATTAATTTCGACTCTGACCCTGATTATAAGATAATTTGTAGATTCAAAGTACATTGTATTTTAATGGATCCAACATAAAGCATGATATCGCACATTTGAGAAAGACACTATATTTTACAAACCACCTAAGAGTTTAGTAAATCCTAACTACATCTGGGACTTTGTTGCAGGACGAGATTGCAACAACTTTCCCTATAATAATGAGAAATATATCTTTCAGATTCTCATTTTGTTATATCATAAATCATTTATTAACAATTTTGGTAATTTATAATTAAATAATACATAATATGTATTTTTAATAACAATTTAGAATTATATTATTAAGTAAATACATAATATCTATTTTAGATTTGATTTCGAAAATTCAGCGTTGATTTGATATGCAAAATACGTCCATTAAGAATTTTGTAATTTTTTATTATTTTAAAATGTATATTTTGATAGTAGTTATATCTATTTTAAAAATATATATTAAAATGTATATGCACAATACTTTCATTATTTTAAAATTTATTATTTTTAAATGTATATTATTAATTATATCTTTCTTTAAAAAATATTTGAAAAATATGTATTTTTTTTATAATATTTTGAAATATCATTATTCATGTTATTTACTTTTATTAATTTAAATGTCGTTTTTTAAAATTTGTAAACTCTATCTTATTTGTTTAACATTGGTACATCCGCATTAGTTTTCGAAGGCAATAATAGAATTATAACAAACAAGTTTTTTGTTATGGCTTTACAACGAGTCAAGACTATTTTGGATGGTAGATGGATTGAATCTTCTTGGTATCTTGATTATCGTGTTGTTGAGGTATATGTTCCATTTTCATTTTCGGTTCAAGGATTTGTTGAATGTATTTAAGGTAGACTTTTTCTGTCTTCAAATCCTTTCGTGTCTTGTCTGACCGTTTATCATGACTGCAACAATTACAACCTCATTCAGATTGTTGAGGATAAGGATGGGTCTTGCTTATGTTAGTTTTGTCGAAATATCCTCATAATGATTTACTTGTGGTTGTTGACTCTATATTGGCTGATGCGGCTGGAAGTACAACGTATTTGAATAGTGAAGTACCCAGATCTCAACATTCACATCATGACACGAAGATCATTGACGTTGATGCCTTTAAACCATTCATGATACAAGATGGTTTAATTTTTAGTTGATAATGATTTTTTTCGTTAAATGACTAGTTATTTGTGTGTTTTTTTTAAATGTAAAGTAAAATCATATTTTCTCCTATAAAAAAACAGAATTATGCTATTGCGTTCGTAATTTTAAAAGATGAAAATTATTTTATAAATTTAGAGATGGTTGGTTATTCAATTTAAGTTGTTGGGATTTAAAATTCATTGTATTTCTTAAATTTGAGATTTTTCTTAATCAAATCGTAATTTATTATTTATTATTAATTTATATCAAAAAATTATTATTTATTTATTAATAATTTATATATTTAATTTGAACTTGTTGGGATTTTGTTGTTAATTTATATTAACATGTTATTGTTGCTTATATTGTTGATATTTTGTTGATTTATATTAATAATTTTTTTATTTTTTTAATCTTATATTTTTTTAATTAAATCGTAATTTTAGTTATTTATTGTTATGAGAATTTGATTTTCTAATAATTTAAATTTTTTATTAAAAATATTTTATTGACATTTTAGATTTTTTTTAAAGGACAGAGAAATTCGATGGATATTATCAAGACCAATTCATGGTACTGTTTGCATCGGTACAAGTTTATGATCAAGTGGATGTTCTTCGACATTAACGAGTTCATCTACCAAAAAGCTCCATAAAATCTATTTTAGATTCCCTTTTAGAGTACTCCCAGTTTACTATTGAGTAAAGGTCGATGGACAACATGATGAAGTGCGACCAGTTGAGGTAGGTACTATTCTGTTGGTCGATGTTTTGTGAACGATATTGTGGGTCGTAGATCTTGCGAGGAATCTATCGTTTGCCAATGTATTTTATTGAGATACTAAGTTTGAGATTGGGCATGGAGATGAAGAAGATGAAGAATTGGGAATTGAGGGTGGGGATTTAGGGATGGTTAGTATTTTGCATTAGAAAAAATTAAAGAAAAAGTTGATTTGATTTGATTTGGGATGCGTGATTCAATTAGGGGTATTTTGGGTTTTGAGAATGATTGTATTTGGAAAGTGAGTTTTTTTTACTAGACTAGGGGCATTTAAGGCAAATTCGTAGCAATAATTTTTTTATTTTTCAATTTTGCCATATTAACAATTAAAGTACAATTTTGCTATTTATCCAAAGTAAACAACAAATCTATATGGTTGGGCACAAGGGGCCAGGTTAATAGACCAACTAAGCTGAAATTCACAAAGTTCATCTAAGAACTGTATAAATAGATGAGTTCTCTTTATTTGTGAGGGTAAGAAATTTTATACTTAAGAGAGAGATCTAGAGATAATTCTCCAAACAGTTAGAAGACTTCCTAACTTCTGAAGCTAAACACTCCCTGAAGATACAAACATTCTTTCAGGACTTTGATTTTAAGAACATCACTTGTTTTATTTGTAGTAGAGATGTGGAATTAAAACTTCTCTACACATCTTGCAAGGAATAAAACTCACTACATTTGAAGAATTAACGACTCGAGCCCACAACATAGAGCTAAGCATGACTAATGAGAAACTAAAGATTTCCTAATCCCTGAAGGTAGAAAGAGTAAAAGAGAAATCAAAGATACCAAATAGATTATGGAAATGCCAAAAAAGATTCTATGTCGTCCATATGACTACACTGAAATTTTTCACTAGAGAAAATGACCAAAGTTAAGAAGAGAGACGATGGAAGGGAAAAGCGCCACTCAACTCTAAAAGAAAAACAGAAAAAATTCATCCATTTGCTAACTTTGATGTTGCAAACATGCTGGAGCAACTAATAAAGATAAAACTTATTCAACTAATGGAAATGCAAAAAACTAGAACAAATGGGACCGACATGTTTGAAAGTGTCCAAAGATCTTATAGACAAAATGTTGTCATGATATAAGAACAAAACTCTAGCCATGTCTCAAACATCTTATATAGACAAAATGTTGTCAAGATATAAGATGAAAAATTCCAATAGAGGTTTGTTGCCTTACAAAATATGAAATTCATTTGTCAAAAGAACAATGTCCAAAGACACCTCAAGAAGTTGAGGATATGAGACATATTTTCTATGCTTATGCAGTTGGGAGTTTGGTATATGCAATATTATGTACTAGACCTACATATGCTACTCAATCCAATATCGTACGTGATCGCTGGACAATCGTTAAAAATATCTTAATATATCTTAGGAGAACAAAAGACTAAATGCATGTGTATGGTAATAAGAATCTGACCCTTACTTGATACAATAATTCTGATTTTCAAACTGATAAAGATGCTAGAAAATTTACATCGGGATCAATATTCACTCTAAATGGAGGAGCAATAGTGTGGAGAAGTGTAAAGCGAACTTGTATAGCTGACTCCATAATGGAAGTTGAATACGTAGGTGCTTGTAATGCGACGAAGGAAGCAGTATGGCTAAGGAAGTTCTTGAAAGACCTGGAAGTTGTTCCTAATATGCATTTGCCCATCACCTTGTACTGTGACAACAATGGTGCAGTTGCAAATTCAAGAGAACTTAGAAACCATAAACAGGGAAAGCATATTGAACGCAAGTACCATCTATTCGGAAAATTGTACATCATGGAGATGTTGTAATAACCTAGATATCTTATGAGCAAAATATTGTTGATCCTTTTACAAAGGCCCTTATGACTAAAGTGTTTGATGGTCACCTACAGAGTTTAGGTCTACGATGTTTGTAAACTAGGACAAGTGGAAGATTTATTGGGTATATGCCCTAGTTAGTTTATTGAATTCATATGTTTATTGTAATCGTATGGATTATTCCTCATGATTAAATTCAACTTTGTTCTACCCCACTAGGAGTTTTAGTCCAAGTGGGAGTTTGTTGGAATTTATGTAATAAAACTCATAGTTTGTAATTTACATCAAATAATGTGATTATTGAATTATTTATTAGTGAAATAAAATACTATAATCTTGAATCCAATAAGTTAAGGTTCTGAGGCTATCTTGTAGACTTAAACTTTATGAAGAGACATAAATGTGAATCAAGTTCGAGTTTATAGCCTAAATGATCTATAGTATATGAATAAGGTTGGACGCCTTATTTTGATAACGCTATGGATACAACCTACATTGTAGTTAGTATAAATGATGTGGTCTTGAATCATTCATGTCGAGTCATGAAAGTAGGACCATCCTGTATAAATAGTTTGCATAAGATCGGACCATTAAATAGTCATTTTTTTACTTTATAACATCGTTGGTGTTTTAAAATTGACTATTTCTTTTAATTTGATGACATAGGTAACTTAAACTTAATTCTGAGCTAATTATAAACTCTTGTTCACACGAGATCATCCTTAGATCTGCATAGATGAGGGCATCTCATCAACGCTGACCAAATATGTCTCTCATTTTAGAAGTAAGACTCGATGGATAGTTGGAGACATAGGGTGTAAGATGGAATTCACTCTTGACCTTATTAGAGTTAGTAAATATGTTGTTCCCTTATGCATTGAATTCAGGTCTTGAACAAGGGACCCCACCCTCGTATTTTTTCGAAAGAGATTTGGTTTATAGGTTAGACCTTAAACCAATTGTTCATTACAAGATCAAGGGTACTTAAGGAACAAGAAATAAGCTCAAGGGTAAAATGGTAAATTGACCCGTTTGAGATTATGAACAACCTGTGAAGGGTTAACTTACTAATCATGGTTATATTAGGTGGACATAAATATATCTAAGAGGGAAGTGCAAGTACGGGACTGTAGTGGAATTACCCGTTAGTTAACAAATGTTGATTAGCTTAGGTCTAAAAGAGTTTAGTTAGTTAATTTCGGATCATTGGAGCCCATGATCTATAGGTCCAGTACTAGATCCCTCTACTAGTTCATTATGGTAATGGAATTTAGAAGAGGGTGATAAAAAATTAGAATAGTTTGAATTAATTTTTTAACGAGATTTTGAATTAAAAACATATATAAATATAAAGATTCGAATTATTTTAATTTGATTGATCGGATTTTGATATTATTATTTTAATATTAATTAATTAGATTAATCAATATTAAATAATAAAATAATTTAAAATTGATTTTTAGATTTTAAAAAAAATTAAAATTAAAAATTGAAATTGTAAATCAAATTCAATTTGATTTTGAAAGCGGTCAAGAGGTGAGATTTTTTCCACCCTCTTCCACCTCTAAAATTTCTTCAAAATTATCTTCATAAGTTATATATATTTTGAAGATGTTATTCAATGTGAAGATGAATTTCCGGGGAAGAAATTAGAGAAATTTGAAGTTTTTTGGAAAATTTTCACTCTCATTTTCTCTCAAAAACTCATAAAATTGATCACCGATTCGATCTCACAATCCATTCTAAAACCAGATAATATAATAGAGAAAACTCTTGTGGTTGTCTACGACTTGAAATCAACAAAAACGATCAAGATACGAAGGAGAATTTCGAATTCTAAGGTTAGTGTTCTTGAATTCTATGTTTTTTCTTTTTCAATTTCATGTTGATTAGATGAAATTAGAGTGTTCCATATCGATTCTCTTTCGCTGCCATACTCATTTTTCTATCAGTTATCATTAGGTTAATTTACATAAATGTAACAAAACCAAAAAATATTTACAGTATAACAAAAAAAAAAGCAAAAGCCCATGACCGAACAAAATATTTTTAGAATTCCAGATTTTCCCTTGCATCACTTCTCTTTCTTCTTCTTCCTTCTTTACGACTTCTTCTCTTCCAAATTTTTTCATCTCCTCTTCTAGATTTTCCTTCTTCTATTTTTAAACGATCTATTCTTTTGTTTAAATATCATATTTCATCTTCACCATTTTCAGCAAGATTCTTTAAAGCTACTTCATCTTCCTCATCTTTAAGAATATCAAGATCGTTTGAATATCCTTTTAACATGATCTAAACAATTGTTTACCATTGTCAACACGTTCGTTTACCATGGTCAAAGTGATCGTTTAAATTTGAAGTCCTTTTTTCCGTTATTTAAAAAGAACTACATGATTGTGTTTATATTAATCTAAACAATTGTTTACCATTGTCAGCACGTTCGTTTACCATGGTCAACGTGATCGTTTAAATTTGAAGTCCTTTTTTCCGTTATTTAAAACGAACTACATGATTGTGTTTATATTAATCTAAACAATAATTGCTTACCATAGTCAACACAGTAGTCGTTTAGCATGGTCAACACGATCATTTAGATTTGAATCTCTTTTTCCATCGTTTAAAAAGAATTACACGATCGTGTGGATATTATCTAAACGATCGCTTACCATAGTCAACACGATCGTTTAGCATGGTCAACTCAATTGTTTAAAATTGAAGCCTTTTTCCCATCGTTAAAAAGAATTACACAATCGTGTATCATGACCTACACGATTATAGACCATTCGTTTAGAATTTAATACACGATCTTTTAGAAGAAGATTATTCACGTGCGTGTGCGGACTATTAATCACGTGTTGCCAAGGGTATTTTTGGTATTTTCCATTGTGGGCTTGTGAGCTTTTTCTGTTTTCGAAATTGTTCTATAAAGTGTAAATATTTTTCTGGTTTGTTATATTTTTTAAAAAACCCCTTATCAATATTCTCCTTTTCTCTTTCCTTCAATTAAATCCAAATATGTTCTCACACTACTGTAAATTTGGGATATAATGACACTTGCAATAAAGAAAAAGGGGTATGGATGAAGTAAATTGTGTTGTTAAAAATAAAAAATGTAGAATTTTGGCAAGAAAAAATGATAATTTCGGATTTGCATATTTCTTGACACAATATTCGTGTTGTTAATTAATGACATATTTTAAGTATCATTATAAAATACCCAATTGAAAAAATGTTTAATCCAAAATTTTCACAAATATACCTATTAAATATATATATACATATTTATTCATTCTTTCTCTTCATTTAATCTTCTACCACATTACATATGCTCTCCCATAAATAATTGGTAAATTTACATAAAAATAACAAAACTGCTAAATATTACGATCCATATAACAATTTAAGAAAAGTCAATGAAGCCAATTACTTTTTCATAAACTTCATATTTGTCTTTATTGAATTTTGATTATTGTAGGATAAATTTTCAATTCTTTTCTTCTTCTTCTTTGCGATTTATTCTTCTCTTCTTCGTATTAGTAACTTGATCTTCATATTATTACTTCTCTTTCTTCATATTTTCACTTCTTGTTTGTGATTTCTTCATTTCCTCTTTCAGAATTTTGTCCTTCTTCTTCATCTTCCATCTTCTTTTTTTCTTCTTGGTACAAGATCTAAACGATCATGTACTAATATCTGAACTATTAGTTGTCTAGACCACTAGCACTAATAGATTGATTAGATTTGGTACAAGATCATTTAAACTGTGTACAAAATCGTTTAGATTTGGACAAGATTGTTTAAAGTGAGTACAAGATCGTTTAGACTAGGTACAAGGGTACAAGACCGTTTAGGCTGGGTACAAGACCGTTTAGGTTGGGTACAAGGGTACAATATCGTTTAGACTGGGTACAAAGGTACAATATCATTTAGATTAGGTACAAGATCGCTTAGACTGGGTACAAAAATTGTTTTTTTAGGCGTGTGTGATCGATTAATCAAGGGTATTTTTGTTATTTCAGTTTGTGGGTTTGTGGGCTTTTTTCTAGTGTCAAAATTGTTCTATACGGTGTAAAGATTTTCGTGGTTTGTTCTATTTTTGATAAAATCTCTAAATAATTCCCCTTTTAAACTTTTTTTTAATTTTTCTTCCCCAAATAAATATAAATCAACCAATATTATTCAATAAAGCCTACATCCTTAATTAACTCCACAATTCACATAACTTAGTTAACACTCAACAAAAATTACACAACTAATAATTAACTTAAAATTCAAACAACAAAATAATGTCCAATATTAACTTAATCTTAAATAAAATCAAGATAATTAAATTAAAAAATAATCTTAATTTTTGGGGTGTTACGCATTTGATTTGAATTTAAGACGATGAAATCCTTCTAACCAACTGAGAAGATGACTTGAAAAGGAAGTGAGCTGAGAAGACAACCTAAGAAAGGAGGTCGAGTTGTGAGCTCGGGCTAAGAAGATAACCTAAGAAAGGAGATTAACCTAAAAGCTTGAGCAGAGAAAGAAGGTTGATCTGAGAAAAGAGCCAGAAGTAATAAGAGGTTGAGCCAAGAGGCTTCTAAGTGACTTTTAGCCATTTGGGAGCAATGGTTGTACATGCCCATTGACATGCAAATGAGTGAATATCTAAAAAAAATAAGAGGTTAATTTTCATAAACATAGCAAAACACCAAAATATTTACCGTTCGTGTTACAAAAGAAAAAAACCCATAATATTTTCATAAATTTCAAGTTTGCCCTTGAATATTACGGACGATTTTTTACTGCTTTTTCTTTTTCTTCTTTGTGATTTATTCATCTCTCCCCTTCAAATATATAATTACTTCTTCTTCATTTTCCACTTGCTCTTGTGAGTCATTTCTTCATTTCCTCTTCTAGAATTTATTCCTTATTCGATTTTTCACTTCTTCAAATTTCCACTTGGTAAACGATCTTCGTCATCTTATATATCTTCTCTTCCAGATCTAAATAGTTGTGTACCAAAGTCAAACAATCTTGGTTCAAGATCGTGTACCAAATATAAAAGATCTTGGTACATGATCTTGAACAAAAATCGTTTAGATCTTAGTACATGATTGCTTAGCTCTTGGTACACAATCGTGTACAAAATCTAAACGATATTGGTTCACAATCGTTTAGAAGAACTACACGCATTTGTGTGGTCGATGTTGATACTACTTACACGACCGTGTATCATTTCCTACACGGTTGCGTATCATGATCGTTTAGCTCTTGGTACAAGATCGTGTATCATGATCGTTTAGAAGAAGGATTACACTCCCGCGTGTGGCCGATCAATCGTGTGTTGATTGGAGCATTTATTGTATTTCTCACATTTTGGGCTTGTGAGTTTTTTCTGTTTTTGAAATTGTTCTATACAATGTAAATATTTTGCCAATTTGTTATATTTTTTAAAAAACCTCAAAATACATAAATAAAAAGAAAGGTTAAATTCACCCTTAATGGTATCAGTTCCATGAGCATCATTTAGGTTTTAACCAAGTGATAAAAAGAGCTTCTTTATAGTTCATATAACATGGTTTTAACCATGCAAAGTTATCGTACAATTATCTGGTGCATGTGGCTTAATACATCAATTTGAAGATATATAACTTATTTTCAAATTAAATAAGATTTTGAACTCCATTATATCTATCAAGTTATTAATTGAGTGATAATTAACTAATTTAAGTTTAGTGACTCCATAATCAATGGTTAATCAGACATTAAAAACTCATCCAAAGGTCGAGCACATTGATGACCAAGCATTGATGGCCAAGTAGTGAAACGATTGTAACAATTATGGGTCAGATGGATAATGGCCGAAGGGAAGTTCAAAGGAGGTTTAGAAGAACAAAGGTTGTGCAAGCTTTAGTTACTAAAAAATATACACACCAGAAACTTAAAATATTTTCTAATAATTAAGTCAATTTTCAAATCTAATTCTTTAACTTATGCGTTTGAGTAGACTTGACTCAACACTCCACCTATGTTATAAATACTCTAGGCCCAAGATTGGAATCCAGATGGTAAGAGTTGAAATAGATGGCCCTAACATTCCCTCCACATCCTCTGTGATCTGATAAAGTTATCATTGTCTTAATGCTTCTAAGAGTGAAATTTGTCCCCATAAACCAATACAAATTCTTTTTCAGCATTCTTTGTGCTGATGCACAGACACCTTAAAAAAATTCCCAGAAAATTATCCAACATAGAATTGCTCCAAGTTAAGAACACTTAACTTTGAAGTTCTTGTAATTGAGCAATAAGAAAAGAAGGTGCAACTTGTTAGTATAAATAGTAAACTTCAATTCTTTTAGGCATTTTATAAGCGAACTTTCATATCCTCAAATTCATTCTCATTTAGATGTGATATCAATTCATTTATTTTCCCTCCTAAACTTGGAGCGTTACAAGTATTTGGATATGTTCATTTTCAAGGATATTGGACTACTCTTATTCGAGAAATACAAATTTACCCTTGGTTCAATTTTCATCATCCACCATGTATATGAAATCTTGGAAAGAAAGAAAAAAGAAGATAATGAGTGAAAAAAGGTACGGAAGTTTCTTTCCGTCGGCGGAGGCAGATGTCTAGATCCTTATTAACATTCTCAATTAATTCCATATTGCGTCACAACATCGTCCTTCATCCTTTAATTTTTATGTCCTCTCAAGCAAACTCATTTTTTTTTTGAAAATTGCATCAAATAACAAAAATATTGAAGGGTTATCAGAGGGCTATCAGAAGATTATCGATTTTTAAATTTGCTACTTTTGCAATTTAGAAAATGTAGTGACATAGGCATTCTTATCATAATTTTTTTTGTTATTTTTGGAAGCGTCCCCCCTTTTTTTACTGACAATTAAAGCATTTTTTCAATTCATGTATGGTGAATCATACCGAGGAAATCAATGTTTAAAATGAAAAATAGAGGTCTATGATAAAAGATGAAAAAGAAGATATAAAAAAAATAGAGAAGAGATAAAGTTGTTCGATAAATATGCAAATTTTAATAAAAATCGTTATTGAGATTGGGCTAAATTACAAAAAAAAAAAAAAAAAAAAAACAGTGCCCATCAACTTTGATATTTGGGTAAAAAATACTCCTAAGCTTTAAAAATTAGTTTAAAAAATGTAATGACTCAACTCCTTGCTGAGGTCATTATTATTAAAATAAATAACAGTTTTATTATTTAAAATGAAAAAAGAAAAACTAAATTCTTAAATAAATAATTTCAAATACTCTTTGATAAATCATAATTTGAAAAAATAGAAATAAATGCTAGAAAATATAATCATAGTTCGAGCCTTATCTAAATTTTGAAGAAAAATAACATAAAAATATTTAAGGAGTTTCGATAAATTCTAATAAAATATACTACCAATCAATACTGAAAAACATGAAAGGTAGAAGCAACTTAATTCCCCTATTCGTCACCTTTTCCCTACTTCTATCCTTATTACTTGAGAAATCATACATAGAAAAGAGTGAGTATAAATATATACTCAGTAAGGGACCCACTATTCGTCATGTTAGGTGTCTTTGTTAACTTCCCATTAGATTCTGTGAGGAGGTACCCAAAACTATTGTGCTCCTGAACACACACAATCAAGTGATCTCGTAAGAACACCTATAACATCGAACATCTTGTCTGTTGGTGAACCCGAAGGAACACCTATAACATCGGGCTGTAAGTGATCCCGTCGAACCACTCATAAACCTAGCATGACAAACTTGTAGTTCCATCAAATTCACACAATCATAAATAATCTGTGAATGATGGTGATCTCGAGGGACACCCATGTAGGTACAACTCTAATAGCCAAAGTTAACAAAACACCACAGTCCATAGCATATAATATCAAATTTTGATTTTATTATTATTATTTTTTTAGGAAAATGAAATTTACTTTATTAATATACTATCAAAATTTGAATTTATTCTTATTATTTTTTCCTAGTTTATGGTACACCTCGGGTCTATAAATAGGGACCTTTGTCATTTGGAAAATGGAGGGGAATTTCTTACAAAAATTCTTTGAAGAAAATTTCTTAGAGGAAAAAAAGTTCTTTAGAGAGAGTGTTTAGAAATTTTTTTATTTAGAGCGAATCTCTGCGAAAAAATTTCTGCAAAAGATGAGTTTTTTTTTATTCTTTTCATTACCTTATTGTCTCTACTTTTTTTTAAACTTTATCTTAAGCAAATCAAATCTCATTGTTGAACTAAATTTAGTTGGAGGTTGCATTTGGTAGGGATTTAATCCCAAGGATCCCCACCTTATACAACAAGTAATTTCTTTGAGATTCAAATTCTTATTTTTCTTTTCTTTTCTTTTTAAAGATAAAGAGAAAGAAAATAAAATGTAGGAAAATTTTAGTATTTTTTTTACTACTTTTTTTTTCTTTTATCATCATTTTAAAAAAAAATTCTTTAGTCTTTTTCTTCCCTCTAAAAAAATAAGGAGAAAGAAAACGACATAAGAAAAATGTTCGTTTTTTTATTTATCCGTATTTCATTACTTTTTTTTAAATCTCAACTCTTAACCTTTATTTTCTTTTCTCTAAAATATAGAGAGAAAGAATGAGAATAGAGAAATTTTTTATTATTATTATCGTTATTACCATTATTTATTATTATTATTATTATATTTTATTTTATTACTATTACGGTTTTTTTTTTTTTTTACTTGTTGTTGTTCTTCTTATTGTTATTATTATTATCATTATCATTATTATTATTATCATTATTATTATTTTTATGATTATTTTTTTTCTTTTATGGGTCGCCACACCTCTACCATTTTCTTTCTTTTTTCATTCTTTTTTTTGTTTCTTTCCTTATTTTATTTATTGTTATTATGTTTCCTTTCTTTTACTTATTCACATTCTTATCATAATTATTGTTAGATGCACTTAAATGTAACTCTTTGTATTAAAATTGTTTAATGTTTTAAAATCATTCTAATTTTAAATTATTTATGTTTTAAAATAAAGACTTTTTTTAATCATTTAACAAATTTGTCTTTAATGTTATAAACGTTTTATGTTTTTTTTTCAAAACCTTCAAAATTAACCTATGATTTCATAAGGTTTCCTAAATCAGTCTTTTCTAAAAAACTTAAACTGTTTTCCTTAAACAAAATCTTACGACGAAATCTAGGAAATTTGGGAGTCCGATTTTCTAGAATTCTTGAGGTGAGAAATTACATGTTTGAAAGTCCAAGATATGATCCCAAGAAAAAATGAATTTAATCAATGTTTGAAAAAAAAATCTTTATTCGAAGACTAACCTATGATAGATTTTGAGAAATTGTAATAATTTCTCATTTTCTTAAGGTGAGAAACTTTTTTCAATATATAGTCTAATTAATGGAATATTATTCCACTTATTTTATGAGATCATTGATTCAAATATTGGAGTAATGAGGGGTAAAATAAGACATTAGTTTAAAATAAATTAAAAAATATTTTTAATTCAGGATTTTAAATTTGGCCAACATCTCATAACACCGATGATGACTACGACTAGGTTTGTGAAGGCTCAACATAGGGAACAAAGACTGACGGGGACGTTGTCGGTGGTAGACGTGAAGAAGAGGAGCAACGAAGTAGAACTAGTGAACGAAGATGGAGCTCGACAGTGGCTAGGTCACAGAAAAAGGAAGAATATGATGAATAATGGAGTTGCATGCTTATCGAGACCCTACTTAATATAATAATAATAAGTAATTTGAAAAAAAGCGTCGCTAGGACTATCGTTGTATCCACGTAGCTAAAATTTTTAGAGACGCAACAATTACGTGCCGTAAAAGATATACTTTTAGTGACATTTGCACGTTACTAAATGCTTACTTTTAGTAACATATGTAATGTCACTATTTATTTTCTTTAGTGATGTAGTGCACTAGCCACTAAAGGTGATGTTTTAGTGGCAATTAATGTTGTTGCTAAAGGTTAATTTGTGACAATTACAAACATCTTTTTCGACATATTGAAGTGCGCCACTAAAATTTCTACAGTTTTTTTTTAAGAAAAGTCCAATGCATTTGTAACATTATTGAAAGCGCTAGTAAAAGTATTGTATTAAATAGAAAAATAATATTCAATTTATTATATAAACCTGTTATAAAATGTCAAATACAATAATCTTAAGAACTATCACTAGGCAACATCTCATAACACCAACTTTATCACAAGAAATATATTTCAAGAAACTTCAATAACTTCATAAATAGTTCAAGCCAATGTCAACCTAAATTATAAGTATGAAGTTACATTTGTGCAAAAGTATTGTGCATAACAAGAAATTCATACAAGTATTGGAATCATGAAATGATTTTTTCTAACAAAATTATAAGATACGAACCAAAAACTCTTTTCATATTCATCCGAAGTCAACATAAAAATCTCGTACAGAAGACTAGTTGTGCGTCAAATCTGAAATGTTGTAATAAAACAGAATAAATAAATAGAACATGTAAGCAAAAAATGAAACTTAGGCATTTTAAATATGACATTACTCAAATGGATTAAACTCAAGAGGGTTTTCTATTTACATATATATATATATTTAATCTTTGAGAAATCAAATATAATAAGCCTTTTTAGAAGATGAGAAGAACAACTAAAATCGATTTTACATAGTCAAAGTGAGTTTGACTTAGTGATATTGTCATGAATTTCGTGTTTAGAGGTCAAAAGTTAAATATCTTCCCCTCCAATATTGTTAATAAAATTATGGACATTTTTAAAAATAGCAAAATAAATTAAAATATTTACAAGCTATAGCAAAATTTTGGTTTCTATCATTGATATCGTCTTCTATTATCATAGCATATCAATGACTATCAGTGATAGAATTTGCTATATAGATTGTAAATATTTTGTAAAATCTACTATTTTAAAAAAAAATTCATATAAAATTATCTAGTGGACAAAATTGTAAAAAAATGAAAATTCTAAAGTTGAAGGACAAATTTGGACCAAAACTATGAGATGAGTGATCAATATATTTTTTTGTTCAGAGTTAGGTATATATTGCCTATTAATTTATCCAATTTTTATTACATAATTAAATTCCACTGTTAATCCACTTGAAAGATATATTGCCTAACATACTGCAACAACCTCAATTATTTAAACAATCCAAACCTCCATCATCTTTCTCCCCAAACACACACACACTATAAGTTACCTTATTCTCTCAACTATCCAAATGAACCATCCAAGTTTTCTCAACTTTGCATGTATTGAAGGCCAAACCTTTGGATCATCACTTTTCTTTCTCATTTTCACAATCTTCTCTTACCTTTCCTTTACCTTCCTTCTTTCCCACATTTCCCTTCCTCCAATATCCCCTTCAATCCTCAAACCGATCTCAGTCCTTCATAACTTTACCCTCCTCATCCTCTCCTTCATCATGGCCATTGGATCAATTCTCTCTTCCATTTATCATGTGCCTCACCCTCTTTTCCTTATTTGCTTCCCACCTCAAACCCCACCAATTGGACCTCTCTTCGTCTGGGCTTACATATTTTACCTCTCTAAAATTCTTGCATTTCTTGATACTCTCTTGATCATTCTAAGTAAATTACATCAAAGGCTCACATTTGTCCATCTTTACCACCATTCAATGGTCGTGATCATGTCTTATCTTTGGCTTAACACTTCCCAATCGTTGACCGCAATTGGAGTAGTGACAAATTCCACAGTGCACACAATAATGTATGGTTATTATTTCTTGTGCTCAATTGGGATTAAACCAAAGTGGAAAAAAATTGTTACGAACTGCCAAATTTTGCAATTTGTGTTTGGGTTTGTGGTTTCGGGTTGGATGTTGTATGAGCATTTCATTGGTGGATCGTCGTTATCCCTTGGAGGATGCTCGGGTATGAGGGGTTTGTATTTCAATATTGTTTTCAATGACTCTCTTTTGGCTCTTTTCATGGACTTCCATTCTAAAAGCTATGTGTGCATGTCCAACATAAACAAGAATAATAAATTATCTTCACCAGTTTTAAGTGGGAATATAAATTTTTTTGAATAATCTTTCAAGTATGTCGTTATGTTTTAGCTAGCCATAAGAAATTGGAAAATTATATTAGGGGTAAAATAGTTTAGTGGTATTTTAAAAAAAATATCTTTAAGGTTTGTGATTTAGCAAATATAGGAAAAATAATCAAATCAAGACTTTTATGTTTTTTAATTCCAATTTTATGCTTTTTTTTTTTTCATTTTGGAACATCTCAATTTTCAATCCCACGACTGTCCTAAATTCGATTGAATTAAATAGACAAAAAGCGGTGATCAGAAAAATGTTTGACGTTGTGGATGTCACATTATCAAGATGGACTGCAACGATGAGAGTAACTTTAATGTGGAGGCATCACAAAGAGTTTCAAAATTATGTGTAAAACTTGCATCTTGAATCTATGTCGGAGCACCAATTTTGACTACAGCAATAGTAACAAAATGGTAGTAAAACAAGAAGTTTATAAAAGAAGAAAGAAAAGAAAGTGCCGAGGATGAAGAAGTCAAAAAATGAAGGAGAAGAAGTGAGGAAAGAGAAAACCGTGAAAAATAGTAATATGGTAAAATAGTGGATCCTACCATTTTTCTTTTTATTACTTTATTATTTTTGTTATTTATGTGTTTTCCATTTTGGTTAAACTTAAGTGGCACGTGCAAAAATGACAAAATAAGTTATAATAATTAAGTCCATAACACACACTTTATTATTTGTAAAAATGGCAAAAATGAAGCCCAACCCACACATCAAGAGATAAAATGTCACAAATGCCCTCGTTGCTAATATACGTTTGATACACCTTATACACGTCTTCTACACCTAATACACCATTTGATACACCTGATACTTCTTGATACACCCAATACATTTGATTGATACAATTGATGCACCTGATACTCTTTGATATATTCGATATCTTTTGATACACACTTGAAACATTACTCATATATGTTTGATACACCTGATACACTGCAGATACATTTAGTATTCTTCACTTATACAATTGTTTGATTAAATGCACTTGATATGCTTGAAGTCGTACTTATACACTTGATATACTATTGATACACACTTGTAAACTTGATTCATATACTTGATAATGATTCACTTTACCGATATGCTTTAACGATATATTGTTGGTATACTTGATAATGATACACTGAGTTACATCATTTATATACTTAATAATACTCTAATGAACTGCATAAAATTTGAAAAAACGAAAATCACGTAGTAAGTATATTAACCAACTAATATATATAATATAAGTATATCACAACACTAATATACAAAACTGAGACAAATTAAAACCAAAAAATTAATGTAAAAAAATAAAACAAAATAATTTGAAATAAGATTTAATTCAAAATACACATCGAAGAAAGTAAAAAAAAAATCACAAATGAAGTTAAATTACTCCGATCAACAACCATTATATTATATTTCATATTGCAATTATTGTACTATTGATATTTTAAAATTAACATTAAGACAGAAAGAATAAATAATTTTTCTATTATAAGAATAAACAAATAATTAGGGCCTTAAAAAGTGAAAGAATAAATAAATAATGAGTAGGACATTAAAAAGAGGAAGAGAAATAAGTTATTGAAGGGTATTTTAGGAATAACAACAAATTTAAGATAGAGAACTGAAATTTTTGTCATATTTGCAAAATTCTAAAACAATGTGCTATAATTGCAATTTCATATAAATGCTATCCTATGCAATTTTCCTAAAATTAAAACCAAAAGGAGATTTTGTTTACGTTTGCAAACCTTTTATTCAATTTCATTTAAGAGGAATTTGACTTTATATAGAAGCCTTTGACGTGTAAATTCGAAATCAAATGCCTGAAAATTGAATGTTTGTGGGCTTATTTTGATGGGATTCAGATGCCTGAGACTTATAGATGTCAGTATTTGGGGTGCATGATTAGAAAATCTGAATTTTCGATGCCTGTGTTTGGGGTGTTGATTTTGAATTTCTGGATTTAGCTAATTTGTCTAGTTGTTTTTTTCTTTTGTGAATTGTACATCCTAAATTTATCATGTATCAAATTTTTAATTCATTTTTATTTTCATATTTTGTATCTTTAATTCAATTTCTTGACTCTAATGATTTTCATGACAATAGTGTAAAAATGAGAAATTTTAATATTCAATAACAATAATTTTAATTAGAGTTGCATTAACATAAATGATCTAATTAGGAATATTACAAAATCATTCACAAAATAAAATAAATCATGTAATCGAATGGGGTTTACGAAAGTTTCAGTTAAGCAACATTAAAAATAGTCTAATAGGTTTCAAAATAAACATAACTACAAGGATCATGCAAAAGTGAAAGTCAAAGCTAAAATAAATGTATTTTAAACAACTTTTATTAAAAGCGTTTAAATAAAAATGAGTTTTTTCAAAAACACTTTTTTCTTATGCCAATCCAAATCAGTCCTAGGTCTTCTAGTTAAATTGACAAACGAAAAAAATAAAAACTATTATTAAAGTAAAAATATATATTTATAATTTCTTCTATATTACCAACATATTCATATTTTATTTATACTTGAGATCACAATAGATAGGTCATCAATTTTCACTTAGGAAAAATATAACAAGATAAAGAAAATCACCTAAAATGAATGAAAGATTAATTTTTTTTTTTAAAAAAGATAATTAAAAAATATGATCTAATTATAATTATTATTTTAAAAAATACTCCAGAAGAAAAGAAAATAAAAGATTGAAAAAATGTGTATTTTAAAAAATATTATTGTGATTAAATCAAATGCATATTTGGAATGACTCAGAAAAAAATACTGCAAGAAATTGGGGAATTTCTGACACACTAAAATTTCAACCAAAATTCGAAGTGCGTCGAACAAAGTATTGCCCACGTCAAACCCTATGTCGGCAAGAATGCTGACAAAACATCGCTGGAGAAACTTCGGCCGACGCACAAAATGTACGATGTTGGCACTTTCGTATCCACGACGCAGACAATTCCGACGTGCTAACAATGTCAGTATTTGACTAAGCCCGATGTTATCTCTGTGCATCGGGAAACAATGAATGTTGACGTCGCATTGAGAAATACTTACCCCGACGTATGTAGACGACGTTTGGGAAAAGCACGATTCCGACGCATGGTATACGTCGAAATAATTTTTTATTTTTAATTAGTTTGTTATTTATTTAATTATTATTAATTTAATTATTTGTTTTTGTCATCGTGAGGTATTGCTTTCAGTTCTGCTTCGTAAGGAAAGAAACAAAATTTGCAATAAATTATGAAAATTAAAAAGATTATAATATATAATAAAAAAAGATACGAAATATATATAAAACAAAAATTACAAATAATAAGTTTAAAATGTTAAAACAATTACATTTAAAAAACTCACACCTATCTCCTATTTAGGTAGTCGCGGATGCCAAATAAAGAATGTAAAACCTAAAAATGACATAAAAGTACAGTTAGAATATTACAAATGCGAAATTTATAAATAAATTAAATGTTGAAAAATACATACCCCAAGGGATCACGGCTCTTTGGGTGCCCAACTCATGTCCTCGATCATCTTCTGTAACTCTTCCACTTGTCGTGCATAGTTAATTCTCTTCCATTCTTCAAACATTTTCTTCCATTCTTCAGTTCCGCTCCTCCTCTCTTACTCGTTGTTCTTCAATCACGCGGTTAGCGATTTCAAGGCTGACCCATTGTTTGCTAACCTCCGTCATGTGTGCTTGGTGGTTATAAGATGAGGAAGAAGTGAAAGCAAAACTCTTCCTAGAGAACTTAGGCTTAGGACCCCAACTAAGACGTTTTAAGTAGCCCGATCGTCTACCCAAAATAGTCTTGCATATCTTGTCCCTAGAGAGTGGTTGAGAACTCTCTGGAACGAGTTGGGACTGGAGTTCCAGCATTATATTTTGCACAATACAAGTTGTAAGTTGGGAGATGATAAGAATTAAAATAGAAAGTATAATAAAAAGTTTTCATAACTTAAATAAAAAGTTTTCATAACTTAAATGTGCATCCACTGTTACCTGCGAAATGAACTCGCTAGCTCTATTGGCATGCGTTTCTTAGAACGGGTGACCGTGTTCTACAGTGAGCTTGGCTTGTCGCTGAAGGAACGACTTGGATCCGCTCCTGTGGTTGTAAGGCTGCTTCGCTCTAGTAGCCATACAAACCTTTGATTGCTCCAACATTCAAACAATGATCAAAACGTTATATTCAAACAACAAATTAAATGAAATACTGTTAATTGATTTTAAGGTAGATGATATAAATCACCTGAAATTGTGCGGTCATGAAATGATCGCAAAGAAAGTGTCGATCTTGCATGCGATTGACCAATCTAGGCGATGGGTTTGCACGTGCTTCTTCAGGGTCACTGTAACTTTTGAAATGTCGGCGGTTGTCTCCCTTAAATTCTTTCCACACGCTGAGCAATTTGATGCTCAACAAACCGATTAAGTCCAGGATTTTCGAGATCGAGTACAAACTAGTGCTACAAAAGAACTAGGTTTGAGATTAGTCTTCTACATATGTAGGTTCAACATATATATATGTTAAAAAATTTACAAACTTACGGCTACACCGCCCTTGACGACCTCGATATAATATGTCTGTCCCCTCCTGGAGGATTGAAATGGGGATCCTCTCATTCTACTGTACATATTAGATCCAGGAGTGTTGTCATCGTCTCGAAGTGTTTAGGATCCACTTATTAGATCCAGTAACCATAACTACAAGTGTTTAGGATAACGAGACTAACCTGAAGTGTCGTCCGTCGAAGATGATCCTTCAGCTTTATCTAACGCGCCCAAGTTCAGGTACACATCTACCTCATGAATACTGCTCGAAAATTATGACATAATTCTTTTAGACATAAAAACTAACAAACGTTAAACAAATTTAAATGTGAGTATCGCAAACGATTAAATGTATAGAATAATGACTAATGTGTATACGTGAAGAAGACAATGTTATTCATCGTCGTTTGACCCACTTTGATGTGATGATAATTGTTCATTATCATCGTCTATGAAGTCGTCTGACACACATCCAGTTTTTCCATAGAATCAACTTTAGTCCTGTACAGAGTGTCATCCTCAATAATGTGTTCGTCCACACGATGTCCGGTGATGATTTCCAATACATTAGGTTGGTCATTCTCGATATCTTGCACTTCTAGCACTTGTCATACACGTTTATTTTGTACCACTTGAAAATTTTTCCAATTGGTACCATTTTATGCCTATTTCCCTGTGCATCCTATGGTTTTTGTTCTTGTCTGTATCAAACCATCTACATTTAAATAGGCAAGCACATCGTCCAAATAGATATTGAAAGTACAACACTTCATCCAAAACACCGTCGAAATTGCTGTCGACACCTCCACTACCTTCACCGACTACCATGACTCCACTGTTATGTATTGTGTGTCGAGAATCACGCTCCAACATGTGAAATCATACGGCACCGACAACACATCTATTGTAAGAGTGAACCTCAAGTGAAGGTCCCATTGCTAGTGAGAAGAAATCTTGAGAAATGTTTGAACTCTCATGCATTTCTACTATAAATCTTGAGAAATCTTCAATCCTTCTGCATCAGTTGGTTGTCTCAACACACCCTTTGTTTTTAGTAAATTCATAATCAAATCGGACTCCCAAATATTTTTAGTATATTTGTTATTGAATATTTTTCCCCTAACTAATAATAAACTATCATCTTTGTTTGCTTGTGAATATATCTAACACACTATTGATGAACTAGGTAACATATTTGTACGCCAATTCTCTTTATTTTTTTGGAAAATTGCATCATATAGCAAAAAAATTTAGAAAAAAAACAACCCAATACACATTTTTTCTTCTTCTTCATATTGTGAATATGGAACATATGACAAGTAATTGTGATATCAGACGACTATTAGACGACTATCAGAGGGTTATCAACTTTTAAATTTGCTACTTTTGCAATTTCGAAAATGTAGTGACATAGACCCTATTATCATAAATCTTTTTATTACTTTTGCAATTTTTGGTTAATTGTTGATTTCATAACACCTCACATACTCAATCTTGTCTGTTTTGAATGCATTATGCATGCAAAAACCAATGAGATAAACTTAACAATCTCAAACCCAAAGATAACTTAGGTTTTAGAGCTAACTAACTATATACAAGTGTTATGATCAGAGGTTCACATGGATGTATGTAGAAAAAAACGTATTTCTTATGATATTAGTAATTGAAAACGAAACTTTAATATATCTTAATTTCTATTCGTTATAGCTTTTTATACCCATTTGTTTAGCTAAAATGCTGCATAAATAGAAAATATTAATCCAAACATATAACATCTTTTAACTTAATAAGTGTTAAAATGACTTCACACCTAACTCTTGAATTCTTATAAGAAATCTAGAAGTACTTTAGTTATAGTGACGAAATGAAGTTGGTAAAAAATTATTAGGACTATTTTCATTTATTGTAGTTGGTAGGTGCCACCAAAGAACGCACATCTTATTACCATAAGAAGGTGTGGCTATTTTGAAGGTGCAAATATTATGAAGATTAAAGTGTAACCCTTAAGAATGAGGCCCTTTTTCTCCCTTGCTCCCAACCTCAGTGTTGACGACACCGGGCAAATGGCTAAAACAATAGAAGAGCGTTCTAAAATAGAGGACGACCAAAACGATTATCTCTTGAGAATTGTATTGGGCCGTACCAAATATATTTGATGTCATCCAATTTTTAAATTGAAATAAGTAAAATCATGTTGGTTTCGATTTGGTTTGTGATATTTTAGTTCTTTTTAATTCCAAAACTAGCCTCTAATTGAAAATCAAAATTATTCCACAACCCACACTCTTTGAATGAATCTGTACCCAATTTGTTTTATTCTTCTTTTTCTTTTTTGTTTTTTACAAGAACGGAAGATTCAAGACTAATTTATGTAAATGTAACAAAGTCTCTAAATATTTAGAGTTCGTATAACAAAATAAGAAAAGTCAGTGAAATCCAATTATTTTTTCATAAATTCTATATATGTTCTTGTTGGTTTTGAATATTGCAGGATAGATTGTGTACTTCTTCACTTCTTTTTTTCTTTGTGATATATTCATCTTCTCTTCTAGATTTTCTTTTTTCGGCGTTTTGAGTATAAGATCCGATCGTTGAAATCTCCTATTCCATCTTCATTATTTTAGGCAAGATGTTTTGAAGCTATTTCAAAATTGTTTCAATATTCTTCTTCATCTTTTTCATCTTTGACAATATCAAAATCGTTTAAATATCAATTAAAGCTTTTTTCACGATCGTTTATATTTCACTATCGAGATCGCAGTGTGCTTGTTTTTGATAAGAATTCTAAATTTCGTTTTCATTTTAATTGTTTAGAATATTAGAATATTTCGATAAGAATTCTATATTTCATTATCAAGACCATTTCATTTTCGATAAGAATTCTAAATTGTTCAGAAGATTAGTAAAATTTTTTGACAAAGAACTATGTATTGTTGCATTTCTAAACGATTGTATACCAAAATCTAAACGATATCGTGTATATTGTATTATACAATCGTTAGATTTGATGCTTTTCACGATCATTTACATTGGACTACCCGATCATTATCATGATCAACGCGATCGTTTAAAGTATATTATTTCACTACATGATCGTCTATCCTTACATTGTGATTATGATTATGATTTTTTACGTTTTCTTCTTTCACTACAAGAAAAAATGGTTTTTCGACGCATAAAACGAACGCTGAGAAAAGTGACGTCAGGAGAAAAAGCATCTCCCGGCGTCGTAGAAGCCACATCGAGAAAGCCAGGGAATACCGATGCCATGCACGATGACGTCGGCATAGGTAAAATAAATAAAAAATAATTCACTTATGCCGACGCTATGCATGGTGACGTTGGCATAAATTTTACAACTGCCGACGCAACATCACCATAAGGAAAATGATAAAAATAATTAAAACTTCTTGCGACGCCATGCATAATGGCGTTGGGGTTTGTGAGGAAACTCCTAACGCTTGTCGGAGTGCGTCAGGAGTTTCTCTTTAAAAACCAATTTTTGGATCTGTTTTACATATCTGAAAGCCAGTCGAAAAACAAGAGAGAGAGAGAGATTTCAGACTTCCGAAAGAGGAAGAAGATTCTTGTCGTCGTCCACCGTCCGATCTTTACCGTCAAACTCCACCTTCTGGTCTTCGTATTCGCCCGCGCCCCTCACCAATGGTAGCCCAATCTTGTTCTTCCTCTTTTTCTCTTTATTTTGGTTTAGGGATTAGAAATATTATTAAATTTTTTTATTGTTTTTGTGTTTTTTTTTTATTGTACGTCTAGGGCCTCTCGATGTGTTATTCTAATTGTCGTCGCCAATCCTTTTTTTCACTTGTTGCCACCACCAACCCACCGGTATATAATTCTTTTGTATGAATTATGTGTAAACTATGTTCATTTTGTTGTGAATTCATTGTTGATTGTGTAAATTTTGATTTTATTGTTTATTTTGTTGTTATTGATTTATTGTTATTGTTCTTTATGTTCTCGGTCCTCCCTTCCGGTGCCACCACTGCCCCTATCTCCTCCGGTTAGTTATTTATTTAAGTTAGATTTTTGCTCTAAAATCCTAGATCCTACTTCTAATTTTTCCATTTGTTTGCTTAGATCTAGTTCTCAATTTTGCAAAAAAAAAAAAAAAAAATTAATAAATAAAGGATCTCCCGACGCACAAAATATACGTCGGGAGATCCTCTACCAACGCACAAAATATACGTCGGGAGATCCTCTACCAACTCATTTTCCTCCTCTTTGATCCCAACGTCGATTTATGCATGCATCGAAAAAAAATTTCCATATGCATTTTCATATATCTCCCGAGACGCGCTTTTGTGCGTCGGGAGACTTCCATTTTCTTGTAGTGTTTTATCATGTATATCTATGTCTATCTCTTGTTATATGTTTGTTATAATCAATTGTGAGATGAGATATATAGAGATATATAGACATCTATTCTGTCTATCTATGATAAAAAAAAATAGAACTTTATTTCTGTTTATCACATATAGACAGAGATAGATGTATATTTTTGTCTATTTCTTTTTATTTCTCCTATATAATTAATGGTGTATAGAGATAGACAAAGACATAAGTCTATTTCTTTCTATCACTATTAAATACTTAATTTACTTTCTTACACAATCTTATTTTCATTTTACGATTTTTTTTTAAATAATGTGTTTTTAAAAATTATTGACATTTATAGAGTACCCGTGGAACAAATGACAAAATTAGGGTAGCGAAGTCGTGTACCGGGTACACGACTTCACTAACGCTGACTGAAGTCGTGTACCCGGTACACGACTCCGATACATCTGTACCTTCTGGCGTGCAGTCTGCAATCAACAGTAGCGTGGACTGACAATTTTGTCGCGTAGCAAGGAAGTCGTGTACCCGGTACACGACTTCGTTCACGTGAAAGTCTAACACTTGTCCTTCATGCAGGAAGTCATGTACGGGGTACACGACTTCCAGTCTATAAAACCCTAATTTCGTTGCATTTTGCCTTTGAAAAAAAAATCCTTTCCTTCTCTCTTCCGTTCTCTCTTTCGTTCTCTCTGGTTTTTCTCCATTCTCCTTCCATTTTCTTCAACAAAATCTTTCTATACTTCCATCCTATATCAAAAATCATTCACCCCTTCCATTCTTCAAACCAAAAAATCATTCACCCATTCCATTTTTCACCAAAAATCACTAAAAAAAAAGTGTTGTTCCTCTCCATTGTTTATCTCCGTTTTTTCACCAAGTAAGTTTATTTACCTAAATCGTAGTCGGGGTGCACGATTTTGTTGTAAAAATAATTTTAATTTATGTTTTTTATTTTATTTTATTATTTTGTTGTTAAAATAATTTAATCTTTTTTGTAGTTGGCTTTCTCCAAATCCTCCATTTTTTCTAGCTATTTTTTCGTCACAAGGTATGTTTAGATTTTGTTGAAGAAACAATTTAATTTGTGTTTGTTATTTGATTTTATTAATTTGTTTGTAAAAATTATTTGAATAATTTAATTTAGGGTTTTTATTTGATTTTATTATTTTGTTATAAAATTTATTTGAATCTAGTTATGTTTTGTGCATTTTGATATATTTTTTGGATTTAGAATAATATATCAAAAAATTGTTAAATATTAAATAAAAATATAGAAGTTTTCAGAGAATGTTGAAGTTATTTTATGAATCAAAAGTAATTAAGAAGATTTTGCAAAATATGTAGTACATCCGAATACTTCATTTTATAATTGAATTGGTCATATAAATTTACTTCTTAAAATAATATAATTCTTTTAATGTAAAATTCAAAATACATTGAAAAATCCTAGGGTATGTAATAGGTAATTCAAAGGTAGAAAATTTGTAATTGAATTTATTAACATCTATATGTTTAATAAGTAGTAACTTCTTGTTTGTCTGATGGTGGTCTTCATATTTAACAGCTAATTAAATATGTCGTTGCGATCAGATGATTTAGTTATTCTTGAACCTGGTAATGATGGAGATAGTGATATAAATGTAGAAGTCGATGAATTATTTGGTAATGAAGAAAATGTAGAGGAAGAGAATGAAATGGTCCCTTCTAAGATATTTACACAAATAGATTGGGACATTGTGAATTCTATTTGTGAACAAGGGTCTACATTGGCAAATATGAATGTATTTGTAGACACATCATGTTTAATTAAGAAAGGAATGTTATTTGACTGCAAGGAAGATCTTCAGTTGGCCGTTAAGAAGTATTGTGTGACACAACATTACAGAATTGTTGTAGTCGAATCAAATCAAAATATTTGGTATGTTCGATGCAAACAGTGGAGTAATGGTTGTAATTGGAGGTTACGTGGAAGTAAGCGTAAGAGCCACGGAATGTTTGAAATCACTAGGCTGGAAGGAGAGCACTCGTGTCTATACTCAAACTTAACACAAGATCACTCACAACTTGATTCTAATTTCATGAGTGTAGAAATTCAAAACATAGTGAGAGCTGATCCTAGTGTTACTGTACCTGTGCTCATGAAAATGATAAAACAACTGTATGGTTACAATGTTAAGTACAAACGAGTGTGGCAAGCGAAGAGAAAAGCTCTCATTGCTGTTTTTGGTGATTGGGATAAATCGTACAACGAGCTTCCATACTGGTTGAGTGCTGTTGTACATTATAATCCAGAAACTCGAGTTGATTTGTTTTTTCTTCTATCTGAAGTATCAGGTACGACCATTTTTGGAAGAATTTTCTTGTCATTTGGTCCTGCAATAGAAGGGTTCAAATATTGTAGGCCATTAATTCAGATCGCGGAACTCATTTGTATGGAAAGTATAAGGACAAAATGTTAACTGCCTTATCTATTGATGCAAATGGTCATATATTGTGGAAGGGGAAAACGCGTTCAGTTGGTCATGGTTCCTGCATGCACTGCGCCAATACGTTACTGATCGAGATGGTATTTGCTTGATCTCCGACAGGCATAGAGGCATTCTTTCTGCCATTAACAATGAAGAGGTAGGTTGGAGTGAGCCTCGAGCAGTCCATCGATATTGTCTTCGTCATGTTGCTAGCAACTTCAATAAAAAATACAAATCGAAGCAACTAAAAGATTTGGTGTTTAAGGCAGGTAATCAACACCAAAGGCGCAAATTTATAAAGAGCATGAAAGAACTAAAACAATTGAACCCAGAGTGTCTTGAATATTTTGACGATATTGATATTGAAAAATGGACTCAGTCGCACGGTAACGGGTATCGATATGGGTGGATGACAAGCAACACAGCTGAATGTATGAATGGTGTATTTAAAGGAGCTCGAATGTTACCAATCACTTCTTTGGTTAGACTAACATTTTATCGCACAATTCTGTATTTCGAACGTCGAAGAGCTGAGATAAGTGAAGCACCAACCGTGGAGATGTTTATACGAAATATGCGATAAGAAAGCTTAAGAAGTGGGAAAAACGAGCTTCTGCACATTCAGTGACATCCATTGATAGAGAAACCCAGACGTTTGAGGTTCACACGGGTATGAGTATGATTTCTCCATACAAAGGCCAACACACACAAGTAGTAAGTTTGATGGAAGGGACATGTTCTTGCAACAAGTGGCAGTCGTTTAAGATTCCATGTTCACATGTAATTGCAGTTTGTAATTACATGCACTTGACGTACATACCATACATTGATGAATGCTATTTGTTGTCCATATTTAAACGTTGTTATGACGGTCGCTTCCATCCAATCCAACACCTAGATTATTGGCCAGAGTTATCATTCACTGAAGTTTGCCCAAATGTGGACTTACTAAAAGGACTCGGTCGACCAAGAACTACTAGGATCCACAATGAAATGGATTGGAAAGAGTCTTCGCAATCACTTAGATGCACGATTTGTAAAGTAGAAGGACATAATAGACGTACTTGTCCTCAACGTGCTTCTTCTTCTTCAAGACATTGATGTGTATATTTTAGAGTTTTTGTAATTGTTAATGTACTAATGTAATTTTATAATATTATGCATTTGTTCTTTTATACGAAATGTACTTGTCCTCAACGTGCTTCTTCTTCTTCTTCAATACGAAATGTACTACTTTTATGCAATGTGTAAATTCATACTATTGTACTAATGTAATTTTATAATATTATGCATTTGAAATTTTGTTTCATAAATTGGATATGAAATACTTTTTAGGTTATTTGCATAATCGAACCTGGTCCGATTGATCCTACGCAGCTATATCTACAGTCAACCCATCGCTCACAGTCTGTATGAGAAACCTCATCCACAGTTATTTTAAGTTGTCGGAGGAGAGAGGCAGCGTCCTAGCATACGATCCCCTTTAATCAACGTATTGCACCATATTTAGAGTCTGCTGGATTTCTAGGGGTTTCTCAGATAGGATTCATACAATTGGACTAGCACTTAATTACTGCTTTGGTCGAGCGGTGGAGACCAGAGACCCACACCTTCCATATGCCTTGTGAGGAATGCACAATCACACTACAGGATGTTGCGGTCTAGTTAGGGTTACCAGTGGATGGTGAGCCTGTGATAGGATCGTTGAACTATGACTGGAAGGTACTCTGTGAGGATTACTTGGGAGTTCTACCGCCTGACATGAAAGGTCAACGGTTGAGTCTTCCATGGTTGGCGGAACAGTTCGCAGAATTGCCACCGGATGCTGATGATGTGAGCGTTCAGAGATATGCTCGTGCATATATTATACAGCTGATTGGGGGTTTTCTGTTTGCTGATAAATCAAACACTCTGGTCCACTGTATGTTTCTTTCGCTCTTAATCGATTTTGACCAGGCTTATACGTATGCTTGGGGTGCTGCATGTCTTGAATGGTTATACAGGAAATTGTGTCGAGCAAGTAATGCACGATCTTTAGAAATTGTCGGTCCATTGATGTTGCTGCAAGTATGGGCGTATGATAGATTCCCCGTTGTGGCACCGCACGTACCACTACAAGTGTCAGTTGGTCGACCTTTATCATTTAGGTATTTTTTATGTATATATATATATTTTAATAAAATTTGTAATATTTATAACTTATTAATAATTTCTTTCACACATTAGATGGAGCGGTGTTCTACCTTCATCAGAATAGTCAGCAAATATGTTGCTGACCTACCGGATGATATTTGATCGGTTGATACACTCCAGGTTTTTGTTGCCTACTTATGTTTGTTTTTTTTAACAGATTAATTGGAAACCATACAAGCTTGACATTATGACATTGCTTCCTACTCAATGTCATAATGGTCAAGCGGTGTGGACTTATGTGGGTCCTTTAATTTGCTTTCATCTCGTTGAGAAGCATCAGCCAAACCGTGTGTTGCGACAGTTCGGTATGCTGCAAATGCCACCAGTTTTTTGCTCCACAGATTTGGCCTTGCACCAAATTGATTTAAGAGGCAAGCACGATCAAGATTGGCGTAGGATTCATGTGATGCATATAGCAACGTGGCATTCGCGATATAATTTTTGTGCAGAAGTAACAGCAACACACGAGCCGACAGTATCAGATAACTATTTTCTCTGGTACTCGTCGATTACCAGACTCTTCATCACACCTGAAGGTGCTCTCTGTTATCGCGTGGTAAGAATTTTAATATGATTTGTTTTATAAATTTAATATAAGCATGCACATGTTTTTAATTATATTATTTGTAATTGTTCAAAATAATTTTGTTCAAGACGTACATTCTTTCTCCATGGAAAACAATCTACAAAATTTGAGCTCAATGTGTGACGAAGCCATGGAAGATGAACAGATTATTCAGCGAACCTAACGACTGAATGTTGCAGAGACAGATCGTAGATGCATTCGACGTAGACGACGACGACAAGATGATGATGTCGTAGAGGGAGATGAAGAAAATCCTTAGTTTATATAATTTTTAAAGTTTGCTAAATGTTTAGTAAAGTTGAATGTTAGTATTTAAATTATAAATTGGACTTTAATATGTAATCTTTAATATGTAAAACTATTAATTAAAATCTTTAATATGTAAAACTCAAAAAACAAACTAGAAGGTGTGATATCAATAGTGCCAATTAGTACACCCATGCTTCTAGCACCATTAAATATTTTGTTAAGGGATATATTAGTGTTTTTATGGAAAACACATTCAAAATTTATAAATTTTCAAATACCATAAAGGTTCAACTTTCATTAATTGTACATAAACATCCAAAACAAATATGTGAAGCATTGGAAAAATATATGAAGTAATTATATTAACCAAACAAATCCACTTAATTGGCCATACCCATGTTCCTAATCAAGTTTCTTCTCTTGAATTAACAAGAATTAAACCCCAAAGGAAAAAAAAAGTCAAATCTTTTTACGATATCATTAATTTAAAAAAAAAAACGAATAATCTCTCCTTCTCCTTCTCCCCATTTTCTGAATTTCCACATTTTTCATTCCAAAATCAAATTCCTCTCTCCTTCCAATTTTTAAATAACCTCATATATGCAACTTTACCATCCCGCTCTCTTAGAGTGCCAATACATCTTTCCGTAAAAAAAGAAAAGACTAGGTAAATTACATATTTAAACTTCCTTTTTTATTATAGAAGTCGTGTACCCGGTACACGACTTCCTCCACGTGTCCTTTTTTCGTTTTTATTATAGAAGTCGTGTACCCAGTACACGACTTCTTCCACGTGTCCTTTCCACGTGGTAAAAATGGGCTGACGTGGATTTAGAGAAGTCGTGTACCCGGTACACACTTCAATTCAATTTCAAAATCACTCTATTTTTTACAATAGTTTGCCCATTTACCCTACTTTTGTTATTTTTTTTATTTACTACCCTATTTTTGACATTAATTTCAAAAAACACTATATTTTTGAAAATATTCCTCATTTTACATCATACATTGTCTATTCCTATAGTTGTTTTTTATGAAACAAAGATATATTCAAATCTTTTTGTATTGAACATAGATGGAGATAGATTTGATTGTGGAACCGAAATGTTAAACAACGAACAAAATGCCCAAAAAGAATTTATGTGGAAGAATTTCGAAAGTTGGGCTGAAGAAGCTAGGTAAAAATAATTGACTGAAGAAGATGTACAATGAAAATGATATGAAGAAGAGGACTCACTTTTTTATATCACGTTGATTTGGATGATATTTTTATAATTGTGTGTGATTGTGCTTGGTTTTTATTGGGCTTTTAAAAAAGATTGTTTATTCTAACATAAATGATCATGTGTATGAATTCGACAATAGTTTAGATTATATTATGTTCGAAGTAGAGTTTATTATTCAATCGTTTAAATTAAAGCATTTTTTTCCATTATTTAAAATAAACTACACGATCGTGTATCATGATCTAAACATAATTTAGATTGTAGTACACGATCGTTTAAAAGAAGATTATTTGCACGCGTGTAGCAGATTAATCACATATTAACTAAAGTATTTTTTGAATTTCATATCATAAGTTTGTGAAGTTTCTCTTTTTTCAAAATTGTTTGTAATTATTTAACGGATTTGTTATATTTTTTTAAAAAAAACCCCAAAAAGTTAACACAACTTTTATAAAAGAGTTTAGATAACAGGATTTGTGAAAATATTTCAAAATGAAGATATTTCATAAGTTAATCCTAATTAAGATACATGTGACATGATGAGCCCACGACAAAATGAATTATATAAAAGCAATTTGCCACTTGGCAATTTCTTATTGAATAAGTAGCCCCCACATGTAGGCAAAAGAGGCAGCATATATGTCCATCAACCCATTAAGAAAGCCAAATTTTCATTGATAACGACTATCAAACAAATTCCAATGGATTTTCTCTCTTCTTTCTTTCTTCTCTTGCTGGCTTTCCTTTTACTTCAACAACTGAGAACCCGCCGGAGAAATCTGCCTCCCAGCCCACCCTCCTTTCCGATTATTGGTCATCTCCATCTCCTACAACGCCCAACCCACCGGAACTTCCAAAACATTGCCGCCAAATACGGACCCATTTTCACTCTCCGATTCGGATCTCGCCTTGCTGTCATAGTCTCTTCACTCCAAATAGCCCAAGAATGCTTCACCAAACACGATCTCATATTCGCCAACCGCCCGCGTTTGCTGAGCGGAAAATACCTCGGCTACAGCTGGACCACCATGACTACCGCCTCTTACGGCGACCACTGGCGGAACCTCCGCCGCCTCGCCGCCATGGAGATCTTCTCCCCGACGCGCCTTAACGCGTCTCTCGCCTTCCGGAAGGATGAAATCCGGCGATTGTTGGTCAAACTCCATTCGGAATCATTCGCCAAGGTGGAGTTGACACCCATGTTTTCGGAACTGAGTTTCAACATCGTGATGAGGGTCGTGGCCGGAAAGAGGTACTACGGCGAGAAGGTTTCCAATGAGGCGGAAGCGAGGGAGTTCAGAGAGCTTATGGATGAGGTTTCGCGTCAGGGAGGAACTTCGCAGTGGGTGGATTTCATGCCGATTTTGAAATGGATTGGGTTTGGTGGATATGAGAAGATTTTGGCGAAATCGGCAATATGGGCCGATCGATTTGTCCAGGAATTGATTGATGAACACCGGAATAAGAAAGTATTGGGAAGAGAAGAACAGAGTTCTCTGCTTCATCGGCTTCTGGAATTACAGCTCTCACAACCGGAATATTACACCGATCAGATCATCAAAGGGCTTGTTCTGGTTAGTAATCCAACCTCTTCTTGTTTAATCTAATCGGATTTTGCTCTTCATTCTTTGCTTTTTCATAGTGGGAGACTGAAACAGAGTTGATCTAACTTGAATATTGTTAAGCAAATGGAGAACGGAAGAGTTTGGTTGATTTCACTTACTTTATGAACTAATCAAAAGTAAAAATGCTCACTTTTTATCTTTCTTCTTTACTGGACGAACTTCCGAAACTCTGTCTTTTTGTCCTCTTTCCTTCTTCTGTTTCTTCTCCAACACAACCAACTTTGGTAAAACTGTTCTTTTCTTCCCTTTTTTTCATTCTCTTTTCTTCTTCTCCGGTGTGACCAACTTTAACGAAAACCACACACCAACTACGGGTGTGAGAGAGGACTGGAGAGTGATCTGTGACTGAGGAAAGGGAGAGAGAGCGAAAGAAAGAAAGAGAAAGAGCTAGATGAGCTTTTCATGGGCTGAGTATATTTTGTTAATTTCACCAAGGTCCCTTCCCATCAAGTTTCTCCGCTGCTAAGTTGTTTTGCTCTCAATAATTTCAATAATTATACTTTATTTCTTTCTAATTGGAATATTGCACTTCATTTACTATGAAAAGTTCACACAATTTCATCATAAATTTATTTTAAACAGATTCTATTTTGTATAAAAATGAGTTATTCTTACCGACGGCCCAAAATGTCGGAAACGAAGTTTCAGAAAGGGAGCCGATTCCATTTTAAGCCAAATATTGTATTAAATGGACGATTATCTCTATAACAATCGTTTTAAACTTTTACAAATAAGGATAGAGTCATCAAGAGGAACCCATTTTAATATTAAAAAAAAAACTAAAATGTTCATTTCAAAATTGAGGAACTAGAATGTATAGAAGTTAAAAAGTACAAACGAAAATAAAAAAAAATTGAAAAGACAGAATTGAACCAAAGCAAAACACAATGTTTTATCCAAGTCTTACTATTTTGTGTTGCTTTTGTTTCCAAGTATTCAAAAAAACATTGTTGTGTAGGTTTTGTTGCGTGCGGGAATAGACACATCATCTGTGACCTTGGACTGGGCAATGACTGAACTACTCAACCATCCGGAGGTGTTAGCCAAAGCCAAAGCTGAGATAGACACCAAGATCGGTCAAGATCGTACCGTTGAGGAAACAGATGTCGCCAACCTCAACTACCTTCAAGCCATTATTTCTGAAACCTTTCGTTTGCACCCTCCAGCCCCGATGCTTCTCACACACTATTCCTCTGACGACTGCGTTGTCGCAGGCTACAACATTCCACGTGGGACGATGTTGTTGGTCAATGCTTCAGCAATTCACAGAGACCCGAAGTCGTGGGATGACCCAACTAGTTTCCGACCAGAGAGATTCTTGGGAGCAGGGAATGAGTTACAGACCAACAAACTCATTCCTTTTGGAGTTGGAAGGAGGGCTTGTCCTGGAGAAATTATGGGTTTACGTGTTGTAGGATTGACTTTGGGTCTATTGATTCAATGCTATGAGTGGAAAAAACATGGATATGAAAACGTAGACACGACTGAATATGGAGGTATCACCATTCTCAAAGTGAAGCCTGTGGAGACCATGTGTAAACCTCGTCCAGTTATGGTAAAAGTTCTATCAAATGGTTTGGACTAAGTTTTACCAACGTTTTGTTACAGCCTTTGTTATATTTAGGGCTTGAATAAATAATGTGATTTGAATGTTCTCAAGCTTTTATGTATATATATAATCAGAACTTAAATATATAAATCTACCTTCAGCAAACAGAAAAAAAAAAAAAAAAAAAAAAAAAAAAAAAAAAAAAAAAAAAAAAAATGTTCTCAAGCTTTTATATATTTTGTATGTGTGTGTATTATATGCCTGCACATTAAACACTCTAAATAGAGCTGAAAAATATCTAACAATCTTACTCAAATTTTAGGAGATCATAACTGCCATTGAATTTGATACTAGGAATAAATACATTTATCCTAAAAAGGAACACTCATCTCTTTAAAAACTTTTCATCTAAAATTATCTGCCAAATCAATGTTCTACAATAATTAAAAAAAAAAAACTCAAAATGATTTAAAGAAAAAAACGTGAAATATAAAAAATAAAATAAAATAGCACTAAACCAAAAAGCTTTCACAATCAAATTACCTTCCAGAAACCTTTAGACAAAGGTAGAAAATATGTCCATTTCAATGTAGATTTCAATATGAAATCCAGTAAGAACTAAACGATCAATGCTAGTTCAATACAAACGACAACAATACAGCCAAACTGTGGCTACATATTACAAAGTACAAACTATCCTTGAACATTAAAGCTCGAAATCGAGTTTGTTGTGTATGTCAAGTGTATACAAAATCACCAGCCACATTATATCACTTCTGCATGGTTAGAGAGAGGAACCTTCGCTTCGATTTGGCTTTTGAGATCTGAAGATGGAATTGCGATCATCAAATTTTGGGAGCCAGTCATTAGTTGCAGGATTGCCTTTGTAGCCACCATGAAGATGAAGCCTCCCATTTGCAACATCATTAATAAACTCTTGAGTTTTATTCTGATTATGGACTCCATTTTCTCCTCCTTCATTTCCTACCTGTATGAACCCACTCCCTGTCTACTCCCTCCAAAATCGTCACCAAAATCAACAATAATAACAAAGAATTAACTCTCATAGTTATTAAGATTTCCCTTTTAAAAAAATCAAATGTTTTTACAATAAAGTTGATGAAAACCGTTTGAAGAAGAACTTAGAACTTAGGACTTCTTGGGAAGACTGAAATGTAAGAGGTTAATTCTAATGTTGAAGAAAGAAAGAGACACTCACTTAAAAGAAAGGAACGAAACGATGGACACTTTTAGAGATAACACTCTTTTACTCTCTAAACACTCCTTCACTTTCACTCCAAGTTTAGTATCTCTCTCTCTTCCTCTCCTTGTTACTTTGCTTGCTTGCTCTTTTTTTATTCATAAATGAGGATCAGACCTTCTTTTTATAGGCATTAAATATTTCTCTGTTCTAGATATTTTAAATCTCATTCTTAAGGAACTATCTAGAATCCCTTGACCTTAATAAAATCTACATATTTCAGGACTTTTTCTTTTAGATATTTATTTACAACGTAATTCTAGAAATTTAATCTACCCATTTAATATTTATGTTTAGATTGATAGTCTCTCTTACGCTCCTTTCTCACCATTTTTCAATAATCCTTAATACATTCTATTAGTAAGAATGATTTTCCAAATCTCCAAACCATAATCCATTTTTCAATAATCCTTAATACATTCTATTAGTAAGAATGATTTTCCGAATCTCCAAACCATAATGATAAGATATTGTTCACTGTGGTTATACATCCTCAACTTTACTTTTGTTTCCTCCAAAAAGTAGATAGATTGTCCCCACTTATAGATTATGATCATCCCCTCATCCGAGGGACGTGGGATTTTGGTAGTATTCCCTAACCCATTCCAACCTCCCAAACAGGTCTTTGATGGTAATAGGATTCGCAGCATATCAGCTATAATCTAATTTAAACTTAAAACAAATCACCATCCTCAATAAACACCCAAAAAAAAAAATTGCGGGAGAGAAAGAGAAACCTTATGATGACATTTTTCAATCGAATCCAACTCCTTGTAATATTCTGTCTCCACATAATCCTCCTGCACCAAACAATCCCCAACTCCCAAGCGAAAAGCCTGTAAAAATTCTTCAAAAGTTCATGCCCAGATCACGATTCTCGAAGAAAAAAACAAATGTAACAAATCGAGGAATAGTACATGAGATTTAGACTGGAGATTTCTGAGCTTATCAAGCTCCGGAATTGCCTTTTTTGAGGTGAATCCAGATGTGTATTGAGTCAAGGAATCGGATTCGCTCCGGCTCGGTTTCATCGGCCGCTTGGGCGAGATGGAATCAAACTGGGCTCTGATCTGATCAGTGATTCGCATCTGTTCCTCGTTGTCCAACACGACGTCGCTCCGGCTTGGCTTGGTCGCAGTGCACCGCGGCGCCGCCATGGAGTTGGTTCTGGTCTAGTTTGGCAGTTTCTTGATGTGTGAATTTTGGTTGTTGAATTTGATCGTGTTTGGCGGTGGTTTAAATAATATTATTTAGTGGGGACAAAAGCCATGGACGTCCAAAGTTTGAAAGTGAGTGTTTCTGTCTTGGATTTGGATAGGAATGCGAGATTTTGATGGGATTTTGATTTTGGATTGTCATGACTCATGAGCTCGTCTACAATCGTGGCTCTTATGAGCCACGCATAATGGGCTAGTGGGGTAATTAAATGAGAAATTTAGGATCCATTTCGCAACGTTTTCGTTTTCTGTTTTCTATTTTCTGTTTCATGTTTCATGTTTTCAGTTTCTTGTTTTTTTTAAACAAAAAATCATGAATATGTTTGATAATTGTTTCTACTTCTTCTTTCTTGAAAAAAAGAAACAGAAACAGAAAATGTGTTTTGATAACTGTTTCTTTTTTCTTGATTTTCTTCGAGGTTTATTTTTATTTTATTCACGTCTAATTCAATTAAACATTACACCACTCACTTAATCAAACATACATAGGTTTTTTAGTAATCACACGTGAAGTTGACTAAACCACATTTGAAGACGAAAACCCACAATGAATAGAAAGACAAAGACCCACGGCGAAAACACATGTCTGGCGAAAACCCACAGCGAAAACCCAGATCCGTGCGAAAAGAGAAAAACTCCGTTCCGATGAAGAGGAAGACGATGAGAGGCGAGGAGGGAGATGGCGAAGACGATGAAAGGAAGAGAAAGACGATAGTTATTTGGGGAAGACGATGATTATTTAGGGAAGACGATGAAATGAGAAAATGTAATAGGAAAAGGAAATAGAAAAATAATTGAGAAAAAGGAAAATAAAACCAATAAAAATAATTGAGAAAAAGAAAAAGGAAATCAAAAAAAATAATTGAGAAAAAGGAAAAGGAAACTAACAAAAATAATTAAGAAAAATCAAAAGGAAACCAATAAAAATAATTGAGAAAAACGAAAAAGAAACCAAAAACAATAATTGAGAAAAAGGAAAAGAAAAATGAAACCAATAAAAATAATTGAAAGAAACAGGAGAAACTACTTATTTTTTCCAATAAGTTTTTATAAAATGAGAAACATTTCTATTTTTTTTAGAACGAGAAATAGGAAACGTTACCAAACACCTCTATTTTAAAAAAAAATAAAAACAGAAACAGAAAACAGAAAATGGGAACGTTACCAAACGGATCCTTATGATTTTTTTAAATTTAATAATTATATAAGAATTTCTTTTTTTAAAAAAGCACAATTGTTTGTACGAGGTTTCTGGAGAAATGTGTTTCGTGAAGTTAAACTTGTGTTAATTTGATGCGATATGATTCGATCTCCATTACTTGATCCTCCAATTCACATTTGATGTATTAAAGTGGAGCTTGAGCTTCAAGTGTGGTTTAGTCAACTTCAAGTGTGATTTAATTATCATAAGTTAGAAGTCGTCTAATTGTTTAGGAGAATTCTTTCTAGGCCTTCCTAAGTAAAATTTTCTAAAACCGAGAATTTCTTTTTTATAGAGTTTTCTAATGGACATTATGGACTTGTGCTTGGTTGGTTCATGGATCAACTCCTTTAACCCAACCATATGGATTTGAGGCTTATTTAGCATTAGGTTGACAAAAAGAATAGCAAAATAGGAAGCTTTACTTTGGATAAATGGAAATTTTTTGTTTAAATTGATAAAATAGCAAACAGAAAAATTTGAAGGAAAAAAATTGATGGAACAATGTCTTAAATATCCCTACTTAAGTGAAAAGCTTGAATCCGAAATACATTCAATAAACTACCAATACCCTATAATTAAATGAAACTCCCCACCACATTAAAACCTATGAAAATTCTAATTTCCCCCAAAACCCGAAAAATGACACCTATCATCATCAAAGCTCCACATATTGAACCAACCACGATTGAAAATTCTAATCTTTGCCGCTGTTTCACATCTTCTTCAAATCATGCAGGTATTCAAACGTTTTCACTCTTTTCACATCTTGAAACCCTTGAAACTCTTCAAAGCTGAAAAGATTATAGCTTCCCTATCTTCCGCTTCCATAGGTTCCACTTAAAAGGATTCTTGAAACTCTTCGTCCCCACTACAACAAAAATGGTCTACGACGACAGTTATTTTCTGTCACGAATAAAATCTGTAACAATTATTTACAGTCATAGTATCGAGAGTCATGGAAAGTCCTTCCATGACAGTTTTTGAAAATTGTCTCAAAAAGTTTTTTCATGACAAAAAATAAATGTTGTTAACTACTATTTTATGACAACAAATAACTGTCATATTTTATATTATGACAATAAATAACTGTCATCATTTCCGTATTAACGACAGTTAAAAAAATGTCGCAAATTCGTTTATTATGACAATTTTTAAATGTCAAAGATATGTCAATCGTGACATTTTTTTTTTAAAATAAATGTCATCTTTTTGAAATTGACGATATTTTTTTCCTGTCAAATATAGGGCAATCGTGACAGCTTTTTTATAACAAAAATGTCATTTTTTTAATATTAACGACAATTATGGAGTGTAACGAATTCATATATTATGACATTTATTTCCTGTTGCAAATTCCTCAATTACTACAGTCTTTCTCTGTTCTTCTTGTCGCACTACCATTACACGAACCATTTGAATGACAATAATGTTATAATACATAACACCCATATAGAAACAAATGGTTGACACTTTAATATATATACGCTATAATACACTTTGTAATATTCATACGTTTCCAATCAAGTTTGAACAATTTACAAGTATGGAATTATAGCCCTTAATCAAAACAAGTGTAAATACCATTATAATACATATAACATGGTTTTCTGTACAAGCATAAACAACCAACCGGTAATTCTTTACCTCTGAAAATATTCTTTGTTGCTTGAACCATGGTCAAATCCTTCATTTCTAAAAACAACCAGTGTATTTTGATGACCTTGATTAGCTTCTTTGAAGGAAATTTCATGAACTTTGTCGGCTCCATTAGAACCTACAAAGACAACATGAATATAAGGAAGTAAATACTATGGTTGTGCATACCAAAACACAGAATACAATTTGCATACCAATCTTCCATCTTCATCTCTAAAACATCCCCACAAAAACAGAATATAAAGGTAGAATCACACACACAGCCTTCAAAATTACAACACCCCCAGATCAAATCTCATAAAAAAACTCAAGAATTCCTCCAAACATTATCAAACACCCCCCAACAGAATCAATCCTCTACCAACAAAACCATCTCCAAAACATTATCTAGATCTCAAAAAATAGCAAAAATATAATATACAACAACAGAATCAATCCATACAAAGTTTTATACACATACAAATTATATACATACATACATATACATACAAAGTTTTATATCAAACATGAACTTACAGATTTTTAAAAGTGAAAAATAAAATTACAAGTAACGTAACAAGGTAGAATCCCAAACAATTAAGTATTGGAGATTGACAAGCTTAAATAAGGTACGTAATTTCCATATTAAATATCTCAAGTCTTCCCAGTTAATTGGCAAAAGACTTGCACTCCCTTATATATAATCCAAATCCACCACAATCAGAGTGCTTCAAACCACTTTTTTATTAAACTGCAACAAAATGTTTCGTTAGATATATATATGTATGTATATAAAGAGAGATTTGGTTTTATTTTAAAAGTAAAAACAAACAAAAGCCTTATACTACTTGAAGAGCCGTGTTGTCTTGCCCGAAGGAAAAGTTGTTTTTGATCCATTGTTCTTGGTACTTCTTTTTTCTTCATGTTCCCATTAACAACTTATTCTTGATTGTCACACAAGAATTTTCACTCACATTTTTCCTTTCTTTTGCTTGAAATTGATCATCAAGTTCCTAGAAAATTAGGTTTCATTATTTGTAGACTTCAATAATTTTTCATATGTTTTCTCTCCATGGAATTAATTTTCCATTTTGATAAGGCAATCTATCGACTTTCCAACTCAGACCCTCTACTTTCAACAACATAATTTCAAAACTCTCACTTTCCTTGATTATAAATTAGAAGAAAATATATAGTTATCAAAAGCATAAGTATGGTCAAACTGGGATATGAAAGTTTACCATCTTCCGCATATACTCATTTTCAGCAAACATGAGTTCATTTTGAAAGAGACAGAGAGAGATAAGTGATTTCTGCACCTATAGGGAAAAAAAGGATAAAACAGTCAACAAAGGATAAAACAATAGTTTAATTTCTACAAATCTGAACAGCATATCCGAAGGAAATAAAGTTAAGGCAATTTATAATAATGAAAAATATAATACCTATAAAGTTATAACTAAGGCCTTATGTACCAAATATAGTATTCTTCCAGAATAAGTATATCATATAAATGCCTACAAGGAATTTAACACTACAAAATAACTTGCCAACTCTCCAAGGTAACAAATATTACCGTTCTTAATGCGAGTAATTTAAATACAATATATAATATTTTAAAAAATAGCTAGTAGATTATTTTCAAATGATATACACAAAATAATAAGAAAACTTTGATTAATAACTTCCAAATGATCTTAAGTAATTCATCACAAAAATCATTACCAAAGTCCATCCCTGAATCATATTGCACAATAAAAATCAAATTCCAACTCTTTTGACTGTTCACTTGATAGTACATATTAAATGCATAAGAAGCATTTCCTTGTGCAGTTAATTGATTGCAAGAAGATCCATATTCCAATGTAGTACCATCTGATAAACTACAAGCATATAGTCTACACTATCAGCCAAACCTTCCCAATCATGAAAACATGAAGAAAAGCTACCTACAAAATGTTTTTCCAAATTTACATATTAAGAGTTGCAAGCCGATGAAAAAGAGAAAAATAAAGTTTCGAAAACTTTCCAATATAAGTCTAACAACATTCGATGGTTATGGAGTTCAACAACATAATAATGAAACTTATCCACTACCTTTGCAACAATCCATACTGAATCATAGCAAAAAATCAAGGTAAATATTTAAAATAATGCATGAAAATATCTAGGCATAATTTGTCTAATTGTTCAAGATCGCAAGCTTTTCTTCCTCTACCCATGAAAGTCAAAACAATTCTCTACCATGAATAACACAAGTAGTGAAGAACAGTGAAACATTTTATAAATAGGAAGCAGTCTTTTTTGTAGGTTAATAAAATGTCCAGACTCAAGAAACATCTTACAATTATTGTGTGGAATAATGCCACACACAATAACTTACAGTCTCAGCAGCTGGTTTTGACAAAAGAAATGTGTGTGCCTTCAAGCGTGAAAGCCCAAAATTACAAACCTAAATAAAATACCACCAGATATATACCACATTAATCGATCAAAGCAAACACACACACCAGAGAGAGGGAGTAGGGAAATGGGAAGGAACTGGCACCATCACTAAGAACATGATTTAAGTATCAACAAAAGCATAATATTTTCTAAAACCAAGTTCATATTCAATTCCCCCTTCTTCAAGCAAAAGCATGTTAACTAATCATAAACAATCAGGATTATGTTTTAACCAATCAAAATTTTATTCAAAGGATCTTATCCCCTACCTCAAAAGAAAGTTAACTAATAAAATTAGAACCATTAAAATAAAATCTAGTTCACTAGGATTCTGCTATAATAACATTAAAAAATGATTTCCTCACATGTACATTCAATAATTAAGTTTCAACAGTGCAATGAATCAAACAAATTCATAGGACACCAATTAATTAAAACTTCGATCATTTAACAGCATGTGAAATTAAAGCATGTTTGCATGGTTGACAATAAAGCAATGCCAAACGCATATGCATTGAAAAAAAAAAGTAATACCTGAAAGAATAGCAAACATAGATCAATTCAATGCATTAACTTTCATAATTTAATTTGATGACATATTATATTGTTCAAAGAGTCCATACCCTTAAATATAAAGAGCAAGTTTATTTTGAATGATTAATGGATAATGTCATGAGAATAAAGCAGATATATATAAAGAGCAAGTTTATTTTGAACATAGAAAAATAGTCCATACCTTTCTAGAAGCAAACGTTTTACTCAACCAAAAAAATGATGAGAATGACATATTTTGAATCTGAAAACTTCATCAGCCAAATTATGGGCATTTCATCAAACAATTCGTGGGCAACACAAAAGAATATTCATTTACTTGGTGGCAGCCAGAAAACTAGAAAAATTAAGGAATAAATACAAAAATTTGTGAAGAACATATCTTAGATGCAATATTGAGAATTGAGTTTCAAGTTTAATTGAAAAATCGGCAGGAGCAAGAACTCGATTCTTCTTAAATTTCAACCATGGGATTTTGTGTCCAGAAACTACTTTGCAATTTTAGCAAATAGCATAAAGCTTTACTCCAAAGATTTCTAGAGCTTTACTCAAATACCATAAAACTATCTTTTCTGGGATGAATTACTCAAAGATAAGTGCAGAGAGTAAAGATTAGATCCATAAATACTTGAGACCGCCACTGACGACTAAGGTAGAAGATGGCCGACGGTCTGGAGAGTGAGAGGGCACGACGATGGCGGACAAAGGAGGGTTTTGATATGAGTGAGATGGTTGTGAAGAAAAGAACGTTGCGAAGAAGCATCAGACGGAGAAGCCTTCACTGTAGGCAGAACTGCACGGAGGAGCCTTCACCGCAATAACCACTTTAAGCTATCACCGAGCAGAGGAGCCTGGTGGAGGAGGGGAATCAACGACCTGTGCGAGACCACTGTGGAGACTTGACGACATCTAGTGGAGAAGGGAAATCGTGCGATTGGAAGAGGAAGAAAAAGAAAGAAGAAGGGTTTTCTTCGTGAAATTGGGGGAAATTGAAAACAAAGTTCCCCTCTTTTCTTTCCTTGTTTTCTTTTAATTTAAAATAAATATTTATTTTTTTTATTATTTATATTTCGTGACAGTTAAAAGTTGTCAAAGATTTATGACACAAAAAAACTGTCATAAATTCTTGAAATCCGAAAATGTTTCGTCTTTTCCCGCCAAAAACGCGGATTTTGGCATTTATGACAGTTTTTTCTTTCCTCATTTCAATTTGAGATGTATGCAACTATCATAATAGGCCACTTTTGTTGTAGTGCCCCATCAAAGTCTACCATCAGTTGTAGAAAAGATTGAAGGCCCTTCAAAACCTTCAAATTCTTCAATGTCATCATACATTAGGCGGAAAGCAAATAATTTTCTTCTTGCTGAGTAGATTCTTCATCAATACGTAATTTGTACTGCCACCAAAATAGATTTTTTAAAATAAAAAAAAAAAAATATATATGAATAAATGTAATTTGTATTGAAATTAAGGAATCTAATTTCAAATATAGTTTAAATTGTTATTAAAAATATATATTATATATTATTTAATAATAATTAGTGATATTGTTAATAAATTGTTTAAAATATAACAAACCCGAAAATCTTGTAGACATATTTGGCATGGGAGATTGTTGCAATCTTGTCCAATGAAAAAATAGCAGATTTAGTTAAGATTTACCAAATTTCAAGGTTGTTTGCAAAATAGACTTTTTTTTAATGAAAACTACGATATCCTGTCACATCTTAGAGCCATTCAAATACACTGTACTTTGAATATATTAATTATCCTATAGTCAGGGGTACCGTATTCCAGCATGCACTGATCCAAAAAGATAGTGTATTTGGATAGAACGAATAGTATTATTATTTATTGTAGCAACACTTTTTTTATCTTTCTTCTTAATTTTAAGAACACATTTACTTTTAACCAAGTGAATATGAGAAAGTAAGTCCCCATTCGTTAATCATTTATTTTTTAATTTTTAAAATTAAGTATATTTTCTCTTTATTTGTTATATGTTTTGCGTATTTCTTGTATAGTGGTTCAATTCTTAGCGCAAAATTTCAAAACACACAAGCAAAATTTTAAAAGTTGTTTTCTAGTTTTCAAATTTTGGGCTTGGTGGTTTAAACAACTGGTAAAAGTATATAACAAAAATTGTCTATGTAGTAAAAAGTCTAGATTATGAAAAATTGATTGTTAGAAAATGGTAGAGATCATATAACAGAGGGGTGAATTGTGAGTGTGCCTAAGTATTCACTAACTCTTTCAAGATATTCAAATAATATTTATGTATTATAAGAGACTTAAATTGGAAGTCATTGCTATGGTATCCATATACATAAAGAAATACACGGTATGCAAAAAATGTCATACTTGAATATAAAAGTTCCCATAGAGTAAATACATGACTGTAATATATATATGGTTGCATATCACATAAAATGAATTTTGGCACTAAATGTGATAACATAAGTCATCAAAATTTTGATTATGAAATTCAATAAACATGACTAAACAAAGTTGAATTTAGTACCAATAAACAACACTAACACGTAACTCGAATTTGTTAAAATTAGAAAATACAAGTTAACATATCTTTAAGAATGGATTTTGAGAGTGTCCAAGTATTCACTAGCATCTTTCAAAGTATTTAAAATAATGATAATGCATTGTAATATATTTAAATTGTAAGTCATTTCGAATGTGTCACTATATATAAACAAATACAATGTATGTGAAATATACCATACTTGAAGACAACGATTTTCATAGTTGAAATATATTGTAAGATAACTATGATTACATATAACACATTTAATACATTTAGCTAAATGAGAATGTAAGTCTCAAATTCCAATTATCAAAGCATATAAAAATTTAATCGCAAACTAAATAGGGTTAAATTTAATACTAATAAACTACAATAGTGTAACTCACAAAGTAGTTATACTTACCTGGCTCCTGGATATATAAAATACACTATAATTGAATGACTTAGAGACAAAACAACATATAACAAAAGAAAAATTGAAAAAGAAGACATAATTTTCAATTATAAAAAATTGTTATGATCCTACTATGATCTTCAACAAATAATGCTAAAGGATGTGTACTGTAAAGATTGAAATTATTCGATGAAAACTTAATGTTTAATGTAAAAAAATGCAAATAATGTGAATATTAACGTTAAACAAAAAACATGATGTCTCAAAATAGTTAACGTAATATGTATATATATAGATTTAAACATATAGTTTGTATTTATTTTTTTTAAAATCTATACAACTCGCACAAGAATATAAATTTTTAAAATAAAAATTAACAAAAATATGTGAATAATCGTAATTGGCATTATTGTAGGGGAGGATCTAAAATTTAAATTCAAATTGTTATTAAATATATATATATATTATGTACTATTTAATAAATTGTTGATAAATTGTTTGAAATATAAAGAATCCAAAAATCTTGTATTTATCTTTGACATTATTTTAGGGAGAGGATCTAAAATTTAAATTCAAATTGTTATTAAACATATATATTATGTATTATTTAATAAATTGTTTGAAATATAAAGAAGCCAAAAATCTGGTATATATATTTGGTATTATTCTAGGGGATGTTGGTGCAATATTGTCCAGCAACAAAATAGTCTATTTAGTTAAGATATACTAAATTTGATTGTTGTTTGCAAAATACACCGTCTTTGTGAAATTTGCGATATTTTGCCTCATTTTTGGAGCTCTTCAAATATACTGTATCTGAAATAAATGGATTATCCTATATCAAGGGGTATAATCAAGTTTAAAATAATTAAAAGAAAAAGGTAGGCAGTGGTTTTGCTATAATTCTTATTATTTCTGGTTGTTGCCATTTTTCAAGTTGCTACCATAAAATTTGCTATTTTCACGGTTATCTCTTTAGCATGTAGGTTAAATTAAAGGACTCAATTAAACTTTAGTCCAAATAAATAATAGAAAATTGTAGAGGAAACACCTATTAATTTAGATGTGATTTTACACAAATGCCTCCAATTCTCATTATTTTTCTTAAACTAAATTTTGAGATTTTTATTGACCATTTTGTCTTTCACATTAATTATAAATATTATTTATTTTAGAAATATGTATAATATAATACCATAATTATTTTATATCACAATTATTATGCATCTTATAACTTACCTATTTAATGTATTGAATAAATAATATATTATTTTTATTTAATTATAGGATATTGTTTATTAGCGATCCATTTTAAATATGGTATAAAATTGAGTCAATTATAGTAAGAATGTACTAAAGAATTTCCACAAAATTATTTAATTTCTCTTGATTGCACATCATCTGGCCACCTATTTTCGCTCTTTCCGTTTAGCTTTTCGACAACAATCACATTCTCTGTCTGATTTCTCTCCTTTCCAATCTCTCTCTTTGTCCCATCTTTCTTATTTTGGTCATCTTCCTCAAGTTATCCAGTCAGTGCATATTTCTTTCATATTATTGATTATGTTTATGAAATTTTGACATATATAATTTGTCAGTTTAATTTTCCATTGAAGTTTTCGGTCAATAAATTTTACAGTGAATGAAGTTTCCGATCATCTCCTTCAATTAATTGTTTCATGTTATTAGCTTTCTTTCTTAAATTTTGAATTATAATATATACAGTTAGTCAAGTATACAGATAATATCTTTTCCGTTTCTTATTTAATTAGTAATGTACAGTGATTATTATATATATAAATATACATATCATTGCATATTTAAAATAATTATGTGCTGTGATCATTATATACACTTTCATAATTAAAATAATACACAAGCAGTGACACATATTTATATTATTTCTTATCATGTATGGCCAAAATTGCAGTATATTATGATTGTTTTTCAATGATT
>CM046893.1:6266205-6429228 GCA_025688845.1 Cucumis hystrix | reverse complement strand
CATGTATGGCCAAAATTGCAGTATATTATGATTGTTTTTCAATGATTACTTTCAGTGCATATTTGTTTCATGTTATTAACTTTGTTTCTTAAATTGTGGATTATAGTATACAATCATTCAGGTATATATAATCCATGTCCTTTCCCTTTCCTAGTTAAATTAATAGTATTGAACAATAATTATTATATACTCTTGCATATTTAAAATAATTTCATGATGTGATCATTATATACAATTGCATATTTAAAATAATACGTAAGCAGTGACACATATTTTTATTATTTCTTATTAGGTATGACCAAAATTGCAATATATTATGATGATTTTTTCAATGATTTTGGCATCATAAGATTCAAATGTCTTCAATATAAAATATGTACCCCAACAAGTTTTGTATATAACCATAAACCCTTGCTTATTGGAACTCTTCGCCAAAATAGGGTCGAAATCGTCTGCTTCAACCCTTCATTGAAAATCGTCTTCTCTACCCAGTATATTTACACAGAAAATGGAAGAATGATGTTCCCTGAGATTTTTGAATGAAGAAAACCACACTGTTTGGAAGTTTCTTCAACCAAGAAAGTTTCTTCGAAATTTAAATGTAGTTTTCCCGAAACCGTTCCCACGTTTTTGTTTCTTTATGCACTGGTCCACCTTCTTTATTTCATTTTTCTATTTTTTCAATATACTATTAATAATAAAGGTAGGTAGTTTGCTCAATTGATCTCTACATTTGTGTAAAATTGAAACCCAATAGGACAATTTTGAAAATTTTGGCAACAATGGACAACTTGTAATAAAGCACCCCTATTTAGGCTATAGTAGTTAAAACCCCTAAATAATATTTAATTAAAGACCAAAATAATTAACTTGATCCAGCGGTCATGATGAAGCATGTGACATCATCAAAGCTTGTGAATTTATATTTTCAATTTCAATTTGGGACTTGTGTCAAAATTGCTACATCATTTACCAAATTAATAACGAAAATACAAATAAGCTATCGTTCAAAAAATTATCATTTTCAAGATTTATGCACGTATATGGGAGGATGATTTTGAAACAAAAAAAGTTGAAGTCAAAATACGAACTTTTTTTTAAAAAAAAATTGGCTTAATTTGACAATTTGAAATGTCAAATTAATCAAACAATGAATTTATTATAACTTCAATTTAAATTTTAGATAAAAATGGAGGTCATATATGCAAGTTAATTTAAGTTGGATTTTAAATTTGGAATAAATAATATGGAATAAAATTTGTAGAACAATCAAAATTTAATTTAAAATTGGCAATAAAATCTAAATTTTGAACGATATAGAAATTTTAATCATCAAAATGTGAAATTCGAAATTTATCTCCAAATAAAATCTTTTCAAATTAGATTTAATAAAAATAAAATAATGTAGATTTTTTATGGTTAATTTTCATAAATATAACAAAACACCAAAATATTTATGGCCCGTGTAACAAAATTAAAAAGTCCATTAAGCCGACCATTTTTTTGAATATTCCAAGTTTGTCCTTCCTTTCCATCCTCCTCCTTCTCTTATGCAATTTTTCCTATTCATTTCCATCATTTTTCTTTTCTTCTTCTGTAATTTTTCTTTTATATTTTTTTGAAATCATGATCTTTGTTTTCAATCAATAACAAATATTGTATTTTTTTCAGAGTTTTATTTAGTTCAAGATCTATACCAAATATAAAATATTTTAAAAACAAATCGTTGAGATATTCGTACACGATTGTTTGGATTGATAGTGTACCAAAGAATCTTGAGAAAAAACTCGTTTAAATTTGGTTAATCAAATCTAAACGATCGTGTACTAATAATCTTTAAAAAAATAGTTTAGATTTGGGTAGCCAAATCTAAATGATCGTGTAGTCAAATCTAAAGGATCGTCTATAAAGAATCTTGATAAAAAAAAAACATTTGGATTTAGGTAGCCAAATCTAAACAATGGTACACCGGTGTACCAAATATATTATGCGCCCGAGTGAACAATTAGTGGCGTGTTGACTGACTTTTTCCTTTTCAAAATTGTTTTTATAGAGGGTAAATATTTTGTCAGTTTTTTATATTTTTTTAAAAAATCAAATTTTTATTTTATTTCTTCTAAAAAAAGATTTGATAAAATCCTAAATATCCTAGAGAGAATTGTACTTGTTTATCCTAAGAATAAATCGACATGTTGACCATTTTTTGTCTCTTTGTGGACCAACTCTATAGTTCACTTTTTTTATTTAGAGTAAGGCACAAAACTTCATTTGGTTCAGGTCCTAAGATTTGACTAGAGGGACATCAAATAAGTAAAAAAAAAAATAACGACATAAAGATTAATCACTTAGTTCGGTGCAAAACCACCTAGGGGTCAGTGTGCCTAGTGGAACAAAACTTTACTATATAAAGAGTTTAGCAATTATAACTAAGTACTTATCTGAAAGACTCTCTCTTCTGTGACTCCTATATAGCTTGCTTTTCGACGTTTCAACTTAGCTAGGCTGCTTAAGTTTGATCTTCCCTCACTTCCACAAAAATTGCTATCAGTACAATATGCTTAAGCTCCTAATTAAAATGAGAATCCAATCACATTCGCTATATTTAGCCTCTCCCTAAATACAATACCAAAATTGAATTCCTTTTGAGTTTTACAATGGCTACTAAACGTACCAAACTTCTCAGCAACAAGCACAAGAATTTTCAATATCATTTTATAAAGGTTGTGGCTTATACAAACTCTAAACTCAAAATGTTCAATGGCACACACTTTTTTAAAGAGGCGCCTAACCGTGAAATTGAAGAGAGTAACATATATATAAATGGCTAGCTTAGAAATTATAAAATTTTCAAAGAATAAATATTCCAAGAAAAGGGAGGGCGAAAACAAAAGAAAGGGATCCACAGAATCTAAAAATCTATATACAGAAAGAAACTATTTTTGAAGCTGCTTTCCAATAGTCCCTAATGTTATTCTCAATATTTTTGACATATTGTCCAACATGTTGCTCAAAATTTTCCTTTAAATAAAATCATCCGACCAATGCAATAACATAAATCCTACTTGTTCAAACAAGATTTAAATCATGGAATCATTTAAATATTGTCAAACATTTAAAAGCATTAATAACGGTCATGATAGAAAACATAAATGCAAATTAACATATCAAAGAAGCAAAGTGTTCAACAATAATTAACCTACCCCTAAACTATGAGAAGCTTAAGCTAACATGGTTTCTATAGAAAGAAAACCGTATAAAAATATATCAAAATACATAAAAAAAATTAAAGACGAATACAAAACGAAAAAAAAAAAAAAAGAGTTATCCAGCTTCCAAATGTGTTTGCAGGATGGATTTGACCCTCCAACAATCTTCGATATCACTTTAGCATCATGAAAACTCCATACTCTGCTCTAAATTCTCTTCAGGCCTCCAAAACTCTACTTTAAAATTGAAATAGTGGGTAGAAAATGAATTTAGAACTTACATTTTTTGCTATACTCGTGACTTTTATCAATGGTGTGGTGTATCATTAGTAATCTTTAAAACTAAATCTAAACTTGTTATATCTAGATCTGCAGTAAATATATTAGGGGTGATTGCTATATTTACAATTGTCTCTCACTATTATTCATTTAATATTAACGTTGCTTCTCAAAATAGCTAACATTGTTTCTCTAATATCAGTTTTGATGTTAAGTCTACATTACTTCTTTTGTCATTCTAATACTTTTTCTTACTGAGTTGGCATACACTATATGTGGGACAGGCTAATAAATCCCCAAGTATCTACACGTTGTTTCTTTTTGTTAACCAAACTCATCTACTTGAGGTTTTGAATTTATAAGCAATATAATTTAACATAGCATTAAACCAAAGGGTCTTATGTGTTCTGATCTTTTCAATCTATCACGCCCTTCAATTAATATTTATGTGTACTCTTTTTTTTGGGTATTTTACAAATTTTTATGTGTGAGAGTGTTAAATTTACTATAGTTTTTTTTTTTTTAAATGTTAGATTGAAAGCAAAATAATCATAAGAAATTGAACCAAGTTGTAAGTCCATAAACAGATCTTATTTACCTCTTTAGTAATTGTTTATGAGTTTTTCTACTTAGTGAACTCACTTCCACCATAAGTTAATAATTGAAATCTAGGGGTCCCATTCTATAAGTGAAAATGTATATCATATCAAAGTTCAATTTTTTTTAAAGTTAAAGGTGAAGGCTTATTTTATTGAATATCACTGTACTACCAAACAAAACTTTTGAGGTATTTTCTCATTCCACTCTTTTCTTCAAGGTATGCAATGTTGGTTGTAGCTTTTATAGGTTGACCCACAAGTGACCAATTAGCACAGGTCAAGTTCAATGAAGTGATTGGAAAGCAAGTCTTCATTTTTAAAGAATGGGAAAAAACAACTCTTTGCGTTTTTCAAAACTTTGAATAATTAACGATCGCTCAATGATTATACCAACTTTCTTATTTCAATCTATAACATTTCTTTTAAAATCTTCAGTATTAAGTTCCTTATAATTTTGAAGTTTTTTCCATAATTATATCCTTTCTGATTAATAAATGACAAATTTGATGTCAAGCAATCATAACACTCGATTGAGATATTCTATATGACTTAACGATTAATTATGAGGGTCTAATTCGAATGCACACACTCTATTATAATTAACAAACAACGTGACAAAATTGATGGAGGATAACATATGATAATTAGTATAAATGTTCAATCATAAATTAACTAAACGAATATTATCAAAGTGTATGCCAACTCATTAAAATTATTTAAATGGAGAGATTACTCAATTCCAAACTTTAGATTTAACTACATATCATATCAGTTGATGATTTTTTTTAAAAAAAGAGAGATTATATTAATTCCAACTTTATATTACTCAATTCCAACTTTATATTATATTGGATTATTGTAGGGATATCAGATATTATAGACTTTCCCTTAGCCTAAGGGGTATAGTAAGGTTTTGTGTCAGCCTATCACTAATTATGAGGTTTGGGTGTCTATTATTTTCGATGGAGAGTAGGAAGATTACTAGTCCTGATGGTTACTTTGTGAGTTTCTATGAATATCTGCTTGAAGTGCCGTGTTCGACAGGAATTTTGTGATGTGGTCTTGAATGTTTTCGTACTTTTTTTCCCTTTCCCCTAAGTATAAATGTGATATTAATCACAATGGTTTCTAAATGTAATGCCCTATAGATCCTTATAGACTTGAGGCCAATTTCTTGTTGTAATGTTTTGTATAAGTGCATTAGGAAGATTATTGTCAATTGGTTTTATGTGCAAGCACCGATCCTTAATTATTCGATTAGTCTAAATCAGCTTGTCTTTGTGAAATGTCGAAGTATTGTCGATACTATCCTACTTTGTGAGGAGTTAGTGAGAGGTTTACCATAAGAATGTTGGTAAACGTCGACTTGTGCTGAAGGTGGACCATCACTACTACAATTTGGGACTTCAATAATGGAAATAGGTTTCGGGGGGAAATGTGTCATTAATAAAAAAAAAAAGGCGTACTTTCTTTGCAGGAAAGTATGGAACTTTTGGATTCATGCTTTTTCTTGACATTTTTTAAGCGTCACTAAACAACTAGAATTTTTAAATGTCATTGTTTACCTATTAATTATTATTAATTTATCTTTTCATTAAATCAAAATGGAGTAAGTAAAATAAACCCCAACTTAAAGTTCACCATCTCGCAAAATAAACCTTACCATCCCATTTCCTCACCTTTTCGCATGGAAGCCGCCCCATCCACCGGCCAAGATCAATGAATTTGCCGATCGTTCGTTCTTCCACCGCTAATTTTAGATCTTCATCAAATTCGCGAGTCTGTTTTGTTTCCTTTCTTTCCCTTACTACTGTCACTCTTTCCAGCAGCCACCATCACACTACCCTTCCTCATTGTTGCCGCCGTTGGATTTATTACATTAAACACATCTCATGACAATTTGAAATTGGATTTTTTTTCACCAGAAAAATGTAGAATTATCTAATTACATTAATGTAAAAACCATGTTGTGATTTGAAAAATAATGATGTTGAAGAAGTGTCGGTATATAAGCAATTATATATATATATATATATATATAACATAACAAAATTGTTACTAAAGGCCAATGCATGACACAAGAAAACTCTGGTCCATAACGGAAACCTTACAAAAATAAACCAATTTGAACTTCAATAATGACAATCTCGTTGTGTCGAAATTCACTTAATAGTGACAGATGGTAAATGGCAAGAGAAATTGATTATTGACGTCAAATCAATGTTGTGTAAGTAATATATGAAACTTTGTAGGATGTGTAATTAAATGTCCTATCATTGCAAGGGTTTCAAAGACATAAAATATGTGTCATGGCAACGGTTCACATCCCAATTTTCTGGTAGTCCATAAAAAAGGCTTATTGTGAGTTGGATTTTTTAGAAAATTAGCCATGCACAGTAAAAATACGGATCAAAATTTTACTCTAATTGTTCTTGATTAACAAGAAATCCTTGTTCACACGAGATTTTCCAAGAAATTTAATTCGTGGAGTTGAACTTGGGTTGATGTGGATTATGATACGATGTGATTCGTTCTCTAGTATTTAATCATCTGATTCTCTCTCTGTTGAATGTTTACGTTTGATTTTAGGAAGCATAGCACGTGATGTTAAAAAGCATTTCAATTTCAAGGGTGGTTGACTTTAAGAGTCAAGAAGTCTTCTGGTTCTTGGGAGAATTCTCTATAGACCTTTTGTAGTAAAAATTTATTATGTCCCCACATATGAAGAGAACTCCTCTATTTATAGAGTTATCTGATGAGCTTTATTGGTTTGAGCTTTGTTGGTTCATGCATGAACAAGACCAATGGCCTCAACCACATGGATTTGAATCATATTTAGCATTTGAGCAATTAAGCTTATTTTTTTGGACTCAATTAAATTTTAACCCAAATAAATAATACTTAATTGGACCATAATAATTAACTTGATCCAATGATCATGATAAAACGTGTAACATCATCAGAATCGACAAATTTATGCCTTCAATTTCAATTTGGGACACATGTCAACTTTTAATTAGTCTCAAATTCAATTATCTCTATTTTTTTCATCATTAATTTGGTAAATGACGTGGCAAGTTGTGATTGGTCTAAAATTTCTTATTCAACAATCCTAAATTAAATTTAAACGATCGTTTTGACCATAGTAAACGCTTGTGTTGATCATTTAAAATGATAAATAAACGATCTTGATATTCTCGTATATGAGAATGATGAAGAAGAATATTTAAACAATTGTGAAATAACTTCAATGAATCTTGTCGAAAATGATGAAGATGAAATAGAAGATTTAAACAGAAGAATATAGAAGAAAAAAAATCTGAAAGAGAAGATGAAGAAATCACAAAGAAGATGAATAAATCACAAAGAAGAAGAAAAAAAAGAAGTGAGGAATCATCTGATATATTCAAGGGTAAATCTGGAATTTATGAAAAGAAAATGGTGACTTCATGGGTTTTTACTTTATGTTACACGGGCCATAAATAATTTTATGTTTTTGTTACATTTATGTAAATTATCCAAGAAATAAAAAAACAAATAAATAAATTATCAAGTAATTAAATCATATTTAATCAATAATTTATTTAAATCATATTTAAATGAATATCTCTCATATAACCTATAGTTTTAATTTAGTTAATTACATTAAATTAAATTAAATTAAACTAAAACTATTAATTAATTCTCCAAAATATCTTATATTTAATTTAAATCAATTTGAACCATATTCATATATAAATTTCTACAATCAACCTATAGTTTTAATGTATGGCATATACTCATTAAATTTTAACCTATATTTTTAATATGAATCTAATCCATATTAAATTAATATGAACTCATTCAAATATTATATTTTCTCATAAATTAACTATTTTGAACCATATTAAAAATTTAATTTATATAATAAAATTTAATTTAAATAAAATTAATATTATAATGTATCACCATACATTATATAAATTTCCTAAGTAAATCTGAACACATTTCAAACTACAACCAATATATACTAACCTCATTACTCTTTACAAGCTTTGAAGGGGATCTAATGATAATTGACCTACAAATTAAAAGCTACAACAATATGAGATTAATTGGCTAAACTCATTATTCACGTTAATCAATATTGATTAACTGTGTGACTCCACTAAAAATCACAACTAAACTCTTCTCACTATAGATATAATTTTTTTTCCACGAATATAGACCAATAAGAGTAAGTTGGACCTTCAAGAGTGTCTGTACTACCAACTAGGTCAAATTACTATTTTACAAGGTTACTTGATCTAGTCATTAAATACGCTAATCGTGCTACTCTTATGAACAACTTGTTTATGGTTAAACCAATAAATAGAAATCCCTCATGTGCCATAGAGAGGGTAGGACCCTTTGTTCATGTCCCGAAGAACCTATTTAATAGAACACTAATCATCTACTTACTCTAAAGTCAGAAAGAAGTGAATTCCATCTTATGCGATTATATTTTGAGCTTCTAACTCGGTCTTGTCCCCAAAATGATAAACTTACTTAGTCAACAATCTAGCCACTCTCACTCATACAAGATTAAGACCAAGTTACCTGGGTCATTCTAATGAAATAGAAACCTAACTAGCTAATGAAGTTACATCTAGTGGTTACTATTATTTCATGGTCCAGTCTTCTGCAAACTCATTGCATAGGATACTCTCACTTGCATGTCACTTACATGAACGCTTTGGATCATTGCATTTATATCAAATACAAAGTGGACCGTATCTAAAGTGTTACCAGAATAAGGTACTTAGTCTTAGTACCTTATCCACATACTATAGACCCTTTAAACTGTATCTTAAACATTGATCCCTGTATGTTTCTACATACATTTCAAGACACATTAAACAACTTAGGATGTTAGTTCATTGGATTTAGGTTATTAAGATAAAACTAATAATATAATCAATAACATTTTATTAAAATTCTAATAATAATATTTTATTAATAACAATGAACAAACTACATTTACTATCTACTAGTTTTAGGACATAAAACCCACCATATCTATAATTGCAAATTGTCAAAAATAGCAAAATTGACAAAACATTTACACTTTGTAGAAAAATTAAGTGTAATGAATTTTTGTCTTTTATGGTGTTTTTCTAAGAAGTGTAAATAGTTTGTGTTTTTTTTTTATAATTATTTTTGAAAAAAAAAACCTTATATAATCTAAGATCGATTTATCATGGATTTGTTTAGTTTTTTCATACGGTTTGGTTTGAATGAATTTCATAAACACCCTGACCAATTACATAAATAACATTAAATGAAAAACAATAGAATATATAATACAAGGATAAAAGTAATTGAATATATAACAGAAAACTAAGCAAAAGACTAAAAAGTCCACGTGCAGTCACCATTTTGGGTGCTTATTCTCGAATTTCTCAAATTAAGGCTATTAGTGATAGCAACTATTAGTTATATAGCTTTCGATTTGAGAAATCATACAGTTCAAAGAATATATTAAGAATTTTAAACACAGTTTATAAATCCTTTTTTGCTTGAAAACATTTAACAATGAGAACCACTCACAGTCACAGTCGACTAGCTTCAAAGGTCGAAGTTTCTCTTACACTTTCTAGAATCCTTGTCGAAAATGAGTTTGTTCTGTGTTTAGGATCCTTGAGCACCTCTCCAGTTTTTTATTAACAAAATCAGAGTAAAAAGCAACCTCAAATGACTCAAATTCCTCTATTTATAGATCTCACCGGTGAGTTTATCCATGCCAAAATGATACCTCTAACCGACGACGAGAAATGACCCAATCTCAAAATGCAACGTGCCTCTGTTAATCCCTTATCCTGAATTTGTATCAGATGACTGGGTCAAAGAAATCGCCAACCTACTGACATCTGAATCACATCACTGTTTGTAGGTGAAGTAGCTCAGGTTGTCTGTTTGTTTGCCACATAACTCTCTTCGTGGATTATCCTCATCGCAAAGCTTTCATCGCGTTGGGGTAAGCGATCAGGTCCTTACAACTACCACCTCCTTATGGAAATTTCATACTCGAAATTCAGAAAGCTGATGTGAACAATTGTGGGTACTTAGTTTCATTTGTTCTTTGTTCTCCTAAGTGGCTTCCTAAACACCATGATTGTTCCACAAAAACTTAACCATGGGAATCACGTTCGTTCTCAGTACTTTTTCTTTTTTATCTAAGACGCGAAGAAGTTTTTTTTCATAACTCAAGTTTTCATGTACTTCTAGAGGTTGGTCTTGAAGGACATGCAAGGAATCTGACACGTACTTCCTCAACATGGAAACATGAAAGATATTATGGATTCTGAACAGTTCTGTAGGCAATCTTAACTTATAGGCCACTGACCCTACGCTTTCAAAAATTTTATAAGGTACAATGTATCGAGGGCTTAGCTTTCCTTTTCTCCTAAATATGATCACTCGTTTCCAAGGTGAAAGTTTCAAGAAAACCTTGTCTCCTACCTCAAATTCTAGTGCCATACGACGGTTGTCTACGTAACTCATTTACCTATTACTGACAATTTTCAAATTTTCCATAATCACTTTGATGTTCTCTATCATTGCCTGGACTAACTCTAGTTTGTATAATTTCCTTTCACTGACTTCTTCTCACCAAGCTGGCATTCTACAATACCTTCTGTATAACGGTTCAAATGGAGCCATTCCAATGCTGGAATGATAACTGTTATTGAGGTGAACTCAATCAAGGACAAATGCTCATCCCAACTTGCTTTGAATTATAGAACGCAGACCTTCAACATGTCTTCCAATGTTTGGATGGTTCTTTTAGATTGATCGTCGGTTTGTGGGTGAAACACAGTGCTAAATCGTAACTTTGTACCCAACGCGTCTTGTAATTTTAGCCAAAACTTGGAGGTTAATCACGGATCCCAATCCAAAACTATAAACATTGGAATTCTGTATTGGCTTACAATTTTGTCAATATATAACTTAGTCAATTTTTCTAATGGAAGGGTTTCTTTGATAAGGATGAAGCGGGCCATCTTAGTGAATCTATCCACAATCACCCAAATCCCCTCGCAGCCACTTGGTGTTATGAGCAACCCAAACAAGAAGTCAATGGTTACGTGCTCCCATTTCCATTAAGGACTTGCAAATGACATAACAATCTGCTAGTCTTTTGTTGTTGAGGTTTGACTTGTTGCCAAATAAATTTTTTTACTACAAACTCGGTTATTTCTTGCTTCATGCTTGGCCACCAATAATAGGCTTTCAAGGTCCTGTACATCTTAGTACTTTCTGGGGCATTGAGTTGGCCGAACTATGAGCTTCTTTGAAAATACTATTCCTCAACACTTTATTTCGTGGAATGCATAGCCTTTTGCCCTTTAACAACACGCCATCTTCCTTGAACGAGTAATCTGATCGCCTTTCGCATCTCACTTCCTTGGCTAACTTCCTCAACTCATGGTCTTTAGGTTGTGATCTAATAATTTCCTCTTCAAGCGTGGGCTTCACCTGAAAGCGTGCCATCAAGTTTTCAGATGTCCTTGCATTTAAACTTGAATTGAAGCCCCTTAATTCTTTTAGTAGAGCTATTCTTCCTTCGTTCCTTGAGCTGGAGCTTTTTTGCTCAACGCATTGGCTACAACGTTGGCTTTCCTAGGGTGGTGGGCGATCGTGCAGTCATAATCTTTAATGAGTTCCATCCAGCGCCTCTGTCTTAGATTTAATTCCTTTTGATCAAATATATACTTTAGGCTCTTGTGGTTCGTGAAGATGCTACATTTTTCCTCCATGAGATAGTGTCGCTAAATTTTCATTGCATGGACAACGACTACGAATTCCAAGTCGTGTGTTGGATAGTTGCACTCGTGTGTTTTTAGTTTTTGGGATGCATAGGCTATTACCTTCCTTTCTTGCATCAAGACGCATCCTAGGTCTTGGTGAGATGCGTTACAAAAGACTTCATATTCCTCTTCGGGCATAGGTAACGTGAGAATAGAAGTTTTTAACTATTGGAAACTCTTCTCTCAGTCATGCAAACACTCGAATTTTGTCGCTTTCTTGGCAAGTGTTGTCAGAGGGAGGGCCGATTTGAAGAATCTTTCCATGAATGGCCTATAGTAACCCGCAAGCCCAAGAAAGCTTCTAACTTTAGAAACAATTTTTGGGCGCTCCCAAGTTTCAATCGCTTCAACTTTCTATGAGTCCATCTTCAGTCCATCTGAAGATATAACATGTCCAAGAAACACTACTTGGTCCAATCAAAACTTGCACTTGTTGAATTTTGGAAATAGCTTTTCCTCTCATAAGGTTTGTAATACAATTCTCAAGTGTTCTGAGTGGCTTTGAGCATTTGAGGAGTAAACCAAAATGTCATCAATAAAAACGATGACAAATTGATCTAAGTAGTTATGAAACACCCTGTTCATTAGATTCATAAAAGCCGTTAGGGCATGGGTCAACCCAAAGGGGCATTAGAACTCATAATGCCAATAATGTGTTCTAAATGTTGTTTTAGTACATCTGACTCCTTAATTCTTAGTTGGTGATAGCCCAAATGTAAGTCTTTCTTAGAGAACACCGAAGCTCCCTTCAATTGATTAAAGAGATCATCTATTTGCTGCAATGGGTACTTATTCTTGATCATTACTTTGTTCAATTGGCTATAGTTGATGCATAGTCTCATAGCTCCATCTTTCTTCTTTACTAACAGGATGAGGGCTTCCCATGGTGAGGTACTAAGCCGAATGTAAACGTTTTCAATTAACTCTTCCAACTTACTCTTTAACTCCTTCAGTTCGCTTGGTGCCATGGGATGTGGGGTTTGAGACATCGGAATAGTTCCAGGTGCAACTTCGATGGTGAACTCAATCTATCTCTTAGTGTTGGGCCTGCTTTTATTTTCTTTTATTTTGGGCCTCAATTTGTGCAATATTTGAAGAATGCTTGGAGGAAAGGAAGCCATGTTGATTGAAGAGTAGCCATCCACGTGTGAGGATGAAGGTAATTAACCCTGCATGTTAGAGAGAAGAAAATACGAAAAGAAAGAAAGAGAGGGGTTCACTTTACCTTTCTTTTCTTCTTCTTCTTAGTTATTTTCTCTTGTAAACAAACCCTAGAAACTTTGTTTCTTTGTGATTTTAATTGAGTAGTAGAGATTCACAGTAACATGAAGATGAAGGAGAAGGGAGAAGCTTGCAATAGTGTTTTACGTGGTTCGGCCAAGTAAAATAAGGTGACAACGATGCAAAAAATGATACGTTCTGTATAAATGGCATGATCTTGCGATAAAATACAAAACGCATTTCCGTGTTTTAAAGGTAAGTCATAAAGGCGTTTTACAATAATTCCACAGAAAATATATTACATTGCTCTCCTTCAATGTACGTCTTAAGTCGTTGTCCATTTACCTTAAACACATTTGTTCCATCCAGCGTGGTAATCTCCACTGCACAATGTGAAATGATTTGCTTGACCAAAAATGGCCCAAACCACTGTGCATGGAGTTTACTCAAAAATAGACGTAAACGCATATTAAATAATAGCACTTTCTGTCCAATGCTAAATTCACGTTTATGGATGCAGTTATCATGCTATGCCTTTATCTTCTCCTTGTAAATTTTGGCATTCTCGTACACTTAAGAATGCCACACTTGAAGCTCATGCAATTGAAGTAATCTTGCATCTCCTACAGCGCGATTATCAATGTTAAACTTTTTGCACGCCTGTAATGCCTTGTGCTCCAACTCCAATGGTAAGTGGCATGCCTTCTCAAAGACTATTGCATAAGAGGACATTCCAATCGGTGTCTTGTACGGGGTGCGATACGCTCACAATGCGGAATCTAGGTGATTCACCCAATCCTTTTGGAAATAATTTACACCTTTTCCAATATATTCTTGATTTCTCCTTTGGACACTTTCGCTTGACCATTTCTTTGAGGGTGGTAGGCTGTGGCTACTTTATGGGTTATATTGTACTTTGCATGCAGTTTGGTCATGATGTGATTAATGAAATGGGATCCTTCATTGCTGATAATGGCTCGAGGAGTTCCAAATCGTGTGAAAATATTCTCTTTTAGGAATTTGCTCACTGTAATCGCATCATTCTTAGCGCAGGAGATTGCTTCAACCCATTTCGATACAATTATAACCAATAGGATGTACACATGATTGCCAGATTGAAGAAATGGTCCCATAAAGTCTATTCCCCACACATCAAATAGTTTAATTTCTAAGATGGACTGTTAGGGCATTTCATCGCATCGAGACATATTCCCTGTTCTCTGACATCGATCAGGCTTGACCATGAAGTTCCTCACATTTTGAAAGAAAGTAAGCCAGGAGTGCCCACTTTGTGAGACTTTTGTGATCGTCCTTTGTCCACAAAAGTGTCCTCCATATGGTGCTTCATGAAACTTGGCGATAATGCCAGTTGTTTCATATTCAAGGACACACCGCCTTATTGTCTGATCTGGCCCCAATTTGTAAAGGAAGGAATTATCTCATCCATGAAAACGGAAAAGATTTGACATCACAAGAAGGTGGCAACTTGCTAACCACATCAATCTTTGGGGGGTCCACTTCTAGGCCTGCGTTAGAGACCTTATGCGCAAGCACAATTCATTCGTTAACCATGAAGTGACACTTCTCCCAGTTTAAAACGAATCGTGTCTCTTCACACTTTTCTAACAGTTTCTCTAGGCTGTTTAGACATTCCTTGAAAGAATCTCCAAATTTTGAGAAATCCATAAATATCTTAACTGATCTCTCTAAGAAGTCCGAGAAGATAGCCATCACACACCTTTAAATATTTTTGGTGCATTACATAAATCGAACGACATTCTGCAAAATGCAAATGTGCCATAAGGGCATGTAAACGTTGTCTTGTGTTGGTCTTCAAGTTCAATTGTGATCTGGTTATAACTAGAATAACCATCCAGAAAGCAGTAGTACTCTTTTTCGGTAAGCCTATCTAACATTTGGCTAATGAAAGTTAGGGGGAAGTGGTCCTTCTTTGTTGCCACATTCAGCTTGCGGTAATCCATGCAGATCCTCCACCTTGTAACTGTTCACATCAAAATTAATTCATTATATTTGTTCGTCACGACAGTCATCTCACATTTCTTAGGAACGCATGGGGCTAAACTTCCCCATTCACTATCTGCGATACGATAAATAACCCCCGCGTCAAGCTATTTAATAATTTGTTTCTTGACGACCTCTTTCATCGTTGGGTTTAATCTCCTTTGAAACTGAATAGTGCCTACTTGACCCTTTTCTTGTCTGATTTTATGCATGCAATAGGATGGGCTTGTGCCTTGAATGTCTGCTAGGGTCCATTCTATTGCCTTCCTGTGGTGTTTCAACATATTTAATAATGCCTTTTCTTCTGTAACATTCAAATGAACGGAGATAATGAAGGGCATAGTGCCATTCTCTCCCAAATATGCATACCTCAGGTGGTTGGGTAAAGACTTGAGCTTTAGTTCTGGTGGTTCTTCTATTGATGGTTTTGTTTTCTTCTCTCCTTTGTTTTGCAAATCCAAATCCAAAGGATCAAACTTCTTTTCACCAGACACGACGTTTACTTCTTCAAGCAAATCTGATTCATCTTCAAGGAATTCTTTAGTGCTAAATAGCTCGTGGTAGATTTCTTCCTCGCAATAGTCCCACCCAAGGACTTTTATTGCACTGTAGTTTCAACCAACGGGGAGTTTCATCGTATTGATAACATTAAATTTAATTTCTTCATTATTCACACACATGGTTAATTCCCCTTGGTGGACATCTATGAGGATGCGACCAGTTGACAGGAATGGCAGCCCCAAAGTGATCGGAACCTCTCAATCAGCTTCGTAGTTCAGGATAACAAAGTCTGCGGAGAATAAGAACTTGTCCAACTTTACCAAAACATCTTCAATTTTGAACTCTGGCTTTGCGATGGATCTGTCTACGAATTGGAGCCTCATTTGCATTGGTTGTACCTCCCCTATTTCTAATTTCTTAAAGATAGAAAGAGGTATCAAGTTAATGCTTGCCTCAAGATCACATAGTGCAGGACCCAAATCCATTCCGCCTATTGAGTAGAGAGTCGTGAAACTTCCAGGATCTGTCATTTTCACTGGTACCCGTTTCTTGAAGACATCGCTTGTTGCCTGCGTTAGAGCCACTATTTCAAGATCATTAATTTTTCTCTTATTCGCCAAGACATCCTTCAGGAGCCTAACATAAGCTGACATTTGCTTTAACGCATCAACAAATGGAATATTGACGTGCAACTGCTTCAAAACATCCAAGAATTTGGAAAATTGTTGTTCGTCGCCTTTCTTCTTTAGGAAACTAGGAAAAGGAGGAGGCGGTAAAGGATTAGAGCTCGTCGCCTAATTAGGCGCTTCGCCGCATTGCTCTTGTTTCCTCTTGTGCTCCCCTTCCTCGTTTGACACATTTTTATTTTGCAAGGAAGAATCATTATAGTTAAAGAGAAGTTTAAGGGATGAGAATTATTACTTGAGCTGCCAATCTCGACAGTAGAGGTATAAGTAGAATTTCTATGTTTAAACTCTAGTTCGTGGATGATCAAGTTCCTTTCGCTTCTAAGTGTCAAGCGTGTCACTTCTTGACACTTTTCTTTTCATAAACCCCTTCCTTGATTTGGTATTTTGGTATTACTGGAAGGGGATCCCTTGGATCGTCTGGAGACATTACTGATAAGTTGCCCCAGTTGCAACTACAGATTCTTAATGGATGAAGCTTTGCTTTGCAGAAGGGCATCATTCCTCTACATATATTTGTGAAAATGGGCTTCCATTGATGACGATGACGAAGGAGAAGATGAAGTCTGGTTAGGGTTATTATGGTGGTTATGGCATTAAACTAGTTGTTGTGGCCTTTCGAGATAATGTCTTGGAGATAGCCAGATGCTTCGTCCTTGTAAATTAAGTGACCACTGATATATTGTTGTTGAACATTTTGCTCCTGACCCCCCAACTAAAATAAGGATGGTCTCTCCATCCCCCGTTGTATGTATTGGAATAGGGGACGTTTCTTACATATGCAATGGTTTTTGTGTTCATGGAGCATGCGTCAACACCATGTGATTTGCTGGGCCCCACACATCCAATCTCAACCAATTGTTGTACTACTTGCAATGAACTTCTCGCAGCATTGACTTGCGATAAGGCCATTGACTAAAGGAGTTTGTTCATCTTAGTAACTTGTTCCTATAATGGCACCATTGCATTCCTGTCCACTCCATTTTCTATCCTTCCTCTATCTCTTCTACTTCCCTTGCTATCACTTCGCAATCCAAAGTTGTCATCTCTCGATTCCTGACTATTATTGGCAATAGCATCCAACGTTGTTTTTCTCTGGTTGTAGGATGATCTAAGCATCCCACGTTTGAACACAACGTCAACAGATTGTTGTGTATCTCTGCTTAACTTAAAGTAAAATTGTTCCATCAGAACATATCTAGGGATGTTGTGATGTGAGCATCCTTTGATCAATTATCTTAAATTGCTTCCATGCGTCTATCAAATTCTCACCATCTCTCTATTCGAAGGTCATCAAATCTTGCCTTCTTTCTGAATTCTCAATGGCAGGCAAGAACTTCTTCATAATTTTTTTAATCAGGTTGTCCCATATTGTAGCTTCCACTTCCTCTAAGGAGTTATACAATTTTTAATCAGGTTGTCCCATGCAGTTCGTCTCGCGATATGCTTGACATATTAAACAACACATAGATAAAGTAGAAGTTTCTTATATGCTGCTTAGGATCGTCGCGTGGATGCCCTCCAAATTGCCTAGTGTTCTGGATCATTTGAAGCATTACTGGCTTGATTTCAAATCGTTTGTTTTCTCAAAATACCAGGTATGCGAAATTTGCATTAAAATCATAGAGGTTCCGTGATACTTATGATTAGATGGGGCGATCTAAATCATGGGCGAGATAGGCGGGATTTTTTTCTAGGGTCTGTTGGTTGGCAGGGTTATTGTTTTTGTTGTCCATGTTTGCTTGATGCTACCTCTGCCTCTCTCTATGATTTCTCCGAAATGTTTGCTCAATTTTAGAGTCAAACTGGAATTCAGGTTGTTCGCTTGCATTCATAAACTTGTTCGTGAGCTTTTCGACTAAAGCACATGATTCAGCTGAAATTGAACTTCTGCATGATTTAGCGCACAATTTAGTTAAATAGGAAAAACTTTAAAATTCCCTGGCAACGGTGCCAAAAACTTGCTTACTTTGATTCATGCATTAAATTCATTAAAGTGTTACACTAGTAGGTTGGTGTGGATGGCTCTAAAATTTACTACTAATAGACAATGAAATAAGGTTATGCGATAAAAGGTGCACTCCTATCCATGCGTTACTAACATGATAATTGAATATTATCGTGCAAGCTTTCCTCTCTATCGCCCAAGTATAAGCGATGAAAGGTTTTCTAGTAAGTCCAGGGTCGAACTCAGGGAAGTTAAGCTCATATCTTTAACTACTTGCTTATTAATTAAATCATGCGGTATACACTATACAGTAAAAAATATGAACAGTGTACCAATTACCCTAACTATCTATAGTGCTTGGCAGTGCAAGGTGAACATGGTGGTATGGCATGATGAAATATGAACTCAATATAGACATGGTGGGGAAGGAAATTGAACTATTAAATACAGTAACTGATGTTTTGATACTTCGAAGCAATACAAACATCTATCAATGAAGAATTGAGGCGGGCAACTTCTCAATGCAATGCCATACTTGCTCGCCTTTCGGGATGCAGATACACAAGTTAAGCGATCCATTGTATCTAATCATTTTGAGTGTAGTAACAGTAGCTAATCCTTAATTAACACATACATCTTTCAGTGATTTTGACACACACATTAACCTCTTAGTAATGTATGTAAAGGATGAGCTCAGCGACAAGAATGCAATGCTACATTCTTCTCGCCGCTTGCTTAGCTAAAACTAGTTCTCACATGTTTAGTTATTACAATCTCTACTTTTGCCCTTCTTTCGAATGGACAAGGTTAAGATACTCATGCTTAAGTTAACAAAACTCTTACTGCATTTATTATAACTTTCTAAAAGTATTGAATACATTATTCAGTAATATTTAGCTAAATAATTATATATATGTAAAAGTGATAAGAAAGATGGGAGAATGGAACTTTCATAAATAGTACATTAGGCCTTCTGGCCATGAGGTTCTACTTACAAAACAACACAATATAGAAAATAAAAAAATACAACAGATGTGTTACGCCGTAGAGTTTGATATCTCATACTCTTTTACTCTAATTTTTACCTATAGATGAGGGGGATAATTGAAGGGATGAATCTCTCTCTCTTTTGCTTTAAGCTATCACCTAAACTCAAGGTAAGGGAGAGGGATGGACAATATGAGAAGCTTGCTTATCCGACCAATTTTGCACACTTTGTTCCAAAGTGAAAAGTTCTATTTATATGCATGGACTAATGTTGACATGTCAGCACGCACCATTTAGATCTTTGAAAAGTTATCGTGATGTTGCATGACCTGTCCTATTTGTCCTTTTCCTCCGACTTTCCCGCCAAACTATTTTGATTTTAGCGGCTTGGTCGCCTAACATCTACTTCCTCGTGTTGAAGAGGTTGGTTGGGTTTCCTCGCGTACAACGTGCTACTCGTTGAGCTTCACTCTTCTTCGCTTAGAATCTTGCAATAAGAGCACCGAAACATAGTAAAATAGGGATGAAGTTCTCTTGCGTTAGAATCTTCCCAATGTCAATCAAATTGCCTACTTTTTCTCTTTGTTTTATACTATTTTCTTGCTATAAGATTTCATTATTTTACTTACAAGACTACAATAACTTGTATTTCTATATGTTATCATTTGCCTGACTCGTCTTGGTCTTCCTCGTGGTGCCATAGTTCGTATATCGCATTAATACGTTAGACTCTTGTACCAATACATGACACCCTATGAATAACTCTACTTAAGACCAGCCCCACGAACTTATGCTTTGATGCCACTTGCCACGCCCTACTCTAGCTGCCGCTTCAACCGACCAAGTGGAGGTGTGCCACCTAGAACCTCAACGCACATCTCTTGCGAGATTATACGTTGAATGCCTAGTAAGTGAAAAAACTTCTTAATCACAAAGTTAAAATGTTGAATTCCCACTTTAATGAAACAAGAGGACTTTAATGAGAACAATTCACAATAGTACATTTAATTCTGAGGACATAAATCGTTTGAAAGAAATAGAGACTCAAACAATGACTTGACTTTTCTCGCCTATCTTCTACATGCTATACGAGATAACAGTGACCACTACCCAAACTATGCGATTTATGAGGCACGGTAGGCGATCAAGACAACAAGTTCTGTGCTGGATGTCCTTCGTTACCTTGGGGGGCGGGTGGAGGGGGGAGGGTAAAACAAAAGATTGAAAAGGGTTAGATGAAAATGCCTAGTGAGTGAGATCTCTTATCAAGTGCTTTACAAAATCAAACGCCTTTTCACAACATAATTATTTCCACAACAAGTATTATTTCGTAGATTCATTTTACACAATTAATTTTGTTTGTGTACCCTCTCCCTGGCTTAAGAGCTAACGATACTCTTTTGCCAAGTTGTAGCCATGTGGACAAATCTCAACGCACTGGTAAGTATCATAAATTTTCTTATGCATAACACACCTTCCCATGCTAGATCACACAACAAATAAAAAGGGCATCCTATACTAGATCACATAGCAAGTATGAGGCATCCTAATCAAGATCGCACAACATGAATAGGGCATTCTATTCTAGATCACATAGCAAGCATAAAGCATCTTATCCTAGGTCACACATCATGGATAAAGTATCATATTATATAAGATAGAAAAATAATATTTTCTTAACTTAACAGTCTTGTTCATTATTCAAAAATCATTATTTCAAGATATGACGTCAACATTAACCTCCACGCATCGAAATGTAACATCTGACTCATAGAGGATGCTTCCACAATATTCCTTTAGCCAAAAGGTCATTCATAAAATACTTTTTTCCATTTATAAATCACTTACGTTTTGAAGGTGAAAGAACATAATGATAATCATGTGGTTCATTGTTTCAAAGAATATATTAACGATTTTAAACACATTTTAGAAACCCTTTTTCACTTGGAAACATTTAGCAATGAGAACCACTCACAGTCACAGTCGACTAGCTTTTAAGGTTGAAGTCTCTCTTACACTTTCCAAAATCCTTGTCGGAAATGAGTTTCTTTTGTGTCTCGGATCCGTGAGCACCTTTCCAATTCTTCCATAACAAAATTAGGTTAAAAAGCAACCTCAAATGACTCGGATTCTTCTAGATCTCACATGCGAGTTTATCCATGCCAAAATGATTCCTTTAACCCACGACGAGAAATGGCTCAGTCTAAAAATGCCATGTGCCTCTATCAATCCCTTATCTTGAACTCAGATGGGGTGGCTGAGTCAAATTAATCGTCGGCCTACTGACATCTGGGTCACATCACTTTTTCTTGGTCAAGTACCTAAGCTTGTATACCTGTTCGTTGCGTAACTCTGTTTGCAGATTATCCTCATCGCATTGGGGTATGCAATCAGAGCTGTACAAGTTGATTGTTTTAGACAAGTGTAGGAGGCTCAAGATTGAGTGTGTAAGTGGCTAGGCATTGAAGACTTTCCATTTAGAGGTTATTTGGGAAATAGAGGCACTTTATCTAGGCGTTTTATCTAGGCGACCATGAGGTTGGTGTGAGGAACTTACCTTTGTGAGTTTAGGGAGGTGTGAAGAGAAGCTAGCGATGAGGCATGTGTATGCATGCGAGCTTACTGTTAAGTGCATAGAAGGTTACTTAAGATAGTCAAAGGCTTAAATTTTTTTGTTTAGGCATTTTGAGTGAAATTAGTTGAGATGATAAGTCGGTTAAGTGGTTTTCACATGTCCTTTGCATGCTTAAGTTAAATAGGTCATTTCAAAAGAGAATTTCTCTCATTTTACTTGTGTCTCTTCGCTGAAATTACTCCCAAAAGTTTTCAAGTTGAGTTTAGTTTCTGAATTGGGGCTGCTGGTAAATTTTGATGCGAGGAAGACAAGGTTTAAGTTGAAAAAAGAGGAAAGGTCGTTTTCGAGAAGAATCTAATTGGTCTTGACTTCCCAGAGGCTCTAGAGCACATTCTTTAAGCTTTTACTTTATTCATTTTTGCATGAAAAGTGATATTTAATGGCTTGACCATGAAAATGGGGATTTAGCTTAGTTTTCTTTGAATGTTGTCGAATTCTGATGAGTTACAACTTCTCCTTCCACTTAGCTTCTTTCTTAAGTTACAACTTCATTTATTGTTAACACTACAAGAAATAAGATTTTTTCCGACGTAACAATACGTCGCCGAAAACCCTAACCAACGTCGAAAAAGGTTACTGTGACGTCGCGGAAGACGTCAGCAGGCACGTCGAGGAAAGCACGCCGAGGATACTTTCTCCGACGCGGTTCATGTCAACAACGGGGAAATTTTTCCCGACGCACGCTACAACACGTAGCAGACGGCTTTCGCTTTGCGGCATCTCAAAAGGCTTTCGCGACGCAGCATCGCGGAAGGCTTTAAATATATATTTTTTAATGATTTATTTTATTTATATATAAAAAGAAACTCACTAAATTCTTCCATTTATTTACGTCCTTGTTGGATATGGTTGATGTTGCTGATAAATTAGTCTATTTCCAAGCGATTAATCGTTTTTGGAGAATGAAATTGGATAGAAGAAGGGACGGAGATGAGCGATTCAGAGAAGGAAAAGAGAGAAAGTACAAGAAATGAGAGAGGGAGATGAGGATTCAGAGACGGGAAAGAGAGAAAGTACAAGGAATGACAGAGGGAGATGAGCGATTACGAAAAGGAAAACATGGAGAAAGTAGAGGGAAGAAGAGAGGGAGAGTGAGGAATAGTGACAGCGGAGAAAGAGGGGGACAAGGACACTTTCAGCAGTGACAACGGAGACGGCGAAGAAGGACGGTAGCACGAATCTCCTCCTCTCCCTCTCTCTCGACTGATTTTCTCTTCCTTTCGTCTTGCAATTGGTTCTATGTTGAAGGAGGAAGAAACATAGTGGACTTTCCTCGACGTCTTTGAACACGTCGGGGAAGGACCGTTTCCCCGACGTCGAGCAACCCCAACGTAGCAGAAAGGTTAAATAATGAATTAATTATTTAAACATTCCCCAACGTGCACCTGCCAGACGTCACGGAAAGGTGACCATTGTCACTTCAATACGTACACTTACAACTTCCACTTTCCCCAACGTTTGGTTCTTGTGTGTCGTGGAAAGTGAAGATATTAAATTAAATTTTAAACTTTTCGCGACGTCTTATTGTTGTGCGCCACGAAAAGTGAATATATTAAATTTAATATATTCACTTTTTGCGACGTCTGGTTCTTGTGTGTCGCGGAAAGTAAAGATATTAAATTTAATTTTAAACTTTCCGCAACGTCTTATTGTTGTGTGTCACGAAAAGTGAATATATTAAATTTAATACATTCACTTTTTGCGACGTCTGGTTCTTGTGCGTCGCGAAAAGTAAAGATATTAAATTTAATTTTAAACTTTTCGCGACGTCTGATTGTTGCGCGTCGTGGAAAGTAAATATATTAAATTAAATTTTATATTTTTTGCGACGTCTTATTGATGTGCGTCGCGGAAAGTGGATATTAAATTTAATTTTAAACTTTCCACGACGTCTTATTGTTGTGCGTTGCGAAAAGTGAATATATTAAATTTAATATATTCATTTTTCGCAACGTCTAGTTCTTGTGCGTCACAGAAAGTAAAGATATTAAATTTAATTTTAAACTTTCCGCGACGTCTGATTGTTGTGCGTCACAGAAAGTGGAGATATTAAATTTAATTTTAAACTTTCCTCGACGTCTTATTGTTGTGCATCACGAAAAGTGAAGATAATAAATTTAATTTTAATATTTCCGCAATGTATGATTCTTATGAGTCGCAGAAAGTGAAGATATTAAATTTAATTTTAAACTTTTCGCAACGTCTTATTGTTGTGCGTCGTGGAAAGTTAATATATTAAATTTAATATATTCACTTTCTGTGGTTCTTGTGCGTCGCGGAAAGTGAAGAGATTAAATTAATTTTAAGCTTTCTGTGACGTCTGATTCTTATGTGTCGCGGAAAGTTCACTTTCCGCAACGTTTGATTTTTGTGCGTCGAGGAATGTCTTTTTGCCGACGCAACCAATGTTGCATCGCTGAAAGGTGGTCAACACCGACGCATCTTTCGTCGAGACGTTATTTCTAGCGTCGTAATTATTTCAATTTCTTGTAGTGTAAGTAATTCTTGGTATAGTAGATTGCGTCCATTACCAATTCTGAGGGATTTACAGCAGTTTGCAGCAGGAGCCAAAGAAATTGAATTTGTGGAGAAATTATTGGACAAAATGAGTGATGATGATATGATATGAGTTGTAAGAATGGTTGAATTTGCTAAAGAACATTAATTGTCAAAACTTTGATTCATGTAAATAATAATTAAAAGAGGCATTTTTAAAAATAGCAAAATAAATAAAAATATTTACAAGCTATAGCAAAATTTTGGATTCTATCACTGATAATCTTCTATCATTATAGCATATCAATGACTATGAGTGATAGAATTTGCTATAGGTTGTAAGTATTTTGTAAAATCTACTATTTTTAAAAATTTCCCTAATTAAAATGGGTAAATTTAAATAATTAGGGATATATTTTTGGTAAAATTATTTTAGGTTGATTATGGAACATTCTTAGCAACATCATCAAATTTCCATTCCAGAGTAAGAGCTTTAGTGAAAGGAAACTTTTACAAGTAAGCATATGAATAGTTATCATTATATATTTATAAATTTAATTTATCAAAAACACGATAAAAAATGGAATTAATAGAATGAAAATATAATTATATGATAATTTGGTTTATTAATAATGGTCTTCGCAAGAACATTCAAGTCGTCATAGTGGTTTTGGCCAATTGTTGGGTTCGCTTATGGCTGCCATGTACATGGGTGGTAGACTCCCTCAAGTTTGGTTATATGTGTGTATTCAAATTTAAAAAAACATAGTGGTTTATTGTTATTAATTGTCGTTATTATTATTATTTTACTTTAATTTATTCATTTTGTTTTGGTCCGATCAAAAGAGGAAGTGTGGAGGTGAGAATCTTTTAATCTTCTTGTTCCTAAAACTACTTGTGTTTAAGTATGTAATATATTGAAAGGAGAGACAAAGAGCACACCAATTTACGTGGAAACCCGAGTACCGGGAGAAAAACCACGATTGGTTGTTGTTATTATTTTCTAATGAATAATACAATAGGTACAAGAGAGAATAAATAGAGTATTCAATGGAATAAAAAAGAAAAAGATTTAGGAAATAAGGAAAACATTCTCATAATCTTTCCATAATTATTCTAGGATTCTAACAAGGAAAATATCTAGAAAAAAAGAAAAGAATTCCAACATAATACAATAGGGTTGTGTTTTGATGTGTGAACAAGGGCTGAATCCTCTCATGTTTGTGTTTGCCTTGATTGCTAATGCCACTTATGTTGCATGGTTCGTGCTCTTAATCTCAATCTCGAAGTTATTTTGACTTATTAATGACGTGTTTTGGAAGTGGTTCTAAACTGCTTTTAAATCACTTTTGAACCTACACCAAAAGACGTTTGTTTATGTTTGTATACTAAAAATGAAAAATGAAAAAAAAAATTGTAGCGTTGTAGTGAGAAGTACAAAATGAGAAAACATCAAAGCCAACATGATATGGCTGCTTGATGTTGTTATTTGTGTCTTCCTTCACTTATTTGTATCCTTTTCTAATCCTATCTCTACATTTTCATTAATGCTTAGTGTGCTTAATTAACTATCAAACTATATTTTTTTTTTTTAATTTTCAAAAGTGCTTTGTTGTTATTGTTTTAGTATTACAATTATTGATATTCGAACTACAAATTTTATTAGTATACTTGAATGTTGGTTATTACATTAAGTTTTTGTTTGTAATTGTGTTATTATATCAGAATGTCGGTGATTTTATGAAGGTTAACATGTCAAGAAGCTAGCTCCAACATGGAACGAAGTTCAAAACAATCAAATGATAGTCAACATGTACTTCTTTTAACTTAATTAGTTTGATATGAAGTGTCTGATTAGAGTAGTATATACAAGCATGGTATACTGTAAATTGATATGACTATCCGACAGTTATGGTAGTCATAGTTTGCTGCATTTTTTTCTTCTTTGTTGCTATTGTAGATTTGGATTCTCCTACTACCATTATCAATCATGTTTTCAATTTCACCATTTTCAAGCCTTCTTCAAGGTTTGCATTTAATGTTCTTTCGTGGTATTCTCGTTTTAGATTGGTGTTTTTATGTTGTTGAGAATGTGAGAGATGTGTAGTGTTCATTTTTGTTTGGAGAATTGAAACTCAATATATTCTCGAATTTTGATTTTGTGGTGAGATTTTTGGGTTTTTAGTTGAACTCGTTCCATTTCGTTTCGTTTTATCTTTTCATTCATTGTTCTAGGGATTACCATGATTTCTTTGGCTAGCTTATTTGTAATTGGTCCTAGGAAATGAACAAACTACCATGATTTTTCTGAAATCTAGGGAAATTTGGTATAACTGTCTGAGTTCACCTACCTTAAATCCTACTGACTTAAAACACATAGCTCATACTTTAATGTGCTCTCCATTTAGCGTTGATCATATTATGTTTCTTTAGGAAATAAAATAAGCTATAGGTGATTTATTTCTTTGAATTGAATCTTAGGATTTTAGATTATGAAAAGGGAACAATGACTTCAGGCCAAGCTAGCTTGGGAAAGGTTAGAGCTCAGGGTTACCAAATTAACTTGATGAATACTAATCAATTACCCACACCTTAATTAATATATGTTTCTTATATTGGCATCAGGCATGGATCATTCTGAGAGCTAGGGAAACCATTGCTATAGGATGTGAGTTGCTTGGCGGCAATGAGATTTTATCAGACTTTCTAGTTGCAAAGGTTTGCAAATTTACTCATTTCTTCATTTACGACATATATTGATGAAAAATAGTTTCTGATTGAAATGTGAGTTTTAAAGAGTTAAATGTTTGGTCATGAAAAGCAATTTTTTTAAGAACATTCATAAAATAAGGGAGGCTTAGAAACTAAGTTTATAAACGTTACTTCATAATTGGAGCATAAGAAGATAAGTGTTTTTGCTTTTTAATATTAAGCTTATAAAAATTACTTCTATCAATAATTTCCTTGTTTTTTTATCCACTTCCTATAAATAATTTTAACAAATCTTTCTAAAATTTGGTCAACAAATTGAAAAGAAAAACAAAAAACTCAAATGTCCGTTTTCTGAAGCTTTGTGATTTATTTGTTTGGTATATTTCTCAGGCATTATGTGATTTGTTCGTACATACGACATCAACATATTGGTAATTATGGGAGAGAAATAACTGGTGTTGCCAGTTTCAACACATTACCCTGCCTATTTATGTTATACTACCCCGCCTTTTGACTTCAACAGTCTTTGCTGAGTGAGTTGCAAATACTATAACTATTCAATCCTTTTTCTTGTTTTTTTTTCAATTATAACAATGAATTTGGGGTAGATATCACTCTTCAACCATATTTATGTTATACTTTTTATATCACCATTTTGTATACTTTGATATCCTCTCCAATTCTTTCCCTCTGTTTTTCTTTTCAAAGTTTCTTTAACACCAATTTTGAATACAGGTTGTCGCGAGCTGGAAATCACGTTATTGATCATAAGTCCATACTTATTTTCTTGTTTTGCTCTGGCTGTTTCAAGTGTGTGTGGTCATATATTAAAACCAACAACCTTCAGGTTCTTTTCTTGTCTCTTTTGTTTATGTTTCTGTTGTGCCTCATCACTGGATTTATTGAATTAAAATGCTTGTAGTTTAGCCTCTGGCAGCTCCGGAATGAGGTCTTCAAATTGCCAATGGTTAGGATGTTTAGCCTCAATTTTGTATAAGTGTCCTACTAGGTTTTTTTACTATGTATTATAAAAAAAAGCTTCAATGGTCATTGTAATTTTGGTTTTGATTCATCGTGGTTTTAACTTTGACTCGTTTTAGTTTGTCCTAATTCTAAAATGTTCGTTTGGTTATTAGACTTTCAATTTTGATTCATTTTGGTCCCTAAGCTTTCAAAAAGTGTCCATTTGTATCGATTAGAAAAGAAATAAAAATGAAAAGGAAGGGACCAAAATGTTCATTTTTTTAAAGTACGAGGATCAAGGTTACTTAAATTAAAAAGTACAAGGACCAAAATAAACACTTTCAAATTTGTGGCTATGTTCTATATTTTTTTTGATATCACTTTCTATCTAAATGATGAAAAGAATATCATTCTTATAAAATAAATGTTTCTTCCACAGGTTGTCGTGTAAAAAATTGGGAGTTATGATGTGGAAGTATCTTCTTTGAGGCATGGAATAAGAGAGCTAAAGGAGAGGTTGGAAACTGCAAATGCAAGAGCTTAATTGTTTGAGAAAGAAGCGAGGATTTTGCAACAAGAAAAGGTTCGTATTGTAGCTTAGACATGTATATATTTTGTTCATATGGTACACCCTTGGGCTGCACATATATTTTGTTTATATTTAGACATAGATGGAAAGTTTGGGTTGATTCAATTGTTTAATTAATATACGTAGTTTAGCAACTTTGTGTAATCTCAAAGGCTCTACTTAGACGTGTGTGAATGAACTTCAAAACAGGTGCAATATAATTATATGAATATTTCAAATTGTAAAAATTTTTATGTGAAAAAAAAAATCTTGACATGCAAAACGTGTCAAGAATAAACAAATTCTTAATGTTTATAAAATGTATGTATAATTTTACTTGACGCGTAAAAACTGTCGAACAAAAAGCCCATTTATTCTTGACACTGGATTACTTGACACGTAAAAAACGTCAAATAATCTCATATACTTGACGTTTTTTACCTGTCAAGTATAATTGTATTTGACGCTTAAAAACTATCCAGAAAACTTATCTTATTTTTTACACTGGATTATTTGGCGCATTGAAAAGCGTCAAGTAAACAAATACTTGACAGGTAAAAAACGTCAAGTATTGCCAGTTTTGTAGTAGTGCACCATTGCGAACACTTCTTTTGGATTTCTCAAATTGAAAACTAACATTAATAACATCTATTAGTGATAGCAATTTATAGCTTCTATATGTTGTTATTAATTATAACTTTCAATTTGAGAAATGTGCTATCAGTTGCTATCATTATTAGCGGCTAAATGATAGCTGCAGCTGCAGACTTTAGATTTTAGAAATGTTACCAGTTGATTGGTAATCGTTTCCTATTTTTGCAAATATTTTATTCCTATGCTATACTTTTGGTTTGTTTGTGTTATTGCTTTATTTTTTCTCATTTATATGAATATTTTATACTAAAATGGACAATGATGACAGAACTTTAACTTTCATTTTTGGCCGCTTTGTTAGTGTCTATCTTGTCCTTACATCTTTTTGTTAGCAAAGAAGTGTTAGTTGGCATACCACATACCAAAGTTAGACATAATCTAATAGCAATTTCAACAACATCAATATAAACACATGTATCGTTATTTCCCTCTTTTTACCTTTCCTGAATTTAATATTCATCATCACATCTCTCTCTTCTAAAATAGGATAAATGGTAAATTATTCGGATCCCTATAGTTTGAATATATAAATACACACACAGATACACATAATTTAATGTTTCTTTATAATTCGATCAAATGTTCATAAATAATTCTACGGTAGAAACTATCTCAAGATTATCTAACCATAGAAAATAAATTTTAACTTTTAAGACAAACCTGAAAGCTATATTACACCCGTCTAAGAAAAACTTTAATCATCATTACCATATTTTTCTTCTTTGTGCTTCCATATTCTTTTAAAAGGCAAGCAACTCAGAAAAATATTTCTTCTCTAAATCAACAATGGCAATAATGCTTTTCATGATCTTCCACCTCCTTCCTCTCTTGTTTCTTCAGCTCTCATTCTCTTCAGCTTACACTCCGCCTGATAAGTATTTCCTCAACTGTGGATCGGAATCCGACACCGAACTCATAAACAACAGACGCTTCATCGGCGACAACAAGGCCAGTGGTTGGTGGATCTACCCCGGAAAAAGTAAAGTAGTTAAGAACGACACCATCCCAAAGTCTGGAAATGAAATAATATACCAAACAGCAAGAATTTACAAGAAGCCAACATGGTATGTGTTTGGGAATATCAATCCAAATGGAACGTATATGGTTCGTCTCCATTTTTTCCCAACTTTACCTGTAATCATGTCTCAAGCTAAGTTTAATGTGTCAGTTAGTTGCGGGTTTCAATTGTTATCAAATTTCTCAGTTGGAAATGATTTGAAGACAGAAGTTGTGAAGGAGTTTACTTTTGGGATTGAAGAAGGGGCTTTCGGGATCAAATTTTCTCCTATGGAATCGTCTTTGGCTTTTGTGAATGCCATTGAACTATTCCTTGTTCCTGATGACATCAAACCAGAGTCGGCTTTCCCTATTTCTCCGGAAGTAAGAATGAAGGGGAGCGAGTACCGGTTGGATTCCCAAGCATTCCAATCTGTTTACAGGTGATGAATCCCACTTTATTTTCATATGTTATGCTACTTTTTTCATCTTTCTTTTAACTTTTGTTTTACTTCCAAACTTTTGTTTTTCATTTTATTCATATTCACCTTTCCAATACCTTCCTTTCAATCATGGACAATATATATATACATGTGTGTATATTACAAAAGTGTCTTGTAGCAATTTTTGTTAGGTAAAATGGACAAAAATAATTGAAGATTCCCAAAGGTTTTTTTTTTTTTTTGGAATACGAAGGGCAAACAAAGAGAAAAAAGTAATTTTGTATGGTTTGAAAAATATATGAATTAGATTCAAAAGTATTAGATATATAACATCGTTTTAAAAAAATCTGGAAATATAATAAAATCTGTTTGAATTTATTAATGATAGAAGTAATTGGTAGAGGATATTGCAAATTAGTGTGTGCAAACTAGTTCACTCACAAGTAAATAAAAAAATTAATAAGATTGCTACAACATGACTGTATCATATGGAACCATAGGATAAATTTGTATGCCTCTTATTATTATATTTACAACACTAGATATATATTCCATGTTTTCTATTACTATTTTTATCTCATATATGCCAATTGACTTTGTCATACTCAAATCACTCTTAAATCTAAAAAGTCAATATACTATTACATACTTCTTTCTTTTTATTGCAACATAAACATTTAAACTATAGCGGCAAATCGATGATGTTAAGCCGTACTAATATCATCTGTGAAGAACAGGGTCTGGATGGGTAGAGGAATGATCACTCCAGAGAAGGACACATTATGGAGAACTTGGCTCCCAGATTCTAAATTCATGCCTCTTCAATCCTCTGCCAGAATTGTCACCTACGATCAAAGATTAAATTACGAACGACAAGAAGCAATTTATGTAGCCCCAAACTCAGTATACAAGAATGCCAAAGTATTGGATATGAACACCAGCACTAGCTCAGGAGATTCAACTCTAACTTGGGTTTTTAATGTGCAGAAGAAATCCAAGTATTTTCTTCGCTTACTCTTTTGCGACATCATTACCCCACATTCCACACCTTTCAATTTTAATATATTCTTTCATACCAATCAAACTGATCTCCGACCCAGCGATGTTACCCAAAACAATGTGTTCGCATTGCCATTTTGGTACGAGTTTATCATCGTTACTGACCATTCGGGATTCTTCAATGTGGGTATAGGTCTCAAAAAAGAAGATCCATTGTCATGGGGATTCTTGAATGGGATTGAGATTATGGAGTTGATTGATAAATCGTTTGTGGGTGTTGTTGATTTGAGCACGGCAGAGGAGAAACAGAGTCCAAAGATGATTATTGTTGGGGTTTGTATTGGTGGGGTTGTGATTGTTGGTTTGATAATTGGATTGGCTGTGTTTTGTTTTGTAAGAAATAGGAAGTTAAGAAAGCGTCGTCCTATGCTTCTTCCTCAAAATGATCCATCATCGGAGAAGATCGTATCGATTGCGGATATTGCTCCTAATTTGAACATTGAATTGAAGATCCCGTTTGGGGAAATAAATGATGCAACTGATGGTTTTCATGATAGCAAAATGATTGGTGTTGGTGGATTTGGAAAAGTTTATGTTGGGAGAATTAGGGACAAGGATGTGGCTGTGAAGCGAAGCCAGCCAGGACATGGACAGGGTATTAAGGAGTTCCGAACAGAAGTTATTATATTCTCTCAAATTCGACATCGTTTCTTGGTTTCCTTATATGGGTATGTAATCTACTTCACTCTAAAATTTCTTTCATATTTGTACTATTTTGATTATTATCACTGCATTGCATAACCATTTGATATTTTAAAGTTAACCATATTTACTCCCAGTTTGTTACTATGTTTATGTTTATATTTTTCTTAAGTAAATGTTTATAGTCATCTAAAGTATTTTCCGTTGTAAAATAAATGACTAAATTATTCCACTAATATTTTTTAAAGAGTACTTAATGCTCTTGTGCATATTCTCTCATCAGGTATTGCGATGAAAACCAAGAGATGATCTTGGTTTACGAATACATGGAGGGAGGAACTTTAAAAGATTATTTATACGGTTCGAAGGCTAAAGATAATGTTCCATTGACATGGCAAAAAAGGCTTGAAATCTGCATCGATGCGGCCAAAGGGATTGATTATCTACACACCGACTCTACCGCAGGCATCATCATACACCGAGACATCAAAACCACAAACATCTTGCTCGACAAAGAGCTAAACGCAAAGGTCGCCGATTTTGGGATATCCAAAACTGGAGTACCTGATACCACCGAATTAGACACCACCATTAGAGGCACTTATGGATATCTTGACCCAGAATACTTCAACACCGGCCAATTGACAAAAAGTTCTGATGTTTACTCATTCGGCGTCGTACTTTTTGAAGTTCTCTCAGCTAGAGCGCCGATAGATAAGACAGTTCCAAGTGAAGAGACAAACTTAGCAGACTGGGCAGTTCTGTGCACAAGCAGAGGAGAGATTGACAAACTGATTGATCCTTTTCTTGTGGGAACAATAGAAGCAAATTCGTTGAGGAAATTTGTAGAAGTTGCAGTGAAGTGTGTGGATGAAGTTGGGGTGAATAGGCCTTCAATGCATGATGTGGTCTATGATTTGGAATTGGCTTTTCAGTTTCAGTTCACGCCTGTAGGGGAGGGCAAGGCGTATGAAGGGATGAGCACCACCATCGTCGAAGCTCCATGGGAGATTGATTCGGGGATTCTTGATCGAATTCCTTCCAAGGGAATCGATGATTCAGTCATGCTAGATGAAGATAGCACCACTGTGAATGCTAGAGAATTGGCCGCTGAGTTTAAGATTGATTGTGCTAGATGATTTGATCATGTCATGTGTGAAAAATACAAATGTCTTCTTGTGTATGGTCTTGGTCATTACAAGATTGTATGGTATGTAATGTTAGACACTTTTGGCATGCAAATTTGTAACTTGAAGTTTATAAATATTAAAACTGGAGGTGTAGATAACCTCACTTTGAGGGTTAATGCTGAGAAATTTGAGTTTAAGAAATCAATGTTTACGCTGTATGTTAAATTGTTACTTAACCTCTTTCAATCCTGCTTTATTTTTGTTAAACAGTGGTTATTTTTCTGTGTTGTTTGTTTATTGTAACAATTATGTTTGTCATTGGAAGTATGAAATGATTTTTTTTTCTTTCCGAGTGGATATCCATTATCAAAAAGCACTTGCAGAGTTCACCACATCATCTCGCTTCATCTCATGTGGAGTTGAAAAGAGAAGGGTATTACCATTTTCTTTGACCATTTTAAGTTCATTGAAAACTTTAAAAATTCTATTTTTATATACTCTTAGCAATACTTAATGAAGCTTACAAGTTAGAAACCTAACTAAACTAATTAACATTCATAAACTACGTACGAGTCATTATGTAAAGATACAACGAGTCATTATGTAAAGATCCATAGTTGTACTATTCACATTTATGTTTTCACAAGAATAACGTAACTATTAAGTTAATTTTTTACAAGTTTTTCATAATTATACTTAGATCATATTACATTTTTATCTTTGTAATTATCTCTAGTTTCTTTTTTATTTAATCAATCCTTTAATGAAAAATTTGTCATAATTCAAGTCTCTCTCGAACCAATGAGAGGGGAGAGTACCAATGTTCAAGACCCAAATTTCACAATATTTAAAGGAACAATTTCTCTAATTCCTTAAAGACCCGAAAGAAGTAAAATCAATTTTTTGTACTCATGTTCTAAACTTCCTATTCGATTCTGTCTCCCAAAATGATAGGATATCCCTACTCACATATCCATTACACAAATGACTTTAAAGCACATCGTCTGTAACACTTGTAACATCTAGAAAACGATTCGTATTTAATATAATGTTACTAGGATAAGGTATCAAATTTTAACTATAAACTATAGACCTTTTATGTTATTACTTGAACATGAATATTCAATAGCTATTATATTGAGCACATATATTATTCAAGTTTCATTAAATAACCATAGATCTTTAGTTTGTTGGAAATGTAGGGCAACACAAATGAATACAATACCTCTTTATTTTCTTAACAAATAAATAATATATGTTTATGATTATAAATAATACAAACTTTGAGATTTAGGACACAAATCCCTACACCTTGAGTCCATAACTCATTCAAGGTTATATATTTTGTGGTTTGGTCTTATGTAAACATTTAATACGGGATATCCTCACTCGCATGTCTATACATGAATGATTTAGATCAAACATTATTTACAAAGTGTATCGTATTTATAATGTTACCATGATAAGATATACAACCTATATGTATACTATATAGATCTTTTAGAATATCATTTGAACATGATCAACTTGTATGTTTCTACTTTTGTTCAAGTTTACATATAATATTCTTAGATCTTAATTTATTGGATTGAGTTACACAAATCATAAAATTGAAACACTTTTATTAATAAATAAGTTGTTTATATAAAAACCACAAGCTTAGGACATAAACCACACAATCGTTAATTTTCTTCAGTTGTTTCTCAAATGTTTGCAAAAACTTGTAGCTATATGTTGTTTAGTTTTATGTATATCATTCCTCCTTAGTATCAGTTTGAGGTGAAGAGAATATTTTCCTTATCAGACCTATCTCTTCTTTTGAAAAATAGGATTCGAAAGCAAAGTTAGTGATGCAAATTAAGTTGAATTAAGTTGTAAATTATGCATAAACAAGACCTATTTACCTTTTTAGGTGTATATATATATATAATATATATATATATAGGTTAATAATTGACACCTGTGGGTCCCATTGTGAGTGGCCTTTGTGAAAATGGTTTGATATCAAAGTTTTGTTACATCTTTTTTAAAGTTAAAACAAGGGCCTATTTTTATGAATATCTCTTTCATACCAAAAAGCTTTTGAGATACTTTCTCTTTCCACTCTTATATCTTTCTGGTATTCAATAGTGATTGTAGCTTTTATATATATGTTCACACATAAATGACTAATTAGCATGAGTCAAGTTAAAGTGAAGTCCCAATGCAAGTCTTTCTTTATCAATTAATATATATAAGGAAATATATATATATTTTTAATTTCTTTTGTAACAATTTTGAATAGTTGACCATCCCATAATGATTAGCTATACCAAACTTTCATATTTTCACTTGTTGGCATAAATAAGCTTGGAAATTTCACATATTTAAATTTCACTCTTGAAAACGATTTATTACTATCATATATTTAAATTATTTCTTCTCTTATATTAATATATATTCATTTTTCCCTCTTTTTCCTTTCACTTAAGTGTAACATATTTATCAAATCTTAAAACAAACCATGGATAGTAACTTTAGAAAACAAAATGGTTACCAAACAAGGTCATAGATATTCTCATTTTATTTTTCATATAAAAGACTCCCATTTTCTCGAACCTTTCAAGTTTTACAACAATTTTCTATCATGATCTGCATCTCTTATCATGATTTACAAATTTCTTAAGTATAAAGGTTTAATTCGAAAATTACTTTTTATAAAAAAAAAAAGTAGATATAAACAAATTTGGAGGTGAAAGTAGGGTCTATAGGCATAATTTAACAAAAAAAACAAAAATTCAATCAAATTGTTAGCAAACGAGTATTATATTAAACTCAAGAAAATTATTAAATAATAGAGGTGTAGTTTATTGTGTTACTACTATGTGTCACCTACGATTTTGTATACTAATTGTAGAGTAGTTTTTAACTTTTTTTTTAAGTTTAAGGGTATTTTTAACTTTCAGTAGTGTATGAAGAGTATATTAGTAGTATGTCAGTGTATCAAGTGTTTATATGGTGTATCACATGTGTTGATTTTGTTTTTTTCTTCTTGCCATTTTTGCAAAAGTAAATAATTTTTTGTGTTATAAGTCTAATTTTTTAAAACTTGTTTTGCCAAAAATAATACAAGAATAAAAAAAAAAAGACAAAAAACTAAAGTCCTTTGCAGTAATAAACCCTCCCCAATACAACTCCTACCAACTCTCTCTCTCCAACATTATTCTATCCACTAACGTCGTATGTATCTCTCTCTTCTCTTTATCAATTGATTGTTTACGATAAATTGGGACCAACTTCCTTTATTTGACGAGACAAGCAACAAACAACCACCAGGTAGCCATGAAGACAAAGAAACATAATGCATCTAGAAATTGAGAGACAACAAGGAGCAGCCACATAATACAAATTCATATATGTCATGCCCAAGGAAGAGATTAGACATTAAGTAACGCATTTCATACCAAACACATGAAGGCACAGCAAAAAGCACATCCATAATCCAAAAGTAGGCAGTTCATATTACAGGCCAAGCAAACAGAATAAGAAAATAATTAAGTCATATTTCTCCCCCTTTGCTTGCTGACGAATAATACTAGGAAGGAGGTCCAGAAGCAGAAGTAGAAGTTGAAGCCACCAGCCGTTGAAGATCTTGAAGTAATGAATCAATAGTAGATCGTTGGGTAGATAAATCCCTCACTGCGCTAGCAAGCACACGGGATTCCTCAAACATAACATGAAAGACCCAAGATACAGTGGCAGCAAGAAGTAGCAACCCAACAGAAGGAACATAAATATCAGAAAAGGAGGAGGAGGACAAAACTTTGAAGGCAGGTCCGGTACATGAGCATCAAGAAATAGTCTGAAACTCAGGGCCATAGTCTTTGGTGTAGGGCCAGCCATATCAATATGAGATAAAATGGAAGGATGTTGAGCCAACGAAAAGGCACACAGAGGTGAGAAAAACAGATAGGGATATTGATCCCAAACAAATCCACATGGCGCAATAAGTGCGAAAAACAAACTCCCTCACATTTATTGGATATATAAAATATATAAAATGACCAAGAACAATAGATACAGTGGAACATGAGTAGAGGGGATCCAGTTGGCAATACCTATCTTGTGCAGAATGACATACTTTATGCTTAAAGAGACCGCAGGTAGCTGACCATCAACAGGACAGGAATGTGTATTATGCCACAAGATAACTCCACAGCCAGTTGCCTAGTGGATGGATAATTGCGCACAAGATCATCAGGAACAGTCAGACCCAAGAAGTGATTAATAAGTGATGGAGAGATATTAAAATAGACCCCTTGAACATGCATCTTATGCTATTTAGCAACACTCGGATCGTTGAACTCTGCTGGAAGATTAATGATTAACTCATGAATCAGTCGGGGATAGAAGAGACCAACATATGTCACAGTTTTGAGAAAACCAACTGGCTGAATGAATTCAATCAGAAGAGTACAAGAGACTGATGTTTATCTGAAATATTCATCTCATTAGGAATGCGTTATTGCACAATGTACTTCCATTTGTACACTATCCTCTGAATGGAAAAAAACACCGTGAATAAGTACTGTTGGCACATTTGGCGGAAGCTTACATGACCAACCTTGGTAGTAATTACACGCTGGCCTTTAACTAGAGGACGACGAGTCATTTTGGGAATAGTAGAAGACCTCATGTCCCCGAAGTGGGGAACAACAGTGGAGGGGTTTATTGGCGGATTAGAGGGAGTAGGAGGATCAACAGAAGAATTAGACTTCAAAATAAGGGCAACTCTGGGCATTCATAGGTACTTCAGGAGTAGCAGAGCCTAGATTGGAAGGCAAAGTGGAAGCAGTATAATGACATGGAGGTACTTGAGATGAAGAAGGTATGGACTTAGGAACTTCAAGCATGGAAGAATCACTCAATACATTGTTTAGGTCAGAAAAATTGTTAACAGTGGGGCTAACTGAGGCATTTGACACATGCACATAGGCAGTATGACTAGTAGGAGACGATGTATGGGAGGAGGAAGGCAGGGTAAAGGAAACTAGAACATGCCTACAAGCAAGTGGACACACAAAGACCTCAAGACGTTGAGAGCGGCTAAATTTTTTTTATAAAACAACTATATCATCTCCTTAGAAGAGTCAAAATCATAGTCCAGTTGAATAGTTTCAATGGCAATTCTAGAGCCAGGAATGGATGAAGAGGTGAAAGGCCTTGGTACCTGAGTAGTAAGAGCCTGAGGAACTGAATTTGACTCATTTACGCACTAAGTGGTTGAGCGACTGGGAATGGGTACAGATGAAGCATGCAATATGGTAGAGGTGCTTGGGACTTTAGGAACACTTGATACATTGGATGGTGCAGAGCTCTCAATGTCTTCAAGTCGATGAAGACACTTATATCGATGTCGTCTTGGATGGTCTTCATCAGTCGACCACAAACAGGAAGAATAGAAGAAGAAGATGGAAAAGCCATTGTCAAAGCTGAAGGTAGTTGATAAGAAGCTTTTCAAGTTGAAACCATATTGATGTAACTAGAGGGATGTAAGAAAAATTCCATGGAGAACGAAATGACCAGAAATCGCATACCTGTAGATAGGGAGGAAGACGAAGTGTTTTGGTGAGCAACCAATCAATGTCAAATAAATTCAAATGGATGCCTTAAGGGTTGGAAAACGTAGCAAAGGCCCAACAGGAAAAAAAGGCCCAAAAATAGTATGCTAGGTACGACTATGTTGCACAAGGTTCTTCAAAATACTAACTGCACTCATATTATCATAGTATAAGATCATAGACGTTTGAGAGATACCATACTCAGAAAGCATTTGCTTCATCCACAGAATCTAAGTACAACTGCTACCACTATAGTAGACAACCATACACTATTTTGCTTCTTGCTGAACCACGTTGTCCGATTGTTTCCCAAAAAGAAACATCCACCAGATGTACTTTTGAGATCATCGAAACATCCTTCCCAATCAGCATCACAAAACCCAACAAGGACAGAAGATGTATCAAAGGTATACCATAGGCCGTAATCGGTAGTGCCCATAACATACTTCAAGATACGGTTTGGCGAATGAAAATGAGAAGCACGAGGAGATGACTGATTTGTAGCACAGAAACCAACGAAAAACGCAATATCTCAGACGACTAACAATCAAATAAAGAAGACTTACCAATGATGTTGCGGTAAAGGCTTTCATCAGCCTTTGCTTCTTAGTCATCCTTTGAGACTTTGAGATGAAATGTAGCAAAGGTACATTTAGATTTAGCCTTATCTAGTCCAAACTTGGTGATGAGATTCTGAGCATACTTAGCTTGAGACAAGAAGATCCCAAGACGATATTGTTGAATTTGGAAGCCAAGGTTGAACCTTTGCCGACGTGGTCAATGCCAACGTCGGCATAGGTGGAGCAATTGTCGACGCCATGCAGGTATGCATCGGGATTGTTCTAAATTTAAATAATAATTTCAACTTTTCTCGATGTCATACACTTTCACTTCGTTCGTAGCTGGGCATCGGCGACGTGTTCTTGCATGGCTCGAGGAAAGTAGAAATTATTATTTAATTTTAATGTTTTGCTGACACCGTCATGCTTGGCATCGGGGAAGTGTTATGCTCTTCCGACGTCTTTAAGGTGACATCAGCAAATATCTTAATTTGTTACACCCTTTTCACGGCACCGGGGAAAGGTTCTTTTCCCGACGTCGCTTATCCCGACGCTTGTTTCTGTGTCGCGAGATCCTCTTTTTTCTTGAAGAAACTTGAGGCGTTGGGATTGCGGCACACACTAACATATGCTGATATTTCAATAATGCGTTGAACTAGATGTCATGTCTGTTTTGGAATTGGCCAGTGACAAAGGCAGTATTACTAGTCATGTGTCGAGAGCATCCATTGTCGAAATACCAAGCTGTAGCTCTTGAGGTATGAATAGAAGCAAGTGCAACATTGCACCTGGACATATTGTTGCTTCTTTTAGGTCTCCATTCAGTCTTGGGAATTGTCCAAGAGCTGTTTTTGTTGATAGTTTTTCCATTTAATGAAAAACCATGTAGACGGTAACAAAACGGTTATACATGACCTGGTCTTCCACAAAAATGACAGACCCATCTCTTTTTTCTTCATCTTCTTTTCTTCTTTAATTGTTGAAGCATTCATATTTTGGTTGATGTTAGTGGAAGCTCTTACAAACACTGTAGAAGATGTGCTGATGGAGCTATTTTCAAAATATCCTAGCCTCATTTTATTTGATCTTGATTTTCCATCAATCAAAATATTTTATAGACTTTGATTTTTCGATATGAGAATCTTGATGTACTTGAACAGAGATTCAAAATCATGATGAGCCTCGTTCAATTCTGTTTTGAGAGTTGCAATGGATGATAAGTAACGATGATTGTCCTCCATCAGAACTTTCATTCTTTCTCTTTGTTGTCTCAAAACGATTTGATCTTCTTCCCATTTCTTGATTACATCATCATTGACTCAATAGCACCCAATGAAATTTTCTAACAGTCACTGATTATACCAGATTCCTTCTACTCACTGGTGCAGCCTTCTTTAATCAGTTCATTTTCTATAGTAGCACTGATAAAAGCTTGACCAAATTCTTCAAAGTCACTTTCGGAAGAGAGTTCATCATACGAAAAGGTAATTGTCAAGTCTTTTTTTTCTTTTTCAAGAATGTAACACACTCAACCTGAAAGTGTTTGAACCCGTCACAATCATGACACCTAATACTTCTGCTTTCTTTGCTTTCTCTAATTTTCCTTTCTTTTATTCAAACTGAGATTATTATTAACTAGAGGAATTCTAGGAATATGAAGAGGATGTCGTAGAGTCTCAATTGTTGTGGTTTTTATTACTCTCAACATGCTTGAAGAATTTACTTAAGTTTCATCGTTTGTTTTGTCAGCAGTGCAATTGACTCAGCCAAGGATTCTTCATTAATATGTTCCTCTGGAGTTTAAGCCTCATCCTTGCTTACTATTGAAAATGCAATCCCTGACTTCTTTTTGGAGTCGACTTCCCCCAAGCTTAGCTCAAATGTCTTCAGTGATCAGAGCAGTTCGTCAAGTTTCATTTGGGTGACATCATTAGCCTCCTATATAGCCGTGACTTTCATGTTGAAGCCTTAGGGAAGAGATCGCAACACTTTCCTCACTAGCTTGATATCAGACATCTTTTTGTCCTAGTGCAAAAGATTCATTCGCAATGTCTAGAAAACGAACATTGAATTTAGCAATTCTTTCATCGTCGAACATTTTAAGCGCATCAAATAAGGATGTCATAATCTACAGGCATGACATCTTTACTTTGGAGGTTCCTTCGTAAGCCACTTCTTGATGGGTCTAGGGTTTCTTGCTGGACAAAGACAAAAAAAAAAAAAATCATGGGCAAGGTCGATCAAGAAAAATGATATCCCTATGGGCATTGCCCATCAAGAAAAAAATTTATAATTATGGGTTATGATAAGATCATGGGCAGGACCCATGAAAAAAATAATGTCCATCAAGAAAAAACTATTTTCTACGAAGTACGAAATTTGAACTCTCGTTAACGAGTTCAGAAAACACGATATTCATCAATAATATTCTTCAAGCTTTACTATTTTTTTTACCAATTATTACTGTCTATAAATCAATAATACAATATTACTTTTTAAAAAGTTAACTGTTGTAACTAAATTAGATTGAAATAAGTGACTTTATCAAAATAAAATTAGTTAGTTGTTCAACTATAATGGTTGAATTGAAATTTTGTTATTTAGAGTTTTTAAAATTTTTAGAAGTTGTAGAACATGAGCTTAGCTCAACTGGCACCTAAAAAGAAATCTATTCTTTTTTCATAAAATAGAAAAAAAAGAAAAGGTTTTTTATTACATGTTTTGTCCATCAAGAAAACGATTTTCTTGATGAATTTTTCAATTTTCTTGATGGGTAAACAACATCAAAGTGTCATTTCTTGATGGTCAATATCATCAAGAAATAGTTTTTGATGACATGTTTTGACCATCGAGAAAACCTAGTTTTCTTGATGGTCTGGTTTTCTTAATGTCTAACTACTTGATGGGCAAAGACTATCAAGGTAAATTTTTTTGGCATGCTTTGCATATAAAAAAAAATGTCAAATTTGTAGTAGTGCTTCTACACTCGTCCGTTTTAGCTTTGACTTAAGATATACTTCGTTTGTCTTCGTTGGATGCTCCCACCAGATATCACAGCTCTCCAACACCTAATGGCAAGAGATTTGAGGAAGGCTATCATTCTTGCTTTCCAATAGGCATAATTCGCTCCGATCCGTCTACGACCAGAGGTCTGGTTGTTGAATTTTCTTCATGAATCTAATCCATTTAGGCAGTCTTCTTCTCAACCTGCTTTGATACCAAATGAGAAAGTACACACTTAGTTATAGGTGCACCATATCTTGCCGTGAGTTAATAACTAAGAGAACAACTAGAGAACAACTAAAGTGAAAGATCAAACACAATAAAGCTTTGGTAACCCAGTTCGATGACATAACATCTATATTTGGGAAGCCTTAGACCCATGATAAGAGATTATATTGGCTGTGCAGTAATTGACCTACAATGTTATGACTCAGGGTACAACACTCTACACATAGTTCAGTACCCTGCTGACCATAGACTGACTCAACAATCAGAAATGATCTATGCAAGAACAATTATCATAACATTAAAATAGGATCACTCCCCTTAATTAATATTCACGTGCAATCCTTGCTTCAATATCCTTGAAAGCTGTTTGATCTCTTATGTTTTGTATGTTGTATTGTCACCCATTAGTTCCCGAAAGTACATACAAAATGCTTACCACTCGTCAAAATATATCTTCCAACCAACGTAGAAAGACGAAGACTTCTTTCTCTTCCAATCCCCATGCAATCATACATTCAATAATCTGAACAAACTGAACTTAGAATAATGATCCAACTGTTTGAGAAAGATGGGGTATCATTAAATAAAACCAACGAAGCAAATCTTCAACAGCATAGAAACTAAATTTACAATATAACCATTAAAAATTAAAATAATAACTAAAATGGAAAATACATGCCTAAAAGCTTTATTACCCTATATCTCCCCCTAAAAAATAAAATAAAATAAAAGGAAATTAAGGGAAAAACTTTAATCATTCCCATACTTTTTTATCCTTCCCCATTGTGTATTCTTTTGAAAAGCAAACTAAGCCAAAATTTTCTTCTCTAATCAATAATGGCAATAATGCTCTTCTTCTCCCACCTCCTTCCTCTCCTACTTCAATTCTCTTCCTCTTTAGCTTACTCTCCTCCAAATAAATATTTTCTCAACTGTGGATCGGAATCCGACACAGAACTCATAAACAAGAGACGGTTTGTTGGTGATGCCAAACCCAATGATTGGTCAATCTACCCCGGAAAAAGCAAAATAGTTCATAACAACACCATCCCAAAATCCATAAATGAAATATACCAAACAGCAAGAGTTTACAATAAGGCAACATGGTATGTGTTTCACAACATCACTCCAAATGGAACGTATGTGGTTCGTCTCCATTTCTTCCCAACTTTACCTCAAATTATGTCTCAAGCTCGGTTTAATGTCTCAGTCAGTTCTGGGTTTGTATTGCTATCAAATTTCTCAGTTGAAAATGATTTGAAGGCAGCAGTTGTTAAGGAGTTCGCTTTCGCAGTTAACGACGGGCCATTTGGCATCAGATTTTCCCCTATGGAATCATCTCTGGCTTTTGTGAATGCCATTGAACTCTTTCTTTCCCCTGGGGACTTCAAACCAGATTCGGTTTATCCTATTTCTCCAGAAGTAAGAAGAATGAATACTATGTATACGTTGGCTTTCGATGCATGGAATGTTGTTTACAGGTGCTAAATCTCACTTCATATCTAATTATTTTATGGTAATTTTTCCATCTATGTTTAATTTTCCAATACCCATCTAATTTTGATATTAAATCTAAAGTACAAATTAAATAAAAAAGGTTACTTTTTAAGACATTGTTGAATAAAGTATGTACATCTTGAAAGTTTCCTCAACTTAAATATATATATTTTTTTACTTTAAAATGTCGTATTGAGTAGACTAAACCTCAATTATTGTTTTAGAATTGGATGGTTTAATTCTTATAATTTTGTAAATATTACCCTGAGAAAAAATAGTATTTGTATTGCGTTTTATTTACCCTATTTTAATTTTTTTTCAATATTTATAAATATTTAAGTTCAATTTACTATAATTCTTCATGTAAATTTAAAAGTAGTTATACTTGATTCATTAAAATGTTAAAAATTTTCATATTTTCACTTCGGATGGTATTAATTATAATTATCTGGATAGTTTCAAATTTAACAATTAAAGGTCTTTTCAACCAAAATATTTAAATAGAGTCTAAAACTTTACAATATTTTGAAACAGTTTTATCATTTATAATAATTAAAAAATATACATATTTGGTAAAATCTACTATTTTTTTAAATTTACAAAATTTCTAAAAATATATGTATATTTATTTTATTTTATTTCAAAATTTTGAAAGAGACTTACAATTGAATATTCAATATATAACTCTCTCGTAGTAACCATCGATACTTTTATTTTAAATACTATAATTATAAAAATGTGACATCAAATCTTGCACCTCTGGGATGCAAATATGAGGTGGAAATGTTATTTTGACAAGCTACCAGAGCATGGTGTTAAATCACTCCTAAATCTTAAAAGTTAAGTTGTACTGACCTTGTTTGTGAAGAACAGGGTGTGGATGGGTAGAGGGATGATCACTCCAGAGAATGACACATTATGGAGAACTTGGCTTCCAGGTTCTGAATTCATGCCTCGTCAATCCTCTGCCAGAACCGTCACCTTCAATGGAAGATTAAATTACGATAGACAAGAGGCAATTTACGTAGCCCCAGTCTTCGTTTACAATAGTGCAAAAGTATTGGATATGAACACCAGAAATAGCTCAGGAGATTCAACTCTAACTTGGGTTTTTAATGTGAAGAAGAAATCCAAGTATTTTCTTCGCTTATTCTGGTGCGACATCATTACCCCACATTCCACACCTTTCAATTTTAATATATTCTTTCATACCAATCAAACTGACCTCCGACCCAGCGATGTTACCCAAAACAATGTGTTCGCATTGCCATTTTGGTACGAGTTTATCATCGTTACTGACCATTCGGGATTCTTCAATGTGGGTATAGGTCTCAAAAAAGAAGATCCATTTTCATGGGGATTCTTGAATGGAATTGAGATTATGGAGGTAATTGAGAAATCATTTGTGGGTGTTGTTGATTTAAGCATGGGAGAGGAGAAACAGAGTCCAAAGATGATTATTGTTGGGGTTTGTGTTGGTGGGTTTGTGATTGTTGGTTTGATAATTGGATTGGCAGTGTTTTGTTTTGTAAGAAATAGGAAGTTAAGAAAGCATCGTCCTATGCTTCTTCCTCAAAATGATCCGTCCTCGGAGAAGATTGTGTCGATTGCGGATATTGCGCCTAATTTGAACCTTGAACTCAAGATACCCTTTGGGGTAATAAATGATGCAACTGATGGATTTGATGATAAGAAAATGATTGGTATTGGAGGATTTGGAAAGGTTTATGTTGGGAGAATTGGAGAGAAGGATGTGGCAGTGAAGCGAAGTCAACCTGGACATGGACAGGGTATTAAGGAGTTTCACACAGAGGTTATTATATTTTCTCAAATACGACATCGTTTTCTCGTTTCGTTATATGGGTATGTTATACCATTACTCAACTTAACTTCAAATTTTCTGTCAAGTTTGTTATGTGTTTTGATTACTATGCCACTTTGTTATTCATTTGATTAACGTTTTGATTTATGGATTTAGTTTTCTTTTGTGTGCTACATATTTTCATTAGGTATTGCGACGAAAACCAGGAGATGATCTTGGTTTATGAATACATGGAGGGAGGAACTTTAAAAGATTATTTATACGGTTCAAAGGCTAAAGATAATGTTCCATTGACATGGCAAAAAAGGCTTGAAATCTGCATCGATGCAGCAAAAGGTCTTGATTATCTACACACTGGCTCCACCGCCACCATCATCATACACCGAGACATTAAAACCACAAACATCCTACTCGACAAAGAGTTGAACGCAAAGGTTGCCGATTTTGGGATATCCAAAACTGGAGTTCCCGACGCCAAAGAATTAGACACTACCATTAGAGGCACCTATGGATATTTGGATCCAGAATACTTCAACACTGGTCAGTTGACAGAAAAATCTGACGTTTACTCCTTTGGCGTCGTGCTTTTCGAAGTTCTCTCGGCCAGAGCACCAATCGTTAAGACCGCTCCAAGTGAAGAGACAAACTTAGCTGACTGGGCAGTTCTGTGCAAAAGCAGAGGAGAGATTGAAAAAGTAATCGATCCTTTTCTTATGGAAACAATCGAAGCGAACTCGTTGAGGAAGTTCGTGGAAGTTGCAGAGAAGTGTGTGAATGAAGTTGGGGCGAATAGGCCTTCAATGCATGATGTGGTCTATGATTTGGAATTGGCTTTTCAGTTTCAGTTCACGCCTGTAGGGGAGGGCAAGGCGTATGAAGGGATGAGCACCACCATCGTCGAAGCTCCATGGGAGATTGATTCGGGGATTCTTGATCGAATTCCTTCCAAGGGAATCAATGATTCAGTCATGCTAGATGAAGATAGCACCACTGTGAATGCTAGAGAATTGGCCGCTGAGTTCAAGATTGATTGTGCCAGATGAATTGCTTTCATGCCAAAGTTTAGATTATTGGCTTTTTTTGGATCCTGCTTTTAGTCATCAAAATTTGGAGGGTCGTTTGATGGCAAATTTGAAATCTTCATGTTTGTATATATTAAGCATCTACGGTTAATTTAGGGGTTGAGATAGTCTGAATTTAAATGTGTATGTGTTTGGAACTTTGAGTTTAATTATAAGTTATATGTTTGGAGTGCAAGTTTAAGAAAACTGATATTAGTGTAAACTTCAAGATGTTAGGTTGGTCTGGTGATCTTCTATATAAACTACCACCGTTTTTGGAAACTCTTTACAACAGTTGTTCTTAGGACATGTTTCCCAAGATCCACCACCGAGATTATTTGCTTAAAAATTTAACTTATTCAATGTTATCAATTTGATTGGCTTTGTTGTTGAAATCTCAGGGACTATTAATACAATAATTCTATAACTTTTCAAATATTTATATAGTTATTTGAAAATCATACTGCAAATCTTAACTCATTTTTCAAATTTTCTCAAAATTTAACTATGCCAAACATAAAATTCCAAATCCCACATTACAAACTTTGGTGTTACTCTTACTGCATTTGTTCCTATGTTTAACAAAAAATACTCTTTAATGTATTTGGTAAATGAGCTCCCTTAACTTGAATGTATTTGGGTAAATGAGCTCCCTTAACTTGACTTGCTTACAAATTACAAGAGGGGCACATGCAAAAATAGCAAAATAAGTTATAGTAATTAAATCCATGACACAAATATTTTATTATTTGCGAAAATGACAAAAACAAAACCCAGTCCACACATCAAGAGGTAAAATGTCACAAATGCCCTCGTTACGCTAATATACATTTGATACACCTTATACACATCTGATACATCTAATACCCTTTGATACACCTGATACTTCTTGATACACTTGATACATTTCATAGACACACTTGATGCATCTGATACTCTTTGATACACTTGATATTTTTTGATACACACCTGAAACATCTTGATACACATAATAATCCTCGTTACACTTGATTCTTCTTGATACACTTGATACATCGCTAGAAAACTTGTTGTGTTTTATTGGTACACTCAACAAAGTTGATACGCTTGATGTACATGATATGTTTGATACACCTGATGCATGCACTGCAAATAGACTTAGTATTCTTCACTTATACATTTGATTGATTAAATACACTTGATATGCTTGAAGTCCTACATATACACTTGATATACTATTGATATACACTTGATATACTATTGATATACACTTGTAAACTTGATTAATATACTTGATAATGATTCACTTTACTGATATGCTTTAACAATATATTGTCGATATACTTGATAATGATACACGGAGTTATATCATTCATATACTTAATAATACTATAATGAGCTGCATAAAATTTGAAAATTTAAAAATCACGCAGGTATATCACAACACTGATATTCAAAACTAAGACAAAGTAAAACCAAAACAAAATCAATCTGAAAAAATAAAACAAAATCATTTGAAATCAGATTCAACTCAAAATACACATAAAAAAAAAGTAAAAAAAATCACAAATGAAGTTAAATTACTCTGATCAACAACCATTATATTTCATATTGCAGTTATTGTACTATTGATATTCTAAAATCAAGATTAAGACCGAAAGAACATAATTTTTCTCGTATAAGAATAAATAAATAATTAGAGCCTTAAAGTTGGAGAATAAATAAATGAGTAGGACATTAAAAAGAGGAAGAGAAATAAGTTATTGAAGGGTAATTTAGGAATAATAATAACTTTAAGATTGAGAGTATTTTTATAAGAGAAAATTTTTCCATATTTGCAAAATTATAAAACAATGTGCTATATTTGCTATATCATATTCTCAAAATGCTACCCTCCGCAATTTCCGATTACAAAACCTACATATATTTATAGTAGTAGGAAAATAAATAAAAAAATATCAATATTAAATATTAATACATGTAAAGTCTTCAAGAAGACATGAACATTTTATAAATATATTTAGTTTAGTAATTAGTGCATCTAACTATTTTTTAGGAAAATTGCATCATATGACAAAAAAAAAACCCCTTAGAAAACAAGAGCTCATAACATTTTTTTTTTTGCATATTGCAAATATGAGAAATATGACAAGCAATTAGATATATTAGAGTGCTATAAAAAAACTATACTTTTAAATTTGCTATTTTTGCAATTTATAAAATGTAGTAACATGGACTTTATTATTATAATTTTTTTTTCTATTTTTGCAAACACCCCTATTTTGTATATCCCAACTATTCCAACTATTCAGGTACGTACATATAAATGTAATTCATATACTGATCAGGTGTGTCCAGATTAGTTTTAAAACAATGCAGATAGGATAGGAGTTTTTGAACCTCTCCAAGCTAATTTTTAATCTCTCTTCACTAGTCAAGTTATATTCATGTTGAAAATAGATTTGCTATTTGGAGAGTATATATAAAAGATAGTCTGCAGAAAGTAATATCTAAACAATCATTTGATGGAAGTACGAAACTATGTTTTTGTAAGAACCAACGTTTTACTCTTTTGGTAGAAATAAAATAAAATAACAGTAATATAAAAAGTTGTTGGAGATGGCATGAGTTAGCTTTATATTTTCTTCTAACGTAGAGGTGTATTCATTATATTTGTATCAAAGGTTTTGAAAACAGTAGATTTAATTTTTCTATCGAATATTTTCTTTATTTGGAATTATGCGGCTGAATTATATTTTTCCACATCTTTTTCCCTTCTTTGAAGAGTGACTTATCTTTTCTAATGGGTGTTATTTTTCTTTAGGTATTATAATGTTTAAAGTTATTTATGACCTTGTTTAGGGTTGCCAAATGTGGCTATTGAGCAAGTTGATTGTGTTCCTCATGAAAGCCGCATATTTGTTCAACGAGCAAGAGTTTGTTCCTGTACGATGGTTATTCTGTTCTACATTTTCTTCTTGCTTGATTGCTCACTTTGTATTCCTTTGTGTAAGTTTCTATATTTAATTGCAACACATTGAAGATAAACACAATTTTGTACCCTAGGTCCCTAAACCATTATGTTGTTGAGAAGGAGATTTTCTCAGTAGATCACTCAGCCATATAGAAGGAGTCCTCTATCTCATCGGAAGCCTAAGATTCATTCATGGCGAGGGCTATCTTACTGTCAAAATTATTGAAGTGAAGTCACTAATATTACCATTCTTAAGGGTAGCCTAAGCATATAGAAGGTGAGAGGATCTGAAGCATACGTTCACCCGATCAAGGGAGTCTCACATTTAAGGAGAGCCTAGGCGATGATCATTGAGTTAAGCTCTACATAAGTCATCCGTAGGAGTATTGCACATACATTCTACCCCCAAGACGTAGGTGGTATATCGTTGAACTAGGTTACCAACTTTTGTGTCTCTTTCTTTTTTACTCAATATTGTTATTTTACTTGTTTCAATCGTTGTCTGTGCTTCTCGTTTGACATCCACAATTGTGTGACAAGTCACCCTAATTAACGCTTTTTCAAAAGTAATAATTTAAATTAAATAAATGTATAAATAAGTAATTGATGTGTAAGATTGTATTCAAATATAGTTATATGAGTCAACTTATTTACAAATATAGTACAATATAATTTTGTCTATTAGTATATATTTTAGTGTCTATCACTAATAAATAGTGACATTTTGCTATATGTAAAAATATTGGAAACATAATATGTGAAGTGTTGTTAAACACTAGTATTGTAGAGTGGATGTTTGTGTGCGAGCCATTGGCAAAAGTTTATTCGGAAAACAAAACCATACAACTAAGGAGGAAAAAAATCAGCTGCATGGGGGAGAGATTATAATATGCAATATATGATTTGGGTTATCTAAACTCAATCTCCTATTCTTTTCTATAATGCTTTTCTTTAGTTAATCTCAAGAAATGGAAAGGGGTGAAGGGTGACTTTTTGAGAACTGCATGGCTTTATTGGTTTGGTTGAAAGTTGCTCTCCAGAAACAAAAAAATGAATAGGAGAAACTCTAAGTTGAATTATGAGGGTTTTGTTAGGATTTTTTGACAAAGCTTAGGCAAAAAGTCTAGGCTTCAATTTGGTCTTAAATTAAACCATATAGCTTTTATGAAAAAAAAAATATTAAATTAAATTAAGCCATGGTTGTTGCAGTGCAAAAGGAAAGAGCAAGAAAAAGAGGGGTGGGAAAAGGAAGTAGAAAAGACAAGAAAAGAGATTAATGAAGGAAAAGGGTTGATAACCATGCGTGAGATCAATGAAGATTGAAAGGGAATATTGGTAAGTTGAGATTTAGGATTTAATTAGGTTTCAGGAAATTTGTTTAACTGAAAATACAAAATAGTCCCTCAAAGTAGGGAGTGAAGGCATTTAAGATTGGACTATATTGTTTCAAGTAGTAAATTAATTAAGAATTGAATTGAACTGTTATTTTAGTGTTAAATGGAATAATTGATATCTTTGGACAAATTGAGATCAAAGCGGTTTATTGACCTAAATTTTGAATTTTGTACCCTAGAACTTCAGTGAGTAAATTATTTACAAAATGTTGTTTCAAAGAAAGATTATGGTTTTAGAGTAATTTAAAAGTTATGTGAAATCAAAATTTTGAGGAGTGAGAAGTTTTATATATGTGTTTTAAGTTGAGGATTAACTTCATTGAATAACGCTTAGTGTCAAGGTGCATACTGTTGACATGGCCCTGTTTTAACTTTAAGTAGGGTAATGAGGTAAAGAAATATCTTTTTAGGCATTTTACTAAAGTTGGAAAACGAAAGCAAAGGAAAAGGAAAAGTTAATTAAAGATGATATTGGTAGCAACACATAGGATAGCAATGTCCAATTAAGGTATTCCTATGAAGTTAGTGTTTAGTTAGAAAGGGACAGAGACAAGTGGAGCAGCACTACTTGATTCATAAAAAGAAGGAAAGTATGAATACATGAAAAAGAAAAGAAAAAAGAACTTGGTGGAAAGGAGGCCATGAATGGACTAGATTAAAGATGAATAAAAGGGGGAGAAAGGTGGAAAGATGAAGACTGTGGGTTGTTAAAGAAAATTAGTGTCACAATTCTCTCTTAAATGAAAAATTAACTGTATTGTTCACTTGGTACTTTCAATTTCTCCATAAACGTGCCTAGTTACAAAATAAAGTATGAAATCTATAATATATTAAAAATTGCTTACTTTTTGATGTCTTTGAATCTTGATACACTTGATCCATTCGATACTCTTTGATACACCTAAAACACTTTAATATATCTAATATTCCTTGTTACACTTAATTCTTCTTGATACACTTTAGATTCCTTGGACCTTGATACAATTGATTAGTTTGATAGATTTAAATTATTCATTGATAAATTTGATACATTTGATGCACTTCTGATAAACTTATTTTCCTTTTACTAGTATACTCAACGAATTTGATATACACTTGATACACATGCTATTTTTTATACACCCAATTTCCTACCATTGTAACACTCCAAAAATTAAGGTAATTTTTAAATTTAATTATCTTAGTTTAATTTATTTATATTGGAATTTTTTTGGATGATATTTTAAATTATTGGTGAGATTTGTTTAATTTTGTGGAAATTATGATTAATAAAATAATTAATAGAAGAATATTTAATTAATTGTATTATTGGAAATTTTGGTAAGATTTAAGATTTTAGTTAATTATATGTATGGAAGATTAATAATAATTATGTTATTGGAAATAATATAAATATTAAGTGTGTTTTTGAGAAGATAAAAAGAGAGATGATTTGATGGAATTTTAAATGAGAGAGGAGGAGTTATTTGTTATTTTGGAAAAGGAAAAGGAAAAAGAAGTAATTAAGTGAAAAGGAAATAATAATAATTATGATTATTAAGAATATTATTATTTTATTTTAAAAACACCTAGAAGTGCATGCACCATCTTCAACCTTTCTTCTTCTTCTAAAAATCCCCTAGTACTATCGCCCCTCTTCACCTTCCGTCGTTGCTGATTTTTTTCTCATCGACGACCGTCATTGCTCAGTCTAAGCTTAGACGATGTTGTTTGCCTCGTTCAAAGCCCAACCAAGTTGCTCGTTATCTGTCAAAGCCATGGCGGAATACAGGCCAACAACCTTACTCACTATAACAAAAATGGTCTATGACGACAGTTATTTTCTGTCATGAATAAAACCCGTGACAGTTATTTACAGTCATAGTATCGGGAGTCATGGAAAGTCCTTCCATGACAGTTTTCGAAAACTGTCGCAATAAGTTTTTTCATGACAGAAAATAAATGTCGTTAATTACTATTTTATAACAACAAATAACTGTCATATTTTATATTATGACAACAAATAACTGTCTTCATTTGCGTATTAACGACAGTTAAAAAAATTTCGTAAATTCGTTTCTTATGACATTTTCTAAATGTCAAGGATATGTCAATCGTGACAGTTTTTTTTTAAATAAATGTCATTGTTTTTGGATTGACAACATTTTTTCCTGTCAAATATAGAGCAATCGTGACAGTTTTCTTAGAAAATTAAATGTCATTATTTTAAGATTGACGACATTTTTTTCCTATCAAATATAGGACAATCGTGAAAGTTTTTTTTTATAACAAAAATGTCATTGTTTTAATATTGACGACAGTTTTGGAGTGTAACGAATTCATATATTATGACATTTTTTTCATGTTGCAAATTTCTCAATTACTACCGTTTTTTCCTATTCTCCTTGTCGCTCCGCCATTACACGAACCATTTGAATTACAATAATGTTATAATACATAACACCCATATAGAAACAAATGGTCGACACTTTAATATATATACGCTATAATACACTTTGTAATATTCGTACATTTCCAATCAAGTTTGAACAATTTACAAGCATGAAATTACAACCCTTAATCAAAACTAGTGTAAATACCATCATAATACATATAACATGATTTTCTGTACAAGCATAAACAACCAACCGGTAATCCTTCAAAGCATGTTCCTTTGCAAACTTGCAAGCCCGTTTGACAGCTAAAGCATCCATACCATCCACCTATAACCCAAAATTATGATCATAAGTTCCTTTCTTTTTTCTTTTTTCCTCATAACTCAAGAAAGCAAGGAAACAACATCCAAAGAAATGCCACAAATAAATTAAAATAAGGTACAGAGACATCGGAGGGTAACATTTGAGGATCCTCAATCTTTCAAAAAAAACTACAGATTTAGTAACATGATTTTTTAATAAAAATATCAGAATGAATAGTTTGTGATGTTCAAAAGAAGGTCAATAAAATCAATCAGGTTATGAACATAGAAAGCAATAAAAAAAAGGAAATCAATTATGATACTTCATTAAAAAATCATGTTACCAAATGATATGATCACAGAAAGCTATAACGAAACAAGAAATTTAACAAGAATTCTAATGAAAGCAACTTCACCAGCAGCGCATAGAGGGTACTAGTTTATGAATGAAATAATCGGGTCCACAATATTAACTTTGAATGTATTAACAAAAGAAAAAATAGTAACATAAGACACTCTAATAAAAAAACTCAAGAATTTCTCAAACCATTATCAAACACCCGCAACAGAATCAATCCTCTACCAACAAAACCATCTCCAAAACATTATCTAGATCTAAAAAAATAGCAAAAAATAAGATAACTCCAGACAAGACAAAAAACAAAACCCAATAGAAAGAAAGAAAGCAATCACTCAAAACATGAAAGAGGAAATATATAGATAAAGATACAGAACCGACCGATACTTGGCATGTGAAATGTACTGAAAAATTTTATATACATACAAGTTCTATTTTACACGAGCAACGTTTTACATACATACATATATGCATATACCAAAGTCGTGGTACCAAATGGTGCCTTAACAATATAGCGACCTAGCATTCCTACCTTTTCAGAAGAAAAACCCATATCAAAGTCGTGAGACAGATTTTGTTTCATCATTAAATATAAAGCAAGATTTTAAAATAAAAAATTCAGCCTCACTAGAACTTAAAAGTTCTCCTGGTCTTGTTCAATAAGTAAGCTTGCAAATCTATTTATAATTGGGTAAAAACACACAGTAAAATCCTGACCAAATCCCTCATTTTTCCCACATAAGGAAATAGAGGATTGTATATAAAGATGAATTTTACCCATATCCCTGTTTTACCGTGTTTTAGTGATTAAATCACTGGATTCTTAGGCAAAAGAAGTAGAGCTCAGCGATTAGACATTAGACAAAAATAAGCATCCGACCAAGGCGTTAAGTAGAGAAATCTAAGCGTTTAGACTCACCAGTAGACAAAAATTGGTTCAAACAAAAGTTGAAAAAGGACGAGAGGCAATCTGTGAAGCGTTGTTCTAGCTTTTCAGAGCATTAAATGGTGCATGACCTCTTGTGAACATCAACTTTTGTCTATAAATAGAGTCTCTCACTTCATAACTCAGTGTGCGTATTTGATGACCGAAATACCTAAAGTTATTATTTCCAATACATTACATTTTATATTTCATTTATCAGACTCTTGTTTCTTCGCTCCTCTGTTATGTTTAATTAGCTTGTGTTGATAAAATGTATTATTGAAGTCTTAAGGGTCATGATGTCTTTACTCTAAGTTTCACTGAGTTAAGAGTGGATGTCAAAAAAACATTGTATATTCGAAAGAAGAATAATGAGCTTGACTGTAATAATCTGACAAATGAAAACACACATTTAACTAAGAGTTTTGTAAGAAGAGTGCAACAATGTATTTTTATTTCTAAGTTCATCCTTTACATACATTGCAGAAATGACAATGTGTGTGGCGAAAGCACCGAGAGATTGTTCACCTTAATCAAAGAAAAGCAATTTAGAATACTTAGAACATGATTAAACATAAATCATAAGTTAGCTCTGAGTATTTGAATTCGAAAAGGACAACAAGTATGGTAGAGCGTTGAGAAGCATCTCGCCTTAATTTCGAGTTGAAGAATGCTTTATATCGCCTAGAACCTTCAAGTGCATTCTATCACATTTAGATAGTTAAGCCATTCCTTCCTTGCCATGTCTATTATGAGTTTATTATTCATCTCTTTTCATCTAGCCATGTCATCTTGCATTGCCAGAAGTACCACGTGTATATAATAGAGTAGAATAGATAATATATTATTCATATATACAACGCCGTATAGCTTATACCACATAGTTTTAGTAGCATGATAAGATAAAATAGGAACTTAATCTCCCTATGTTCAACCTTGGACTTACTAGGAAACCTTTCTTTGCTTACACTTGGACGAATGAGAGAAAAACTTGCACGAGAATGTCTACAGTTTGCGATTTACCAACACATGGATAGGATTGCACATTTTAATGCATACTCTTATCTAGTCTCCATGTATCCACTTCATTAGAGCTCTTAACGTCACATCTATGGTAATCTTACAGCATACACACAATCAAAAGATAAACGCACATGTCACAAAAAAGAAAAAGAAAACAAGCATTAGGCGCTTGAATTATTCTACCTAATAAGCCATAGAATCCTTAATGTAGTTGATATTAATTTGGATTTCGTATGCTTCTCATCAGTTCGATTGATATCAATTAGTTACTTGAGAAAAATTCACTGACTTTTGCACTTGATTTTGTTAAATGAAAGCAACCTAGTAATGATAAACCTACCGTGAGTAGGGAGTTTTGTTTAACCCAAGTTCTATTATTTAAAAGTGAATTTAGTTAATTAAATTTACTTTTTTTATTATTTTCTTTTATTTGTAACCAAAACCATCAAACCCCCATTCAATTATCTCCGATTGAAAGCAATTTGTTTGTGAAATTTACATTCTCTCTATGTTCGAACCTGACTTGCCACTAAGACTAGCTCTAGGTGTGCAATTCAATTAAATATTTGATTCTAATTTGGGCAACAAAATTCAAATTGGCGTCATTATCAATGAGCGCCTTGATTTCTCTTGTCAAAAAGTTTTCCCCCTTTGTTGTTCTTTATTTTCTCTTCCTTTGTATGAACTGATTTTACTAGAATCAAACTCGTTGTTGAATTTTGTGGAGCATGTTCCGAAGGAGAGGCGAAGAAGAAGAGAAACTAGAAAGCGAAGAGCTTCACAATAAGACTTTTGTACAAAAGGCATGATTGAAAAAGGGCATCCAGAGCATGAGGCTGAGAGCATCGCAGAACTTGAGCTAGAGCATACTTTGAGGGATCTTGCTGCTTCTGTCGTAACCCAGTAGTCCCTCTGTAATGCCTATCTTGAAACAATTGATAATTTTGAGCAAAAACCAAGGCATATTCTTGACTACCTATCTTTTACAGCCCTACAAATGAAGACCCATATAAAAACATCATGGAATTTTATGTTGTGTGTTGTGGCATGATGCCACAACTGAGGATCAGTTGAACCTTAGAGCCTTCTTCTTCTTCCTGAAGGATGATGCCAAAGACTAGTTGTACATTCTCTTTGTAGGATTCGTAATCACATGGTCCCAGATTAAAAAGCTTTTTCTAAAAAAAAAATTTCCTTCTTCACGCACTATCGGGATTAGAAAAGAAATCTATTGTATCACTTATGCAAATCATGAAACGCTGCATGTGTATTGGGAGCGGTTCAAAAGCCTCTGTAGTAGTCTTTCACATTATTAGATATCATATGCACTCCTAATTCATTACTTCTATGAGGGGCTTGTCACCAATGATACAAGTACAATCAATGCAATGTAGGAGAAGCTTTGGTGAATAAGAACCCCACGGAGGCTAAAGAATTAATCTCCACCATTCATGGCTGCTAATTAATGGCAAGCAGTTTGGGACTAAAGATCGAGTCTCTCCATCCTTAACATATTCACATGTGGTAAGCGAGCTTAGATCTAAACATATTGAATTGCCGTCTTGTGAAACAATTATTTCTTACACGAGAATAACAACCTCAAAATCTTATACCTGAGGTGAACTATGTTAGAAATCAGTAGGGTGGTAGGCCTTTCAATCATAATTATTAGAGAGTGATAACACCGTAAATGTGTTATCTGGCTCTACTTAATTCGAGGTTGTTCCTATATTTTATATGTTTATTATATTATTCTATAGGTTTTAAGCATTAAAGAGTAGAATTAACCATTACGAAGAAAATGGAGTTAAGACAAACCAACTTAAAGTCCTAACAAAGAAATTATGCCCCAAAGACCCAAAAATTATGAAATTGCCACTAAGGGAGGGTGTCACGGCGTTGTTCGACACTGTTTTTGCAGTGCTAAAATACAAAAACATAAAATTTTTAGAGCATGCAGCACTGTCGGGCAGTTATAAATCTGCCGTTTCGATTTTTGGGCATATCTTTAATTTTGATTCTAGTGATCGTTTTTATCAATCGAATTTAGAATTGAATTTGCATGAATATTTAGTTACGAACTTGAAAACCTAATTATTATACCTAATAAAAGCCCTAGAATCTTAATCCGGTTGATATTAATTTGGATTTAATATGCTTCTTATCAGTTTGACTGATATCAATTAGTTTTTCTTTTTGGGACAAATCGATCACTAGAGCTTTTTCAATTGACTTAGTAAGGTGTAAGCAACCTAAAAATTTAGTAGTGATGAAAGGATGATTGAAATTATTTAATAGGAAATTTTGTTTAACCCAAGATATAAATTCTTTTAAGATTGAATTTAGTTAAATTTACTTTTCTTGTTATTTTCTTTTATCTACAACCAAAACCATCAAACTCCCCCTTCGGTTATCTTGGGTTTAAAGCTTTTTGTTTGAGAATTTTACCTGCTCCCTAAGTTTGACACAAACTTGCCATTAGGACTAGCGGTTTGGTGTGTAATTCAGTTAAATATTTAATTTTGATTTGGACGATGATAAAATATGAAATGTTACTATATTTTGTAAATATTTTTCAACCTTTTTCAAATTATAATAATTACCTTATGTAATACCATTAATTATATACTTTGAATCAGGATGTTTTAGTAATTTTCTATTTAGAGCTCTATTTTAATGCTTTGAAAACTTCAGTAAATTATCTTTTAGTTTTTAGTAACTGGTTGGTTAGGTTGTTAAGTCTTCTAACAAGTTGAGCCTATATACAGTTCCACCTTTTTCTATGAATGACTAGCAAGTCATATTGCCAAGGACAACCAAATAAAATATGGCAAATACTATTTGAAACACACCACAAATAATTTGATATTTATAAAAATTACCAATATAGAGAGGAATTATGCAAGTTGAACATATCTATACTTCACCTCTTTTCTTGCTATTAACTTTATAAGGATGTGGATTTGTTAGAGAAGATTGTCAAAATGAGAAAACCAACAGGTCATCAGCAAAATGTGCAAATGTGGCAGTGATTCAAAATTATTCCTGATGCTTGGAAATCGTTTTGTGAAGGAGTTTTTGGTTTCCAATTAGATTTTACCATCTGTCATTCTTTATTCTTTATTATTCTTTATTTCTCCAAATTAATGGGAATGTAATTGTATATATATTGGGGGTTGTTGCTTCCGTAAATAGAGAGAGGAAAATCTGGAAAAGATAATTTTTATACCAAAATTATCATAATACTCAAACCCTATTTTGGTATCAGAGCCTAATGGCCAATGTCGCCCTTACCTCTGTCACTGCCCTACCTACAACCAACTTTACCAATCCTCCATTAAATCAAATTTTGAACCAGTTGACAACCATTAAGCTTGACAAAAGTAATTATTTACTGTGGAAGACCTTAGCTCTTCCCATTCTCAAAGGCTACAAGCTCGATGGCCACCTCTTCGACGAATCCCTTTGCCCGCCCAAACTTGTTTCGTCGACAGCCCGACCAAATGGATCTACAACAGAAAATGTTGACGACCCGTCCCAAGAAGCGTCGTCAAGCTCAACTGCTACCGTGACTGTCAATCCCGAGTATGAACGGTGGATTACTATTGATTTGCTGCTACTTGGATGGCTTTACAACTCCATGACACCTGAAGTGGCCATCCAACTTATGGGTTTTACAAATGCTAAGGACTTATGGGAAGCCACTCGAGACTTGTTTGGAATCCAGTCAAGAGCTGAGGAAGATTTTCTTCGCCAAACATTCCAGACAACAAGGAAAGGTAATCTTAAAATGGAAGAGTATTTACGAACTATGAAAACTAATGCCGATAACCTTGGGCAAGCTGGCAGCCCTGTACCTTCGCTTGCTCTTGTTTCACAGGTGTTGTTGAGGTTAGATGAGGTTTACAACCCAGTCATCGCTGTTGGATATGCAGTCTGAACTTCTCATTTTTTAGAAAAGATTAGAGCATCAGAATAGCCAACGAAACACTGGAAATGCAGTCCAGAATGCCACTGTCAATGTAGCTTAGAGGACAAGTTCAAAAGAACATAAATCCCACAATGGCCAACAGTTTTATGAACAACGAGGAAATAATTTTAATGGACAGCGAGGAAATTCAAACTTCGACAGAGGACGCGGTCGGGGAATAGGAAACAAACCCACGTGTCAAGTGTGCGGTAAGTATGGTCACTCTGCACTTGCTTGTTATAATCGATTTAACAGAGATTTTTTGAGTCCTTTAGTTCAAGATCGAGGACAAAAATCGAGTGCATCTACAAACCCAAATCCTACTGCCTTTGTGACTACCCAGAGTCTCACTCCGTTTGCTACTTCTGAAACTGTAGTTGATCCGAATTGGTATATCGATAGCAGGGCTACAAATCACGTCACGGCAGAATCTTCTGGCTTGACCAATCCTACTGAATACTCAGGTACAGAAAAAGTAACAGTATGAAATGGAAACAACTTGAATATCTCTTGTGTTGGGCATTCTTATTTGACTGATGGAAAACAATTTTTAGCTCTTAAAAATATACTTTGTGTCCCTGATATTACAAAGAACTTGGTCAGTGTTTCAAAACTTGTCCAAGATAATCATATATTTCTAGAGTTTCATGATTATTATTGTCTTGTTAAGGACAAAGCTACAGGGGAAATACTGTTGAAAGGAACACTTAAGGATGGTCTATATCACCTGGAAAATGCTGGTTTGGTGGTTGCTGCTGAGTTAGAACATAGTAGTATCAAGAAACAGCTTATGCACAAAAATAAGGAGACATCGACATTTATTTTGTCAGAAAGACAAAATCTTGTCAGTATCAATGTTGCTGTTTCTAAGGGTTTGGCATAAACGTTTAGGCCATCCATCTTCAAAGATTTTGAACTCTTTAGTAAAGAAATGTAATTTGCCTGTTACTGATTGTGATGAAATAGATTTTTGTGATGCATGTCAACTGGGAAAAGCACACAGCCTCCTCTTTACTATTCTCAATCTAGAGCTGCTGAATCTTTTGATATTATTTACTCTGATTTGTGGGGTCCTGCACCAATGTGCTCATCCGATGGATTCCGTTATTACATACTTTTTGTGGATGATTATAGCAGATATACTTGGATTTATCTTTTGAAGCAGAAAAGTGCTGCTATTGATGCTTTGAAACACTTTATTACATATGTCAAAAACCAATTCAATAAATCCATCAAAGTTTTTCAGTCAGACAATGAGGGAGAGTATAAGAAGGTACATCAACTGTGCACTACCTTAGGGATCAATGGTTGATTTTCTTGTCCCTAAACTTCAGCTCAGAATGGAAGAGTTGCGAGAAAACACAGACAAGTGGTAGAAACCAGACTTACTCTTCTTGCCCAAGCAAACATAACATTAAATTATTGGTGGGATGCATTTTTGACAGCGGTTATCCTAATTAATGGGATGCCCACTCCTATTTTACAAGGTATGTCACCAATTGAATTGTTGTTTGCTCACAAATTAAATTTTTCTCAATTGAAGGTGTTCGGGTGCTCTTGCTTTCCATGCTTAATACCTTACCAATCCAATAAGTTTCAAAAACATTCTGAAAAGTGTGTGTTCCTTGGCCCAAGCCCAATACACAAGGTGGTTCAAGTGTCTGTCTAAATCGGGCAAAGTGTTTATCTCACGGCATGTTCAATTTAATGAGCATGAATTCCCCTTTTCTCAAATGTTCCCTCCAACCCATTTACCGTCAGCCCAATCTAATCCACCTTCTTCTTCCCTTGCCATCCCAATTAACTTCAACTCCATGGCCCAAAACAATTCAATTCCATCGGCCCAACTTTATTCCCACTCCACCCCATCACACATTCCTCACAATGTCTCCTCTCCTTCACTTGAGCCCAATCTTCAACCCATGCCCAACCCATTCACAAATATTGGCCCAGTTCCTCTACCAATTACGGCCCATCCTCAATCACAATCAAATTCCTCAATCTCATGTCCAATTAATTACCCCATCAAACCACATTCCTTTAGTGAACACCAACTGTCATTTTTTCCCTCATCTTCCCCCACTGAAAACCCATCTCTCCCTCAACGTTTTGAAATTTGTCTCCCTCTGTTCCGGCTCCCTTTGTTCTGCCTTCTACACAAATCTTTCCCACTCATCCAATGATTACTCGAGCAAAGTCCGACATTTTTAAACCCAAAACTTTAATTTCTTCCACTGCTACCGATTGGTCTCTCACTGAACCTACTAGAATCACACATGCTTTAGCCACCCCTCAATGGAAACAAGCAATGGATGACGAATATGCTGCTTTACTTAAGGCCCAAACATGGCATCTTGTGTCACCATCACCCTCTCAAAATGTTGTCGGTAACAAATGGGTGTTTCGTTTAAAGCGCAATATCGATGGCTCCATTCAACGATATAAAGCTCGGTTAGTGGCTAAAGGCTTTCATCAACATCCAGGAGTTGATTTCTTTGAGACTTTCAGTCCGGTTGTCAAGGCCTCGACAATTCGTGTCATTCTTAGCCTTGTTGTGACCAATGGCTGGAAACTTCGCCAACTTGACTTTAATAATGCATTCCTAAATGGCAGCCTAACGGAGACAGTGTATATGCAGCAGCCACCCGGATACGTTCATCCCTCTTTTCCCAACTATGTTTGCAAGCTTAACAAGGCCATTTATGGCTTGAAGCAATCCCCTCGCGCTTTGAATGAAACTCTGTCTAAGAAATTATTTACTTGGGGCTTTGAGAACTCCAAATCTGATTCGTCCTTGTTCATCCTTCGCCGCCGAAGTTCCATAATTTTACTACTGGTATACGTTGATGATGTTGTCGTTACCGGCAATGATACTAAGCTAATTGATGAACTTATTCAATCTCTTGACAGACAATTCGCCTTAAAAGACTTGGGAATCTTGACTTATTTTCTGGGGTTCCAAGTTCATTATTTTGAGTCTGGTTTTGTTCTTAATCAAGAAAAATATGTTGATGATTTATTCCAAAAGTTGCAGTTTCAGGATTTGAAACCTACTCCTTCACCGAGTGTTGTCTGCAAGCATCTATCTGAGTCTGAAGGTAATCCTCTTGCTGATCCGTTTCTATACAGAAGTACAATTGGTGCTCTCCAATATTTAACTCACACTCGACCCGATATCTCATATATAGTAAATCATTTGAATCAATTTCTCCAAAGACCCACTGATGTGCATTGGCAAGCTGTGAAACGAGTTCTCCGTTACTTGAATGGCACAAAATCATTTGGTTTGTTATTACAAAGAGGTACCGATCTATCAATTTCTGCATATTCTGATGCCGATTGGGCATCCAATATTGATGATAGAAAATCGGTGGCAGCATACTGTATTTTCATTGGAAATAATTTGGTCTCTTACAAACGGCAGTTGCTCGTTCGAGCACTGAATCAGAGTTTCGTGCCTTGGCACTAGCTACTTCTGAAGTTATATGGTTGAAGCAACTCTTATCCGACTTGAATGTAACTCCTCCTCTTACACCTGTAATATGATGTGATAATGTTAGGGCAGGCGCCCTTGCTACAAATCCAATTTTTCATGCTCGCACTAAACATATAGAAATTGATATACATTTTATTCGGGATCATGTTCTTCGAGGCACTCTTGATGTTCGTTATGTTCCTTCTGCTGATCAGTTAGCCGACTGCTTAACCAAGTCCCTCACTCACTCTCAATTCCACAATCTACGATCCAAACTCGGGGTCGTCAACCCTCCCTCTCGTTTGAGGGGGGATGTTAGAGAAGATTGTCAAAATGAGAAAACCAACAGGTCATCGACAAAATGTGCAAATGTGGCAATGATTCAAAATTATTCCTGATGCTTGGAACTCGTTTTGTGAAGGATTTTTTTGGTTTTCAATTAGATTTTACCATCTGTCATTCTTTATTATTTATTATTCTTTATTTCCCCAAATTAATGGGAATGTAATTGTATATATATAGGGGGTTGTTGCTTCCCTAAATAGAGAGAAGAAAATCTGGAAAAGATAATTTTTATACCAAAATTATCATAATACTCAAACCCTATTTGGATTTAATTTAAGATTGAGAACTTGCAGAGGCTTTGAAGAAACAATATTCTACTACTTCCACCATCGATTATGACATTTCAAATTTTACAATGAGACTACAATAATTAGTGTCTTTGTGGATGAGTCTTAGTTTTTGGAGAGAGTGGAAATCTTTGAACAGCATATGCTACCGTCTTCCATTGAGGACGTTCGTTAGATAAATGTTCTTTTGGGTTGCATAGGTAACAAAAACCAAACTTGGTTTTTGATAAGTGTTGGATCCTACTTTCTTGTTCGGTGTCACTTTGTTCTTTGAATTTTGTTTGGCCTTTGTGTTGTTCATCTTCTTTCGTCATTGTCAACATACTATATAAACATCAACATGATATATAGAATAATCCAGTAACTGTTCAATCCAAGTTTGACATATACAACTAATTTATTGGATTGTTCAGCTCTGAAACTGTCTCATGAATACCAGAGCATGCTCTTCGTGAATGAGGTATCATAATGTAACAACATCTGTCAAGCATTCCCTTGACCTTTATCACACATATGATCGAACTCACCAATATTAGAGATACAACTTCCAAGTTTCAACTAGCAAAACCAGAAGACCTATCCCCAATTCCGTCAAAAAGGTTACAACAAACTTGCACACAAACACCCACAACAAGCCGCAAAACTAACCTGAGAAACTCTTAGCCGAATCCAAACAACCTAGAACTACAAATCTTCGAGTTAGTTAGGATAAATAAAAAAACTAACCAATTAATTAAATAAATAAATAAAAGAAATGAGAGCACATTTAAATGATAAAAAGGGAAGTTATAATTATGAGCGCAATTGTAATGGAAAGAATAATACTCTGTTACAATAAATTTTCAGAAAGATTAAACCAATTAGAAAAGCAAGAGAATTGTATTGATTGAGTTTTATGCATCTATGCAACATCAATTTTAATTCAATGAGAAAATAAATCAAAATGGAGCAACCAAATATTATGACTGCCAATTTAGTAATTTTAGAAAAATACAATTTATCACCCTAGTTAAATTATGTATTTTAAAATAAAGCTACAACTTTCTTTTACAACGACTATAAAGATGGTAATCGAACTATTATTAAAAAGAAGAGTGAATTTTATTACTTACAGAAGATCTTGGTGGATCTCGGAAGATTCCGATTGTATTCTAGTACTCTGATTCCTCAATAGACAAAGAAAGTTGTATCTCAATGCTCAATCCCAATTTATATTCTCGGTGCACGCGGTGCTTTGTTTTCTATCTTCTCGATGAAGAAGTAGTTACTTCTCGGTGTCCTTTATTGCAGATTCCTCAGCTCGTGGTTCTGCAACTAAAATCAAATAGAAAAATTGGTTAGTTAGTTCAAGGTTGTCATCCTCACCTCCTTGTAACTGTTCTGTAAAGTTGAAATAAATAGTGAACTCTGTATGAGGAATCAAAATGAGAAAAGGAAAGAAAGAAGTCGTGAGGAAGAACAATCATCTCAAAATTCTATGCACTTTGCTTGATTTTTAAAAAAGAATAATAAAAACTCCATGGTTGCTTCAAAGTGAACGTAGGCTTTAATTACTAAGTTGAACCACTATAATTTCGTTGTATCCTTTTGCTAAAAAATTTTGAAATCGGAATAGATGTTTTCTCTCTCTAACCCTAGAAATCAAAGTACACCGATCGCCAAGTGGTTCATATCATTTTCTCTTTTATAATTTCTTTTTTATTGATTGTCTTGGATGAGTTAAGGTCGAGAAATAACTTTTGTTGAAACGTGTTGGTGCCTTTCTTCTACCCTTCACGTGCTTGAATTCATCTTTCAATTTTAACGATCTTTGAAGGAAAAAAAAGTATATATATCTTCTTGCTATTATTTTGATGTAGGAGAAATATTAGAAAATTGTAAAATACAGTGAATATAATTAAGTTGGGTTATAATTTCATATTCATCAATATTATCCAATTAGTTATTTGCCTTTGTTTTTATTTGTCTCTGTATCAGCTTTTCTAATCATATTTTGAATATAGAAGTTTGTTTTACGGAGACCTTCTCTAATCTGTTCGAATGTTTTTTTTTTTTTTTTTTTTGTATTTGGTAATGAATTTAGTCTATGTCAAATTTGTTACTTCATATTTGAATTATATTATTATTGTTGTGAAAATTTATAAAATAAAAAATTAATGAAAACATTAAATTCATTCAACAATTAAAGCAGATGGAACTACAAAATATGGGAAAGAATATTTTACTAATGAAATAAAAAGATTCAAGTAACTAAAATTAATGAAGTATTGTTACTAATTTTAGTACATGCGACAATGGTTTGGATGAGATATCCATCTTCTATCAAACTAACGAAAACAAATTAGATGAAATAAAAATATTGTTTAAATAAAATGAAAATTCTCACATTTAATATTTCAATCCACTCAATTGACTCATGAATTTAATAAAGAATAGAGATTAACACATAGCTATTTTCAAATATAGTAAATAAACCAAAATAATTATAGTCTATCTACGATGAATCTCGATAGGTCACAATTAACTGCAATTATATGATACAGAATAGATAGAATTATAATAGTCCATCTGAATTTATCCTAATGTATTCCAAAGTTTTAGATTTTATCAATTATAGACACTCTCTATCTTTTATTAGTGTCTATTATTAATAAAATTTAAAATTGTGTTATAATTTGTAGATATGTTTAATTAAGAATACTTTCCAAACATAAAACTAATTAATGCATATCAAACAAAAATCACAATATCTAATGAAGGTATCGTGAATACTTTTTCGTGAATTAAGGGTAGGGCAGATCTCTTAGGACAATAATGTTATTTTTAAAAAAACCTTTAATCATTTCCCATGTTCTTTTTACCCCTTCTCTCTTCTTTTAGAAAAGCAAGCAATTAAACTGAGCCAACAGTTTCTTTCTCTAATCAATAATGGCAATAATACTTTTCCTCTCCCACCTCATTCCTCTTCTACTTCTTCAATTATTTTCCTCTTCAGCTTACACTCCGCCTGATAAGTATTTCCTCAACTGTGGATCGAAATCCGACACCGAACTCATAAACAACAGACGCTTCATCGGCGACAACAAGGCCAGTGGTTGGTGGATCTACCCCGGAAAAAGTAAAGTAGTTAAGAACCATACCATCCCAAAGTCTGGAAATGAAATAATATACCAAACAGCAAGAATTTACAAGAAGCCAACATGGTATGTGTTTGGGAATATCAATCCAAATGGAACGTATATGGTTCGTCTCCATTTTTTCCCAACTTTACCTGTAATCATGTCTCAAGCTAAGTTTAATGTGTCAGTTAGTTGCGGGTTTCAATTGTTATCAAATTTCTCAGTTGGAAATGATTTGAAGACAGAAGTTGTGAAGGAGTTTACTTTTGGGATTGAAGAAGGGGCTTTCGGGATCAAATTTTCTCCTATGGAATCGTCTTTGGCTTTTGTGAATGCCATTGAACTATTCCTTGTTCCTGATGACATCAAACCAGAGTCGGCTTTCCCTATTTCTCCGGAAGTAAGAATGAATGGGAGCGAGTACCGGTTGGATTCCCAAGCATTCCAATCTGTTTACAGGTGATGAATCCCACTTATATCTCTTCACATCTTATGGTAATTTTCTACTCTGACGCTTAACTTTTATTTTACTTTCAAACCCCTTTTTTCTTTTTCAACTCTACTTATAATTAACGATTGAAATATGACCTTGGATTAGGAAATATATATATATATAGAAGAAATATCTAGAAAGTTTGACAAATAAATGTTAATTGTTGAGAATATTCTGGTGAGACATTTGTAACCATTAGATCAAGAATATGTTGGCAAAATTATCCTAACCATACATTTAGGGATATCCTACCGTACATATGTATGAAGCAAAAAAAAAATAGAAGTGCTCAACAACACAAGTAACGAGTTTCCTCAATTTTAATACCAAGCGAAAAAATGTATGGGTGACTTGTTACACACTTAAGGATGTCACAAGGAAAGCACTGACAATAAAGAAACAAGTAAAAATTAAATAGACACGTAGCTTGGTAACTCAATTTGTGATATACAACCTACGTCTAAGGAATATAGTGTTTAGGAAAGATAATCCACTAATATCAAAAAGTTAAGCAAATCACAACTTAATACTTATATGCAATAACCGGCTATATGATTTCCGTACAGCTAAGCTAACTAAACATCTAGGCTTCCCTTAGATGTGAGACTCCATCTCTAGTATGCTTATAATGGAACACATGCAAGTTAGTGATCCCATAGGAATACTCTCATTCAGTTGGTGAACCCGAATAAACACACATGATGTCGAGCTGTAAGTGATTCCATCGGACCACTCATAAAACATGGCGACTGGTAGTCCCGTTTGAACACACACTGTCATATAGAACTGTGAAATGTGGTGATTGTGAGGGACAATGTACATGTAGCAAGTACACACCCTAATAATTAACATTTGATGAGTATATCCAAAATCCACAAATTAATTACTTAAACATAAAGAAAATAATTAATAAATTTATCAATAAAATTATAAATTATGCTCAAACAGTAATCAATGGTAGATATGCAAACAATCTTTATCATACTTCCTTTACACGTAGCATAATCCAATGGCTGCCATTCACAATTTAACAATAACTTTAGACTGTATGTATAGTTGTATCACCATTACCACACATTAATCCAACACTCAATTGAAGATTAGGGAATAGAACATTTACCTTGGGTTATGGTAAGTTCCTTGCTGCAAACGTAATCATTATTCCACCTATACATAACCAAAATTAAATTAATTTTTTGCCAAGGAAATACTAATTTAGTTGCTTTAGCTTACCAAACTTACCCAAATGGAGATTGAAAAATCCTCTCAATTTTGATGAAAAATTCATTACTTATAATTATATTCCATTGTATAATAAACTTTACTTTTCCATATTAATTATTTATACAAAATCAATAACTAATATCATATTTTACCAAATATCCAAATTCTTAATTAAATATACATATCCATAAATATATATTTAATTAGTTCCAATTTTAGGAAAACCAAATTTTTCTTTCAAGATCCAAAATCAACTCAAATTCTCAATTCTTTTAATTAACCAAATATTCTTCAATAAATCACTCATTGTTACATTTCTTTTCCCAAGAACCATATTGCAAGATATAATTATCAATTTTCCTTTTAAATAAATCTTATTCTCTTCTCTTTTCTCGTTTACCTAGTCATATCAACCTCTCTCCCCAATCAATATTTATGTTTCTCCAAGTAATTAATTATCATCTACAATAATTAATTTTACACAAAAAAAAATTATCTTTACTTTTTTTCATATTAATTATATATATTTATAATTAAGCATAATCGTACGAACCCACCCAAATCCACTAATTAATTAAATATTAATCAATATTCCAATTTCAGAAAAATCAAATAATTCTCATTGAAACAACTCAAAATAATACCCAATAAATTCAAACATAATTAAGATAGTTAAATTAAAAATTACCTTAATTTTGGGGCGTTAGATAGTAAATAAGAGAGATGCCCCGCCATTTACATCGAGCCAAAAAAATAAAAATAAAATAAAGGGATAGTTGCAAATTTAGCAATTAGATTCAAAAAAATTAAGTATATTGCAATATTTTAAAAAATTTGTAAATATAGCAAAATTTGTCAAATTCTATCAATGATAGAAGTCTATCACCAATAGACTATGTTGTGAATATTGGTTTATCACTGATAGACCATACAAGTCTGTCAGCGATAGTTTTGCTATATTTATAATTTTTTTAAAATGTTTTTATATCCTTAATTATTATTCCTCAAATGGTCATTCATTACAATTACCCTAAAATAAAATTGCTCAATAATACGAGTAGACTCATTCCTCAATTCTTTCTTTTAAATTTCACCAAACCTCCAAAATTCCTTTCCAACATTAACCTTTTCTAATCACACACGCACACATATATATTCAATTAAAAGTTTACTGCAGAACAGCGTATGATTTCACACTTACATGATATATATGTATAGAAACAAGTGGTCTCCTGATAAATATAATTTTCTAAATTAAGAGAAAAATTTGAAAAAAGTTATTTTATAAAGGGATTTGTACAATAAAATATTTATATTCTAAAAGCTTCTTCATGTCCTTGCATAGTTTATTTTATTTTACTTTGTTTATTATTTTTTAAAACTATCAATTGAAACTGAATTCTATACACTGTCATTTTAAATGTTAATATTTGAATATTCTCTTTTAATGTATAAAAGGTTGCTACAATATGACTTGGTGTGATAAAATGTATGCTTCCTAATAATTAAAACCATATATAAAGTTGATGTGTGCATTTACCATTTTTCTCTAGGTATAAAACTAGCGACATGCATAGTTATCATGTTAAATCACTCCTAGATTCTCAAAAGTGAAGATACTGTAACATATTTCTATATTTATACAAGATAAACATTTAAAATATAGCTACAGCCTACAGGCTGAATATTTAATCATTAAGTTGTACTAATGTTGTTTTGGGTCATGTTTTTGGAGAACAGAGTGTGGATGGGAAATTGGAACATCACTCCAGAGTATGACACATTATGGAGAACCTGGCTCCCAGATTCTGAATTCATGGCTCCTCAATCCCTTGCAACAACCTTCATCTACGATAAAACCTTAAACTACGAAGAAGTAGGACAAATATATGTGGCCTCAAGTAACATTTTTAGTACTGCAAAAACATTGGATTTGGACACCCCCACCAGCTCAAGAGATTTAAATCTAACTTGGGGTTTTAAGTTGAAGAAGAAATCCAAGTATTTTCTTCGTTTACTATGGTGCAACATCTTTCCAAAGTCCACAACTTTCAACTTTAATATCTTCATTGGCGTCAATTACACTTCGCTCCAAAACAAGGATGTAGCTGATCGAAATTTGTCTGGATTGCCATTTTGGTACGAGTTTATCATTGCTACAGATAGTTCGGGGTTTTTCAATATGGGTATAGCCGTCAATGAAGAAGATCCATTATCAAGGGTATTCTTAAATGGAATTGAGATTATGGAGTTAATTGATAAATCGTTTGTGGGTGTTGTTGATTTGAGGATGGGAGAGAACCAGAGTCCAAAGATGATTGTTGTTGGGGTTTGTGTTGGTGGTGGTGTGATTGTTATGGCTTTGACAATTGGATTTGCTATGTTTTGTTTCACTAGAAAACAGAAATCAAAAGAACATAGTCCTTTGCTTCTTCCTCAAAATGATCCGTCGTCCAAGAAGATCGTGTCGATTGTGGATCTTGCTTCTAATTTGAACCTTGAATTGAAGATACCATTTGAGGTAATAAATGATGCAACTGATGGATTCGATAATAAGAAAATAATTGGTATTGGAGGCTTTGGAAATGTTTATATTGGGAAGATTGGGGAGAGGGAAGTCGCTGTGAAGCGAAGTCAACCTGGACATGGACAGGGTATCAAGGAGTTTCGGACAGAGCTTGCTATATTTCCCCACGTACGGCATCGTTTTCTAGTTACATTATACGGGTATGTTATACTATTACTCAACTCTTATCAAATATATTTTATATATATATTTTTACGGAGAATCCATAAAAACCAACATCAATAGGGCAAAAGGAAACAGCATAGGTGACCAAGATATATCGAAATCGCAATTGGGGAAGCAAGAAACCCAACCATGCCCTAAATCTTTTGAATTGGAAAGCAAAAACGGCAAACCAAGCAGCATTTGCTGCATTTCGGGCACAGGTAGCAGTCCTGTTAGACACACAAGGATGATATATGAGAATGCCCAACCATCGTGCCAAAGCCCAAATAATTTCCTCGACCACATCCATGACCTTAATGAAATCAATCAAACAGTTGTTAAATACGTTCATCATCTTATTGTCATCCAAATCAACTACAATAAAGAGAGAGATGTAATTTAAAAGAGAAGAAAAATAGTAAACTTTCAGTAACTGCTTGAGTTTTGAGTAACTCAATGAGCCACTCGATAGAGATTTGGATGAGTCACGGACAACCCAAACCACTAATCACAACCCTTCTCATGTTCTAGGAAGAGTTGACAGGCATTTTCCATTCTTTTCGAAGAAGGGGTTCACGAAACATGACTTAACGGGCTCTCCAACTGACTGAGGTGAGGATCAGACACCTTCATAGCAACACACCCATGATATGCTTTCATTGATCCTCCACTCCTCTTCATCGACGTTTCTATTCATCAAGTTTCAAAGCTTCGAAGGATGTCAAGGTGACCTACACCAAGAAACCAAAATGCATGGATGTAAAGTAGATTATTCAAACTTCAAAGAAACCAAAATGCATGGATGCCAAAAACCAAAACTTAGGAACAAACAATAATCAAAGTACAACCCACTTCGTACCCAATCTCTCAACTTCCACTCTTTCTACAAATGTAACTAACAATAGAGAGTCAACTTACACATAAACTCACTTCGACGTACTACCCCCAACCTCACTCCATTTATCAAACTACAACCCCTAACTATATCCATGCCACCCAATGTAACACCTATATACATTGAAACCTTCAAAGTAGCGTTTAACCCTCAAAATCACTCCATGATCTAACTAAAAGCTACCATAACTGCAGGATAGCAAGAACCAATCATCAGAATTCAGAAGCTAAGTTAAACTAAATACTACCGTAACTGCAGGATAGCAAGAATCAATCATTTGAAATAAATTTATCTTATCTTCAATAAAAAAAAACAACTACAAATTTTAAAAATACGTACCGTAAGTTCAAGGTCCTATGTGTGCTCGTGTCATTTGCTCAATTATCTTCTTCATTTCTTCCATTTGTTGGGCATGCATCTCTGATATTCTTTTTTGTTCTTCAATCATTCGTTTTATTTCTTCAAGCTCATTTCTTTGTTCTTCAAGCTTATTTTTTTGTTCTTCAATCTTGTTTGGTTGTTCTTCAATCTGGGATTACAAGCAGTCAAGGCTGTTTCTTTAGTTCTATAACCTCTCTAGAATGCATTTCATGAGAATACGAACTCGACGAACTGCTACCACTCTTCCGTGACTTGATCAGGCTTAGGACTCCAACCAAGATCTTTTAAGTAGCCCGATCGTCTACCCCAAACGGTCTCGCATATGTTGTTCCCAGAGAGTGGTTGAGAACCTTCTGGGTGGGTATGGATAGTAATTTCATCATTTGATTCTGCACACAAATAGTTAAGTTGTGCACTCACAATTAAACTATAAAATAAACCACAATAAACCATAACCTTACATGCACATCCTTAACTGCTTGTGAAGCGAACTCACCACTCTTATTGGCGCGTGTTTCTTGGAATAGCTCTACACGTCTTACTAGTTGACCTCATTCTTCACTGAGCTCATGTTGTCATTGTAGGAATGACTTGGACTCGCTGCTATGATTTTATTGTGCGAAACCAAATTGTAATTGGACGATGCTATAACTGTAATGACCCTAAGCAAGCACGTGCAAAACCATATGATAATAGCTTTGAAATAAATCAAATTAGCATGATATTAGTAATAGCTTTGAATCACTAATAACATACTATCCATATGATAGCTTCTACTGCTAAGAGTATAAATAAAATTAATGTACTTGCAACATTTGTTGAAATAAATTGTTGATTTCAGGTTATGCTATCAACATTTATGTCATATAGAAATTCAAAGGTCAAGTTATCAGTAATAAATTCATGAAAAACACGTACATATTGACATATTAAACATGTTGTCATTGATAGAAGTCATCACTGATGGCATAATATCAATGATAGAAGTAATCACTGATAGTATGAGAGGAAGGAAATTGAAGAGAAAAATTGAAATTATATTTTTAAAAAAATTTACCATATAACTAGTAAAAATTTGTCATCTTTGCAAATATTGTTCTCTTATGCTACAGGTTTATATATATATATATTTCTATTTTATGCTATTTGGTACAAGTTTCCGATATTTAATCTCATTTATCTCTAGCTAAGACTAAATAAATGAGTTTTTTTCTCTTCTAAAGACCTTATATTTTTTATCACACATTAAAAGGATTTAAATTGAATAATCTTTTCAACACATATATTTTTCATTTTCATGTTATCAAATATGTGCAATGAAAATGAAATTGTTTGAATTAATTATATAAAATACTCATAAATTTTGTATTTTAGTAAAAGATATTTTTTAAGCTTTACAACATTTCTAATATATCTTTAAAACTTAAATATTGCTTGACATCATCAAAATATAGATACTACTTGACGTTTTTAAAATGACAAGAAAAAATACATATCACTTTACGTTTAAAAAGTCAAAAAAGCCCCAACATGAATTTTTTTTCTTCTAAACTTCGCCTACCTCTGCTTTTCATAAAACCTCCTTACTTGTGCAAACCGTCAAAGAAAAATTAGATACTATTTGACATTTTTAAATCGTCAAGGCTAACTACATACCACTTAACGTTTTTTAAACGTAAAGAAAGGCCTGGACATGATTTTTTTAAAAAATTTCGTCCAACTTCACATTTTCATAAAAATTCTTGACGTTTCAAGGGTCAAGGAAAAATTAGATACTATTTGACGATTTTACAATGTCAAGAAAAAGTACATATCACTTGACGGTTTTGAAACGTCAAAAAATACCCTAGGGTGGAAAAGTTTCTAAAATTAAAACTAGCCTAGCTCTGGCTTTTCATAAAAAATATTTACATTTTATCTTTAAAATTATTCATTTCTGGGCAATTTTTTCAATAAGCATCAAATATTTAAAATAATAAATATTAAGAGAGTCTGTTTTTGCAGTAGTGTGTAGTGTCGCGAAGGGACACAAATATAATTTATAAGATCTAAACCTAAAACTTCTTAATTATAGCCATATATACACACATAAAAAGGATAACCGATCCAGAACAGTACGCTTCACTTTGAGAGAAAGATCAATCATGCCTAAATAAGCTCCTAGAATTTTCTAGATAATAAGGAAAATATATTCAAATAGAATCTTCAATTCCAGAGACATCCTGGAGAACAAACAAGAGGCAAAGTAACAATAGCTCAAAGAAGAACGACTGCCACAACAATCTTAAAAACAATAGCCATGAAAGATGTGTATCATTGAAACAAATTGAGCTAAAAAAAGTTACTAAAAACCAGATTAAAACGAAATGTAAGCAAATGAAATCTAGGATTTTGATAACAATTTCGCTTTCTTTTATTATTTTAGAAATTTGTACTTATTTTCTCATAATTGTAATGTTTGGTCTTTTATACGTGAACAAAGGTCAATTTTACAGATATTGATGAAAATATGAACAAAATGTTGATATCCATCCTTATGCCACCACAAATGCTATAAAAACAAAAACTTTTAAAGAAATATGTACATTAATAAATAAAATATTTACATTTCCAATGAAAACTGAATATTTATTATGCTTATTTGTACGTTTCATAGTTCTTTAAATGATATGATGAAAATATAGATTCACACATTCATGTAAATATCAAAGCATGAATATGTGGAAATATCCAGAAATATGGTGGACCTAATCTTTTAAAAGTTTTAAAAGTTTTTCATTTTGTTTTTGTTTCAGAAATTAAGTAAAAGCTGGTTTATAAGTTGGAGAGTGATGAAAGTAGTATGATATATTAAATTTATCCTAAGTTATGAAACTTTGAGGTTGATTAATGATTTAATACTTGACTATTTCTATCATATCGATTTAATTTATATGTATGTAATCTTTTGTACTCCATATTTCTGAAAAGGTACTGTGACGAAAACGAAGAGATGATCCTGGTTTACGAATACATGGATGGTGGAAATTTAAGAGATTATTTATACGGTTCAAAAGCAAAAGATCATGTTCCATTGTCATGGAAGAAAAGGCTTGAAATTTGCATCTCTGCAGCAAAAGGGCTTGAATATCTACACACCGGCTCCATCGCGGGAATCATCATACACCGAGACATTAAAACCACAAACATCTTGCTCGACAAAGACTTAAATGCAAAGGTTGCTGATTTTGGGATATCAAAGATTACAGCACCTGACGCCGCTGAATTTGACAACACTATTAGAGGCACTTATGGGTATATGGACCCGGAATACCTAACCACCGGAAAGTTGAAGGAAAAATTTGATGTCTACTCGTTTGGTGTCGTGCTTTTCGAAGTTCTCTCGGCCAGAGCTCCGATAAAAAAGTCGGTTCCAAGTGAAGAGATATACTTAGCCGACTGGGCAATTCTATGTAAGAACAAAGGAGAGATTGAAAAATTGATCGATCCTTCTCTTGTTGGAACCATCGATGCGAGTTCGTTGAAGAAATTCGTGGACATTGCGGAGAAGTGTGTGGACGAAGTTGGGGCGAATAGGCCCTCAATGCACGATGTGGCGAATGATTTGGAATTAGCTTTGCAGTATCAGTTAACGCGTGTGGGGCAGGGTATGGAATATGAGGGGATCAGTACCACTGCTGTTGAAGATCCATGGAAGATTGATTCAAGGACTTTTGATCAGATTCCTTCTAAAGGGATTGATGATTCAATCATGCTAAATGAGGATACCACCACGGTGAATGCCAACGAGTTGGCTGTAGAGTTTAAGATTGATTATGCTAGATGATTTGATTTCATATATGTGAGAGTTCATATTTTGCTAATTGTGAATCATGGTTTTTAGTCATCATGTATGAATTGTAATATTTGCATGTATTAAACTATATGGGGTATGTAGCTTGGACACAGTTAAGAGGGTCGTTTGGTGTGTGTAAATTTGGAATAATGTTGAGTGTAAATGTTCAGGATAGATGGTTGAATCTGGGGGTTTAGATATAGTTTGAATTTAAGGATGTTTAAAAATTGAAGGTTAAAAAATATATATGTTCATCTATTTTAAATATAAGTTAGAAAAAAAGTAGATAAACCCTTTAAAGATATTAACGAATTAATTTATTTAAATAAGGTAGTTGTTTTTTCTCTTCTTTTGTTTTTTTTTTTTTTCTTTTTTGTTGACCAACAATGCAAAATGATAGGCAAATCGAAACAACAAACTTTTTTATCTATTCACTTCTTAAGTTATAATCATGTCCAAAATAGATTTGCCATTTTAATTTAACAAATCCATTCATTTGTTAATTTATTGATTTTAGATATCTTATCCAGAGTAATTATTCTACTAAATTCATTTATATATAAAATTTATCTCGCAATCGAATGTATGTGTTTGTTTTTATAACATGACGTCACTGTAGTCTCTATCGTTATTTTAAAATATCTATCTATCTTGATATAAAGTTAACTCCACAAAAGTATTAACCATAAAAGCATTGTAAACTGAACCTTCCTACTCACATTTTCCACTGATGCTTGCATGATTTAGCCTTGACATCACTTATTTGGTTATCCTATACACCTCCTGCTTAACACATCTCATGCTTAATACCAACAAAGTTTGTTTGTCTTGTCTTGCTTCCTTTTGCCTCCTACAAACTCCCTTGTTACCTTTCATTCCATCTCTTATTTAAAGCTACTCCATGATACTTAAATCATAACACTCGATTGATTGATGACACACCACCTATTATTATGTCCTTTACAACTAATTCTTTGAAACAGAATTCATTCTTAACTTAAAGTTATTATACTTGTTGAAAGAGGTTTTAAGGGTTCTATGGTTCAGGCTCAATAACCAAATTGAAATTTCTTTTAAATTTTCCTTTTGTTATGAATCTTAACTACTAACCTCAACCCCATATTCATCTCTCAAGTTACTTAAAAGACATGGAAAATGTAACACCCAGAACTCTAGAAAATTTATTTAATCGGATTGCTCTATTTATTTTATTTATTTTCTTTTGGTTGGATTAAACTAATGGAAAAGAAACAAAGTGAAGAAGGAAAAGATAATAATAATAATATTATTATTATTTATTATTATTATTATTATTTTATTATATTATTATTATTATTAACTAAAACAAAAAAAAGGGGGGGAAATTAAAATTTCCTTCCCCCCTCTCTTCTCTTCCTCCCGCGTGCGAAGAACCCCTCCCACCCCCCCTCTATTCATTTTTCTTTTTCTTTCTTTTCTTTCCTTTCTTCTTCTTTTTCTTTCCTTCTTCTTCTCCTTCTCCAAGCCCTAGCCGCCGCCCACCCTTCTTCTCCTCAGCCGCCCCTTGCTACCGTCCGTCTGCACCGGAAACCAGCAGAAACCCCTCCCCCTCCTCAGATCTGTCTCCTGGCGTCTCCGTCCGCCGCCGTGGAACTGGGCAGCGTCTGCCGCTCGCCGTGAGACCACCCCAAGCCGCCGCATCTCCATCCGCCAACCATCAGCAGCCGTCCGCGCCGGGCCTTCCTCGGTTCCAACCGTCCGACGAACCCAGCTCGTGTCTCCCCATCTTCCAGCCGCGGATTGGAAGCCGACAGCCGACCGACCCACACGTAAGGTTCCGCGAACTGACAGCCGTGCGCCGTGGAGTGTCGTTGCCTTTTTTTTACGGTAAATTGTCGAAGTGGTTTTATTGGTAACAAATTAAAGTTGTGAATTGTAGTTGTTTCAAAACGAATTCGAGTTATTGGTTGGATTAATTGCTGACCGTTGTTCGATCTTAGGTTGAAGGTAACGCCTAATTCCCTTGGGCTGACAACAATTATTGGATTTAATTGGAGCTTGGTTCGTGAACTTGGGTAAGTTGTGAAACATCACATTGGGTTTATTTTTAAATGAATTATGTGTTGGAAAGAGATATTGAGTGATTGTCTTAATGTTTAGGTTGTTGGCAAACGTGGGTTCAATCAAGGGGTTAGAGTAAAGTTACGGTAAGGGACTTTCTACTGGACTCAATAACAAGAATTAAGGTGTATTGACTATATGGACTGCAATGTTATGTCTGGACTGAGTAGGGATGACGGTTATGATGTGTATTTGGGTGTGGACTGTAAGTTTAATGTATATTGTGCTGACTGAATGAAATTATATATGTATGTATGGATTGACGTGGACTTGTTGTCTAGCGTATGTTGTGACTGTTGGGCTATTTATGTGGTTGACTGATGTAGTGATATGTTTGGACTGTCCTTGAGTGAAATTTGGATAATATGGTTGTTTGAGGTTAAAGGGGGAGCTTATGTGATAAGGAAATTTGACTGTATTGAGAATGATTTTTAAGATGTTTAGAATGGACTGAGGGGATAAATTATTAGTTTCCTAGTGGATAGTTACCCTGCGGGTGTCCTTCGGGATCATCCACTTTATGTGCATCCTTCGGGAGCACTAGACTGATATGTGCATCCTACGGGATCACAAGACTGTGATTGTGCAGGGTACACCATAGGATGCTAATAATTTATTTTCCCCTAACGGGACCAGTAGTGGGTCTCTTATTGAGTATATTAATACTCACCCTTTTTATGTTTAACTTTTTCAGGCAAAGGTAACACCAGGGGCAGACCGACGAGGGACAAGAAGAACTCGTGAATTGCCATAGGGGACTGTCTTTAAACTGCTTCCGCTGACGGTTTGAAAATATTTTGATTTAACTAAGTCTACAAATAGTTAAATTTTTTGTAAACAGCATTTGAAATTTTGTATTTTGGAAATAGGGCCCGATTAAATTTTCCTTCGTTTTCTTACGGTTTCAACTGAATCTTGCTATGTCTTTTGTCAACAAACGGTTTTGAGTAAACGTAACGACTTAGACAAGGTCGAAAAGTCTGGGTCGTCACAGAAAATTATTTGGGACCAAGGGTTTACATGCTCTTTATACTACTTTGTAGTATAATTAGTATTTATCGGTGAAGTATAAATTTTATTTGATTGGTCATTTATAGACGACACTAAAAGACTACATAAAATTAGTGTTGCAAAGGAAGCAAATTAGTTTTTCTTAGCTAGTTTTTGGTTTAATAGTTCTTTTATTTTGATTTGCTTTTCTGCTGTGCCAGTGTTCTAAGCATGGCAGGATATCATCTAGAAGGTTGGGGACTATTGGTTGTTATATTATATGCATACATTTCTATCCTGAATTTGTCATGCTAAGCTATAAGTGAGCGACTAAAAGGCAATTTAATAGGGTTGTGAGTTAAATTAAAGGTACGTTCATATGCATGCGTTGCACAAACTTTGTAATGATATGCATGTCATGCAGGATTTCTTCTCTATCGCCTAAATGTAAGTGAAGAGAGGTTTTCTGGCAAGTTCCGAATCGAACTCAAGGAATTTAAGCTCCTAATTCTCTTATTGCACAATTAAATCACGCTGTATAAGCTATACAGTAATGTTATGCAAAGTATAATTTTATCCTAATTATTTACACACTAAGGTGCTTGTCGGTGCAAGGTGAGCATGGTGAGATGATTAAAATGGAAATTGATCTCATGTCTAGGCATGGCGAGGAAGGAAAAGTTTAATTATCTAATCGCAAGGAATTGTGCTTTAATAATTCAAGTTGATACAAAGCATATATTTACTTCAAATTATGGTGAGCGACCTCTCGGCGCCTTTGCCATACTTGCTCGCCTCTTGGGATCAAAATACACAAAGTTATGCTACGATTTATATCTAATAATCTTGGATACATTATTAGTAATTTCTCCTTGATTAAGGCAGGCAACCTCTCGGTATTTTCGCCACACACATTGGCATCTCTGCAATGTATGTGAAGGACAAACTTGGTGACAAGATTGTATCACTACAATCTTCTCGCCACTTGCTTAGCTAAATGCGGGTTCTCACTTGTTAGGTGATTACAATTAACATCATTGTTCTGCTCTAGAATATACAATGTTTTGACCTCCACGTTTAATTCAACAAAACTCATAACACAAACACTAAGATTCTCTAGGTATTAAAAACACATTTCATTGCTCATAAGCTAACTAAACAATTGAACATGAACAGTAAAAGAAAGATAAGAGAATGGAAGAAGAAATGCATTGCTTTCATAAAAATAACTTTAGACCTCTCGCCATGATGTACATCTTACAAAACAATACAAGAAAACTATAACATGAAATACAAGAGAAGGTGTTATGCCTCAGAGTTATGATTTCTCATACTCTTTGGCTCTGATTTTTGTCTATTCTGTGAGGGGGAGATGGAGGGGATGAACTCTATTTTGTTCTAAGCTCTCACCTAAAACTCAAGAGAAGGGAAAAGATAGAAGATGTTTGAGCTTTCTCTCCAGCTAAATGTACACTCTTTTTATGAAATTAATAGCTCTATTTATAGGCGAGGAGTGATGTTGACAGGATATCTCATGCCATTAATGCTTATGAAAAGTTGCATCAGCGCCGTGCATATGTCCTTTTGTCTTTTTTTTTACTTTCACGTCAACCAAATTTGTCTGCTAGTGCCTCAGATTGCCTAGCTTGCTTGCTTGTCGCCGCGTTGGTTGGACGCGTCTCTTCGCATAAACATTATATCACCGAGCTTTACTTGCCTAAAATCATACGGTAAAAGCACTAAAACACAACAAAATAGGGATGAGGTTGTTTTGAACGATGTTATTCACATATTAATCAAATCGCCTACTTTTTCCCTTAGTTTTCTTCTATTCTTATGCGATTCGACTTCATTGTTTTACATAAAAGACTATAATAACTTGTATTTCTACAAGATATCGATTATTAGTGGAGCATCTCTGTTCCAAGAAAGAATAGAAAAGGTCTTTAAAATATTCATATAAAATGATTGCTTGTTTTTGGATTGTATTAATGATCGTGTGCTTGGTTCTTAATGACTATATGAGTAAGTAACTTAAAAAATCAACAAGCTATTGTGTGTGACGATGTGCTTTATTGTATACCTTGCTCAGGATGATCAAGAATTAAGTTGGGGTGTTTGATAGCACCGAAAATGTGTTATATAGCCCCACTTAACTCGAGATTGTTCCTATATTTTATGTGTTTGTTTGATTATTTTATAGGTTTCGAGCATCAAAGAGGTAGAATCCAGTGTTAGAAAGAAAATAGAGCTAAAACAGACCAATTCGAAGTACTCCTAACAAAAAAAAATTAAGTCAAAAGACCAAAAAATTACAAAATTGCCACCAAAAGGATGCACAATCCACATTTTTTTTGTGAATGCGCTGCAACACTGTTCTGTAGCACCGCGACATCGTCGCACGAATATAAATATGTAGCTTCAATTTTGGGTCATATCTTGTGATCCAGGTTGCTACTTTGGGCAAATGCTTAATCTTTTTCTTCGTTTTTTCATCCTCTGTCCATCTACACCATAAAACGATGTGATCTTGCTATCTTTTCCACCATTATGTAAATGTAAGATCTCTGTTCTTTCAAGTTCTTAGGATTATGGAGGAATCCATTGTACTTTTTGGAGTATTTTTGATAGTGTGATTGATATTTCTTGTCTATGGGGATTTTATTCTTGATTTATTGATTATTATGAATTACATTTTTTTTGTTATTTGATTGTGGAACTCGATGCTTTAGATTAACATATTATATGTGACACATTGTATGTTAATATTCAAGAAGCAATAAGTTAGATAAGCTTGTGATTTGTGTCGACAACAAAGAGTATTGTTTTATTGATATAGGAAAACCATATTAAATATCTAACTAGGATTTTCCTATTAAAAATTTATACTAATGCAATTCCTAAAATGTAATTCGGGTTACTTAAATTGAATAGATGCTTCTCATCTAATTAAATTGGCTAATTTGATATTTAGGACAATCCTTTATCTTTCTAATAAATTGAGCTAGGCATAGATAAGGAGTAAAAATCATGATGTACAACTCAGTAGCATAGGTAGCATTGATCGGCCTTGCAAAAGTTGAAGTCAATTTGAGAAACTAATTATTTTTTGTGCTTCCCTAGGGATCGACCCGGTCTTGCCACTCTTGTACTACTCAGCGTAGTACAGGTTGCATTAGTTAGTTTAGTATAAATTTCATTTTATTGGTCATTTACAGATGATAGTAAAAGGTTACATCAGTGTTAGAGAGCTTACAAAATAAATTTATAAAATCAAAGAAGAACCCTAAGTTAGGTACAACAAGGTAACACATTCTACATGAGGAAAGTATTATCAAACAAAAGAAACAAAGAGTGGGACATCTTATGAAACAATATGTATAACATGGTCTAACAAGATCACTGCATGTACAGCAAAAAAGTGCCAACGGAAATGAACTATAGAGAGCTAACCTAAATTCCAATACATATATAACACACGTGAGATACCCAACATCCTAACTTCTTGCGAGAGTACAGGATGTTGGCTCTTCAATATAAATCGACATGTAAAGCAACCATTTCAACCATTGGGATTTAATTCCCAACCACAGCAGCTCTATATATCCATGATAAAAGAATTCTCAGGCTGCACAAGCACATAATGCAACCTAAGGTTTTTCGATTAGTCAATTTCATTACAGGAATACATTACACAAGAATGCATGTGATGTAATTGTTCAAAGCAGTGTAACCTGATTGAGGAATTTGGAAGTACAACTAAGACAATGGGCAACAAAAATAAGGAATAGTCCACAAGGAGCTCAATTCAACAATATTTTGGATCCTCACAAAAAATAAATAAAAAGAGCAATGTTAGACAATATTTAATCAATGATATTCAGAAGTGGGACTAAATCATGTAAAGAACTCAAAGATACCAATACGTCCGACAATTTCAGGACTCAAATGTTAGCAAGTAGGAAGATTCATAGCCTATAAGATATAGACAGAAACTCCATTATTAATTCTTCTTCTAGTTTGAATCTAGAAGTAAAACTATTGAGCTTAGCTTAGATAAATAAAAGTAGACAGAATAGCATAAAATTACGCATATATTATACTAATTATTTTTAGAATAAATGATATTACTTTTTTTTAGTTAAAATATATTGTTGGTAGAGATTTGAACTCGAAGACTTTATAGTCTTTATAATGAACTAAGCTGTAAATGATATTATTTACAACAACTAGAATAATAGATTCCATAATTGTGTGAACACTTGATTGGCTATAAAAAAAAATTTCTTTTTATAACATGGAATTTTTTAATGTAGTGGAGGAAATAAAAATAAAAGAAAATTGATGAATTATTTTGGAAGGGATGCAGTATATAAAAGCCTTCAAAATTGAAGCTTTTAATTTGTATCACAAACATTGGAATAAAAATTATTCTTTTTGTGCGTCTAATGCATATGGACGAAACTCCTTCCGATACTTCAAATGTCAATAATACAAACAAGATTCTTTCCACAACCATTGTCTTTTTTACTTTTCAAACAAAAATAACAATAAAATAATAATAATATCCACAATGATCCTAACACCAAAAAATAAACCTTCTTTCATACGCTACTCAAAATATACATTAATTCCTTTGTCCTCACCCCATAAAAAAAAAAGGAAAAAAAGGAAAATCTAGATACTTTAATTATACTACCATTTTTATTTTACATAGAAAGAGAGGTGAATATTGATACAACTATTAACAGTTACACAAGATTACTTTGCGTAAGATTAATACAACCAAAAACAAAGATTAATATGTCAGACACTTTTTCCACTTTTTTCGAGATATCATACCTTTTAGTATATGAAATGTATTGCAAGTGTACAAAAATAGTATATAACATGTATCAATAACATCAAATGTATCGTCTGTATCAAATATATATATCAAACCAATATGATCACAGCATACGTTTGCACATTTTATGGGTTGTGCTTGTTCTTTAATTTGTCAGTTTTATTTTTAAATGACTAATTATAACGGGGACAACAACAATTTTAGTGAGGATTAATAATTAAGTATATAGCAACATTTTTTAAAAATTGCAAATATTACAAAGTCTATCATGTTGCAAATATAACAAAGTCTATCAGTGATAAACTCTAACAACTTTTACTATATCTACTGTTTCTTTAAAATGTTGATGTTAATACTTTGAATCTAATTGCAATATTTGCAACTATCTTTTTTTAAAAATTTATTTTGTCAAATTTATAAGAAGCTTATAGAAAAAAGCACCAAACGGGTTACATCATTAAATTGGATGGCCAATGGTCGCTTAGCTAGTTGGTCGCGTGCATCATCCTCACTTGACATTTTATCGTCAGGCTATTCTTCTTTTAGCCTAAAATCCTATAATAAGATAAACAAAACGTGATAGAGAGACATAAAGCTCTTTTGTGATTTGCAATATGCAGTTTGACCAATTTCTTTACTTTCGTACATGTTTTCTTTCAAACTTATGCACGAAGGCTTCATTATTCTACCTAAAAGACTATAATAACCTGTATTTCTACAAGTTAATACAAGTTATTAGGCACTTGAAAAGTTTTTGTTTTTGCATGTTTTTTTAAGTGATCTCAAAGAAAAAAAACAAAAAAGATTAATACAACCAATACTAAATCTTTATAAGAGAGGATGAAACATCTATAGAACCTTTCAAAGATCAGGTAAAATATTGTTTAAAGAAGAGTTCTATCCATATACATATGCATGTATGCATTTTGTACGTAATAAATCTTAGAATGACTTATTTTTATGTGAGATTTGATATTTAATAAAGGATGTGTCTATTCATATAGATTCATATCGATCATGTTTATACATCCAATCTCACAACCAACTACTTTATTAACTCAATTCCTCTACAAATAAACATACTGATCCAACTCCATCGTCTGATTAAACACTTTCAATATAAAAGCTCAAATTGAGTGCATAATAAAAAAACTACATCATATGTTAATTATATAGATTCGAATGGAAGCAAAGGATAACAAGAAATTAAGTATCATCACTTACTTACGGTGGACGTGTTAAAAATGGTCGCCCCACATACCCATCGCATCGTAAGCATACCATATTCTATATCCCTTGACTTAGAGGAATAAAAGAAAAACAAAATTGTATTATAAAACGATTCCAATTTGGTTGGTGAGAATTGATCCATCACAAAGAAAGTGATTATCAAAAGGAATATGATGATATACATAGACAACCCCAAGATGAAAACTTATTTCTTTGAACATATTTTGGTTGGGTATATATGTTGGTTTGAAGTCTAATTTTATACCAAATACCATATGCCAACACGTGAAACCTGATAGTGTCACCTTGATCTTTCTTTTTCATATGGCTTATGTGTTGGACTTCATTAAGTCATATATGGGTTGCAAATTATATAGTATTTATTTGATCAGCTAATACCAAAGATATCGTTAAAATCTATTGATAATAGACTATATTGTCAATAGCATTCTATTAGAGATGAATCAAAAATAAATTTTGTTATATTTATAATTCATTAGTCTTAAAAGCTATATCCCTTACAAGTACTCTTTCATTACGGAAGCGCAACCTACGAATTAGAAATCAACCCATTGATCCAAGAAAATTGTTCAAACCTTAGGATCAATTTAAACGAAATACTATATGCCTCTTTAGTCTCCTGTTCCTCATGTGATAGTGAAAGTTAATTTGTACTTTATTCGGATTTGAGTTGCATGGTTGAGGAAGAGACAACCTTACATCTTCTTGACATGTTATGATATAAGTTCTGGGTTCAAACCTTAATAGATTTTGGTTTTCCATCCATGTTTAGATCCTACATGTAGATTATTTTCCCTAGTCATTTCAGAATAATGAATTAGTGTTTAATGAATTTTCTCACACCATAAACAAAAAGCACAAACTCACTCAGTCAAAATGACAAACTTTAATATATAATTTATTTTTTAATAAAAAAAAAAAGCTTTAATTTGGTCCCACATCCCACAAGGTTAGAAAGCTCTTGACCATCCACTACTTGAACATACAGGCATTTGAACACCAACCCCCAATTTTTCTCTCTTCCTCTCTAGTGAGCCAATTTGAGATGCCGTTTCAAGATACTATCTTTTCTGCTCCATTCTTTTTGTTCTCTCAGAATCTTTTACTCTTTTTTTCAATAACATACTTAAAAACATTTACAATCAAACCCCACCACAATAACCACAATAACAACAACATCAACTACAACATTATGAGGCATCTTTGCCTCCTCTCTCTGCTCCTCTTGCCCTTGCTTCTTCCCACCACCACCTCCAACCTTCTAGTCCACGGGAGAGCACTCCAGCCCGATGCCACGGTGGAGATCGGATCCCATGCCCATGAATTCAAATTGAAACCAAAGGATGATGGTGGTGGTGGTGACAGTGGTGGCGGTGGTTCGGACACATCGAATCAACGAGTATTTACGTTGGCGTCAGGACCGAGCAGGAGGGGAGACGGGCACAAGTGAAAATTGGGAAAAGCTTGGAGTTGTTGGATGGTGTTTGTTATTGTTGGGTTTGATGTGTTTTAATTGTTTTACTCTGCGGTTGTAATCTGTAAGAAAGAGTACTAAGCTTTTCATAGATTGTACAAAAATTCTTTTCACAGATCATAAGTTACTGTCATCATATATTGTCTTGATATGTCATCTTAGATTGAGTTTGTTAGTCATTTCCAGCATTTGGATTTTAAATGAGCCTATTGCTCTGTTTTTTCCCCTCCTTTTTAAAGTGGAGCTATGGATGATTCCTTTTAAGTCCCCCATGCCTAAGGGAAGTTTTTAGGCCTCAATCTTCCTATCCAATCTCAAATTGATCAAGAAATTGGGGTGAGTTTGGAATTTTTAAGATCAAAATTTTCACTGCTTTTTTATTTCATTTACATTCCATAATTGTGAGGGGGCATTAGTGGTTTGTTAAAATCAAGCCCATAGCCTATTTAGAGTATATTTTATGATTTTACAAAAATAACAGAATTCTTAAACCCAGTCCAATTAAAATACATGGGCAATCAAAATACTTCTTACAGTTAAAAGAAATATGTGATTGCACATCAGTGTCCACTAATTATTATCTCATTGTCATATAATTACCATATAATTGTGGATGATACCAATTCCTTTTTTATTGTTGTCAAATTATTGGCCGATTGTTATCTAATTGCTAATTATGTTGATTGTTGTTTAATTATTATGTGATATTGATTCCTATGATTGTGAATGATAATAATTGTTATTATCTCACTGTTGTCTAATTATTATATGTTATTTGTTGGTAATGATACTAATTGTTTGGTTTCTTAAATTAAATTTAATCTAAAATATAATTATAGTATATATAAAAGCTTCCATATGAAAAAAAAAATTCTCTCCATTATACCCAAGTTTTTGTTTCGTGTTCCAAATTACTTTTTGGTTTTATAGTATAAATTTATTTTTACTTTTGTTTTTCTAATATAATTAATCATGGAACCCGTTTCTCCCACTGCTTATTGAATTAAATATACTTAAGTTTACTGGAGCATGATGTGAAAAGTTGGAAGGTAAATGATTTTTTATTTATATTTTAAAAATTAATTAAAAATTAACTATCTTATGAAACTATTCACATCCCTCCATCTCTCACCTATTTATGTTCTCTTCTCTCGTACTAATTATTTTGCATCTCTATCAACCTTTCAAATTCTTTTTCTTTTCAAATCTTTAGATATAAATATCTTATTTTTTATCTATTCTATTCATGTTCACAAGTCACAACAAAAAGTTAAGGATGTGAAGAAAAAATCAAATCATGTTCTTTATTCTCTTCTATTTTTTTTTCTTAATTTTATTTTGTTTCCTATTTTTTATATAGAAATATGTTTATGTATATTCTTCATTTATATATTTTTGCGATGTTTATGAGCAAACAATTGACCCCAATAAAAAAAGGCAGAGAAATTGATAAGGATTCAAAGATGAAGAATGTAAAAGTGGGAAACTAAAGAGATAACGATCAGAAGCGTCATTTCTAAAAAATAACAAAGTGGCATAAGGATGCAAGAACTAGTTTTTTTTTTTTTTAATTATTGCTTTGTAATTAATTATATGCTTTTGATGTAAAAATATATGATGTGCTTACCACTATAATATAATTTAGGGATCGAAAGAAAAAATTGTCTTCTCTATTTGTATTATTTCAATAATATATTTTTATTTAAATTTAATTATTTATTTCAAAACAATAACTAATTATAATTCTTGGGAAATTTATTAAATACTTATATATTTCTTGAATATGGTAGAAATACATAAAATATATAGAATTAACACAAATGTCCAATTAAGAATCAAGTCAATGTCGATGTCCAAAATTTCAATCCATTTAAACATTCGATATGTAAGTGATACATATAAAAAACATACTTATCGATCTAAAGTTTGATTGAATAGATTGTTTCATAGTTATACTATCAAGTTCTTTATATCTTTTAGCTCATTTGATTTATACACAACATATAACAAATCTTGAGTAAGAGGTCTCTCAAGAATGAAACTGAAAAATGTATTTCCAAAAATCACGAGTAAATAAATATAGCTTCATACTATTTGTGTAATTAATTACTCTCTTTTTATTTAGTCAAATAAAATGAAAAATTAACGTGCATAGCACGTGTTACCAACTAGTATTTATTAAATATCTATTATATCAACATGCAAATTAACCAACCATACCATTGCAATATGCAAATCTCACCGAAAATGCACGGCTCATATAGTGATCGCATAGGAAGTACCAATCTTTCAGACGTCCAACCAATATGTGTGGTGGGTTGGCACGTGCCTATTCAGGGTCGCTGTACATTTTGAAATGTCTGTGACAGTCGCCCCTGAACTCCTTGAAAGATGTGAGCATTTGATGCTCAACAAATCTAGTAAGTGCTTGATCGTTGAAATCATGCACAAAAAAGTACTAAAACGTAAAAAAACTTCACACGTTAGCTTTGTTTATACTTATGTATGTCTAAACAAAAACACTAATTTATTGCTGAATTTACCTGTAGAACGCCCTTCACCACCTCAACAGCATTGAGAGAACCTTGATTTCTTGTAGTGTGCCTAAGTATTCAATAGCATCTTTCAAAGTATTCAAAATAACCATAATAATGTATTCCAATAGTCTGAAATTGTAAGGCATTGCTAAGGTACCCATGTACATGAAGACACTATACGTGAAATATACCATACTTGAAGACAACAATTCCCTTAGAGGAAATACAGTAAGGTAACTATGGTTACATATCACATAAAAGGAATCTTGTTCCTAAATGATAATATAAGTCATCAAATTCTGATTATGAAAACATATAAGTATTTAATTGCAAAATAAAGAGAGAGTTGAATTTAATACCAATAAACTACAATAGCGTAACTCAAGAAGTTTATACTTATATGGCTCCCAGGTATATGAAATACACTGTACATGAATGAATGACTTAGGGACAAAAAAACATATTCGAATCGATAGCAGTAAAGAATGGAAAGAATATATTTATGAACAAAAATTCCAAAAAAATTTAACCAACAAATAGATATCAACAAAAAAATATAAGCTACTAACTACTATAGCACTCAATGTTGTAAAAGTTCTTTGCAAGACCTACAATTATGATCCCTCCCACCACACCTACTACATCGAACTGTAGCTTTCTTTTCCAAATAAGAAGTAATTCTCTTTTTCTTAGGCCTCCCAGTAGGACGTTTGACTTCAGGAAGAAGTACTGAATCAACGTCAACTTGGTGCATATTTATAAATTGTTCTATATTGTCAATAGGATGTGTTTCCTTTCTATATAATAAAGCCAAACTTGAAACATTGTAGAATTTATGAGTGTACATATGAATATGAAGCTTCCTTGAAGACAAATGCAATGCATGCATGGGAGCGTGGGATCAAATCAAGGTCCTACCGTCAACAAGAGCAAGTACGATCGATCTTAGATGTTGACAAGAAGTTGTTCTTTCTCATGATGCACTTCAAACTCATGCTTATTTATGGAATAAAATCTGGCAACAAATAGTTATGAATGTAAGTTTTGAGTTATACTCTTAATAATGATGAATACACTTTTTGAAATAAAATAAGTCTTACATTCATTGCATAACTCTCCTTTTAATGCTTCTCAAATCATATCCTAGGCATATGTGGAAAGATGTGTGCATTGGAAACTCTAATGAGTATGACGTTCATAAAATCATTTTTTAATCAAACCACGAAATGATTCTATGAGATCAATAATGAACAGGTAATTCTTTGGCTTCTTTCAACCATGAATTCAAACTTTCAGATATATTAGTTGTCATTCTTTTCCTTTGAAAAAAGACCATAGCCACCTCGATTTGCCAATCTACTCTAACTTATGGCTAATAGATGGAACGAGAAATATTGTCCAACTTTCTCATGTGGTATTCAAACTCAATGGTGGTATATGTCGCTCTAGCACAACTATGAAAAAAATCCTCAATTGGACATGACTTGTTTTTTTTTTAGATTCTTATACAAATGAAATGCATAAATCATGCTCTGCTGAATGATACACGGAACGTTAGTTATACTCTTATGAGCATCAGACACAATAACAAGATCCTTAGATTCTCCAAATATTGCCTTAAGGTTGCAAAAAAACCAAGACCCTAACAAATTGTTCTCAGCATCAACGATAGGAAAAGCTAAAGGGACAGTCTTTGAATTACCATTAAGCGTGCAAGCAGTAAGTAAAGTACCTAAGTATTTACTCTTCATAGACTCCCCATCAACTGATATAATTATAAGTAAACAGTAATTCCAAGCATTTAAAGAAGTAGCAAGAGCCACAAAATAATACTTCATCTTGCCTTCTTCATCAACTTCTTCTGATGTTGACATGAATAAAGTCAAAAGTAAATGTCCTATCAATTTAAAATGTAACACAAATAAATTACATTGTATTTAGCAAACTAAGGTACCTGACTTTTTTCAATGACTGCACGAGAATGCTGACAAAAGAGCATATTATGACTTAGGAGTACTCTTAAGAAAATTCAAAGCAATCTCACGACCTCTCCACGCCTTGTCGTAACTTAAAAAATGACTTTGTACACTCAGCAACCGTCCATGATGTTGCTTGCTTATGATCATCCTTGACAATATCATTAGCACATTGGTGGGTATTTGTGAATTTACGGACCACCCACGCACCACTTTTCTTATAGATTGATGCATGTAAATTTCAACCACAAGACAAATCCTTACAACGAATATCAAACGAAATACGATTTTGACTGAACTGTAGTTAGTTCAAAACAATTATTGAGAGCAAGCAAATTAATAATTTTTCTAAGAATAAATTTGCTCCTAAAAAGTTCACCTTCTTTAATGAGGATATCAGATTGAGAGGATTTAAAAGCTTCAAAATCAATTATTTTGGAATCCAACTCTGACTATTGGACACAATGTTCTATATGTTTCTACTAAATCATAATTCAAATACAATGTACATTCCAAAGTGCTGGACATAACAGTGTCAACAACGACACATATTGAGGGAATTTTGATAAAACCAACACAAGTCATGATAAATCCTTATCTTCAACAATTCGAATAAGATAAGAGCTATTGCAACCAAACCAGTAAAGTGTCAAGCGAGACACAACAAGATTGGAAGAGACAAAAATCTTACCTTGAATACAATTAGCAAATTGTTGGAATGAAAAATCAAATGAAGTGTAAACGTCAACAAAATGATAATCATGATACTGTGAACTTTCACTCCATTTATCATAAAAAAAACCGATCTTATTTTTTTTAGAGCCATAGCAAACAAGAAAAAATTGAAATAGTAAACATAATCTTATTTTGTAAAAATGGGGAATAAAAAGTATTTTGCTACTAGTTTGAAATTTAGTTAAGAAGTATGCACTTTTAGATTAATGAAAAATATTATTTTGATCTTTTAGATAAATTAAATTCAATATAATAGAACGGTTTTAAAAAAATTAAAAAACAACCAAATATTTACTGTTTTTTAAAGTTGATTAATAAAATATTTATATATTTTTCAATTAAAAGCAATTAAATAAAAATTTATTAAAGATAAACCTAATTAGTTTAATACAAGTTTAAAATAATAAAAAGGAACAAGATAAGCAAACCTTTTTTAAAAATTTATTAGAAATGCATATTTCGAAAATATTTTCAAAATTTGATAAAAATAGATACGATGTATTACTTAAATATATATTTTTCAAATGTTAGTAAATAAATATATAAATAATTATTAAAGATAGCGTTTTAATTAGGATATATATAATTCGATAACTAATAGAAGATATTAAGGATAAGGATTTCATTTGATATAGGAAATATGTGCCAAATAAATCTCAGATTAGTTAGGATATAATCCAATAACAGAGTTTGGGAAATACACTACGTTTCACAAAACTGGCCACCTTGTCAATGTTCAGTCCATTTAAAAAATACATTACACGTGGAAGCCATAAAATACCATCGAATAAGAGGTAAAATCGAAATTACTAGAAAGTCGTAAATGCGTGTGCCAATATTTTGCTAAAAAACTTATTTGACATGGTTTTTGCTAAATTTGCAACTGGGTAAAATTATTTTTTCATTTCATCTAATTCTCCAAAAAAATAAGCTGATTTAAGCAACACACTTAAAACCAACTTTTAAAAAATGAATTTATAGGGGTTTTAAGTGTTTAATTCAAGGTACCTTAATCTCTCCTAATTTTTTTGTATGAAAAAACTTCCGCCATCATTTTTGACACTCCCTTGTTTTACAACCTTTGACCATCATCTCTAACAACCATCACGGCAAACCTTTGAGGCCATCAACTTTCGACGTTTGTTTTTCGATGATAGCAAGTGATCACCCATTTTCGGCGACCACTACCACCAAACTCTTGTCACTGTTATCCAGCAATAGTTTTCGACTACCTTTGTCCCCTGCTGACTATTAATTTTTTACCATTGTCACTGAGCAACTTTCAACTACCATTTTTCAGTGATTGCCGTTCACCAATTTTTCGTGGCCGTTGTCGCCAACCTCTAGTTACTGATTTCTAGTGACCACTCCAGGCCACCATCTTCAATGATCGTTAGTCAACTGCGACCATCACCTCTATGGAAAATTTCATTTTGAAATTATCGAAACACTTTTCATATATAACAAATCAAACAAGCTCTTTTACATAAAATCACCCCTTTTGAATTTGAAATAAAGTTGTCAAACACATATATTTTACAATTGTTATACTATTGTCACCGACCAACGTAACTTTCGACTATCATTTTTCGCTAACCTCTAGTTACCCATTTTTAGCGATCAACCCAAGCCATCATCTAAATGACCGTGGGCCAACAGTGACCATCACCACCGCAAGAAAATTCTTTTATTCTAACATAAAATTAATAAAAGAAAAAACAATTTTATATATAACAAATCAAACAAACTTTTACGTAAAAACATGAAAATATATTTTTTAAAACACTTTTCTGATCTGAAGTCATTTTGAACTTGTCTGACTTTAGAGCAATTTTGATTAAAAATTGTTAATTATTGCATAATTGAGTCATAATCAACATTTCATTAATTAATATTTATTATAATTTTGAATAATCACGAAAATTTAATAAATCTCGACATCTTCGTGAAATTGACATCTTCAAATTTGGTTCAAATGGGAAGTAAGTAAAAATTTATCTCTACCAAAATTTCAAATAGTGGATTGAAATTTTCCACGGGAGATGAAATTATACCAATTAAACGGATCCATTATTGCATCTATATCACCCTGAAGCTATTAACTTTCCATAGGGATAATAATAATAATAATTTTAAAAGTTTTATTATAAATATTTTTTATAAATTGAAAAAAAAATGAAATTACTTAGGCATGTAGCAATAAAATAAATAAATAAATATATATATATATATATATTGAAGTTTTTTAAAAAATATAACAAATTAGCAAAATATTTTACACTGTATAAAACAATTTTGAAAAAAAAAAAAAACTCAACAAGCTCACAATAAAAAATACCAAAAATGCTCCAATCAGCACGTTATTAATTGATCACTCGTAGATTTGGTACACGATCTTGTACAAGATTGTTTAGATTTGGTACGATCGTTTTGATTTGGCTACACAATCGTCCAACTTTAAACGATCGTGTATCAATATCCCATTAAAAGATTTATACTTTTATATTTGGTACACGAAGATTTTTTTATATTTGCTACACGAAGATTCTTTTATATTTGGTACGTTTATATTTGACTACACAATTGTATTGTTTAGCCAAATTTAAACGATCGTGTATCAATATCCAACGATTTTTTTCAAGATTTTTTTATTCATGATTATTTAGATTTGTCTATACGATCGTTTAGATTTGACTCCAAATCTAAACATACCAAGATCTTTTATATTTGTTAGATTTGATTGTAGCCAAATTTAAATACCAATATCCCACCGTGCATGGTCTTGAATCAAATAACACTCTAAAAAGAATAATACAAGATTTATGATTGATTGAAAACAAAGATCATGATTCCAAAAAAATATAAAATAAAATTTGCAGAAGAAAAAAGAGAGGGTGATAAAAAGGAAAAGAAAAATTGGAGAAGAAGAAGGAAAGAAACAAAACGTAAAGAAAGACAAATCTCAAACATTTAAAAAAAATAGCTTACTCCGTGAATTTTTATATTTTGTTAGACAAACCTAAATATGTTGGTGTTTTGTTATATTTATGAAAATTGAAATAGATATAGTAAATAGTTTTAAATGTTTTGATAGTTAAATAAAAAGGGGAGAGTTTGCCATTTGTTTAATTTTAAGCCTTAAAAGCATGCCGAAGAATATGGATATCCATTCAATCCTATAACCGTAACCTCTTTCTTTCCACTAAAAAATGTAAAAGAAAATGTAACTGTAACTTCTAAAAGTTTTAATTTGCTGGAAATCTGTCTATCCCAAAAATCAACCAACTTCAGGCTTTAAGAAGTAAATGAGTTACTCTTTTGTATGACATGAAATTTTATACCGTGAAATATAATACATATCTTTTAAATAGTTTAGGTTAGAGATATTCATAAACATTCAAATTTTTGAATAATTATTGTTATAATTTTTTCCCAAAACAATAAAACTATAAGTACTTTATGCTAAATTTGTCTTTAAATTTTTAAAAGGTTCACAAATACCTACAAACTATTAATTTGAAAATTGCTTATGAACCAAAACTATTAGTATCTAATTCCAAAAAATAACTCTAAACTTACAGAAAAAAAAATGTATTAGTACTTATAACCTTTATAAGGGTTTCAAAAAAGTTTTTCATAAAAAGACAAACTATTTAGACTTATATCAAAGAGAACACTTGATTTTGCCTAAATATTTTGTGCACTTTGCAATTTTTATGGATTAATTTCCCTTTTAAAAAATTGATTATTGTTATTAATATAATCAATTTTTTCATTAAAATGTTCTCATTTTTGTTTCCATTTGTCCAATTCTTTAATATACTTTTCTCAAAAACCAAACCGACCATAATTCAAATGGTCAGGTCAAAACATACTCTCACATAATCCCACAAAGTTAGAAAATCAAAATCTACCGTCAATACTGAAATAACGATAATGAATCAAAAGTATAAAAAGAGCCAACAAAGGATTATGATGTTCAATAATGGGGAACCTTTTGAATGAGTTTGATTACAAAACATATAGATAATTTAAGCAAAATCGATCGACAAAATCTTCAATGCTACAAATTTGGTAATATGTACTTGTTTGCTTTCTTCGTTTCACTTTTTATTGGTATTCTCAAATTTATGACCAAAATTCTCTAATACACTGTTTGTCTTTAATTTATGTGTATTAAACTCAAACCATGTTTAATTTGGATACATACTCACCTACTAACGTAAAACCTTTGTTAAAGCATTGTACTAAGACTCCTCTATAGTTTGATTATTCTCTTTCGTATTTAGCTATAACTTAACTATTGAAATAGTACTTTTAAAGGTTGAAGAAGGTGAAAAGATGAGTAATAGTTAAAGAAAAGAGGAAAACAGAAACGTATTAGATCATACCATCAAAGCACACGAGAGAGAATGAAAAAAGTGAAAGGTGATCTTAAGATGTGGATAAACGATTTTGTTAAGATGTTGAGAGTCTCACATTGAGATTTTAATAACTTTTTTGTTTTTATTTTTGTTTTTTTACAAGTTAAAAATATCAATGCACTATAAAAAAAAGTTTATAGAGTTTTTAGATGTGGAACTAATAGTTTTTGAAAAATATTATTTTTTAACGTTTTTTAAATATAAAAGATTTTATTGACTAACTTAAATGAGATAAATTATTAAAGGTTCCTGTAAGGGTATTCTTTATTTGAAAGTTTATAAGTATTTGATGCAAATTTGAAAACATGAGTCCTATAACCAAATAGAATCAATATAGTACTCTAAAACAAGAATAGAAGCTAACAAAGGGCAAACAAAATAGCAAGGTTTTGGCCCAAAGATAGCACCCAATGCTGAAATGGCTCTGGGGGAGAGCTAGTTCATGTCTAATATCAAAATTAATAGCGTGTTCAACCGATCCTAGCATAGCTAATTATGGGACATGTCTCTTACATGCTATGACCAAAAGCATCAACGTATGACTAAAATGGACTTAGAAGAAGATGCTTAGTCGAGGGTCACTCTAATCAAACGCAAAATAGAACAAGCCCCTTGACTTGATAAGTTGCATATGCTTATCCTAAAGGATAAGACGCTGAAACTTAGTCGATATAACCTAAGTCAATCACTTCTATAAATATATCATTATAGTTTCAATATGAGGTAAACTTGAATTTTACTCTCAAACTTGTTAGATTTCACATTCTTTCATTATCTAACTTAAACATCTAGAATGCATGTGACAAACACAACACTAATGTGTAGGTTTTCTCCTCAGACGAAGTTCTTCAATGATCTCCTTCAAACAATTTTATTAAATTGTCAATATTGACATGAAGGTCAAGCATGATTTTCCTATCCAGAATTTGACATCTAACATGTACCAGGAAAGATATCATAAAAGGCATACAATATATTTGATCTCTATGCACAAACCTCTCTTTCATGCTTTTCTAGCTATGTTGGCTCTTAAACTTTTAGTTCCTCTTTTTTATCAACTTCGTTTATTTTGTCGGTACCTACAATTATACTTTGTAGGTTTAATTTTGAAGTTTTTTCAAAATTAGAAAAATTGTCAAAATATTTATACTTAATAGAACGAAACAACTAAAAGAAAAAAATTATTATACTTGATTTTTCTATGAAGTGTAAATATTTTATCAAATGTTAATGAAGCGGGTATGATAAGAATGCCAAGAGTATTCACCGAGTGGAGATGGCTTAGTGTATCTGCTGACTCAATATACCTTTTTCAAAAAAATATTTTATCAAATGTTACATTTTTTTACAATTTTCCTTTAATTTTTTCCATTTGAAAAAACCATATTGGAAATTTTATATATTCTACCAAAGCTGAACTTTTTCTTTTAGTTTCTATAATTTGACGGATTTTTCTCAAAAATATAACAAAGAACTAAAATAATTACACTATATAGAACAATTTTGAAAACGGAAAAAACTCACAAGCCCACAGTAAAAAAATACCTAAAAATATCTTATGATTAATCGGCATCCGGTAAACGATAGTTTATATTTGACTATCCTTTGTACATGTTCGTTTAGATTTAATTGTATAAATTTGGGTAACCAAATCTAAACGATTTTTTTTCAAGATTTTCTGATACATGATCGTTTAAATTTGAATAGCAAAATTTCAACTATATGTTTCAAAAAAATTTGGTACACAACCGTTTAGATTTAATCATTTAAATTTGGGTAGTCAAATCTATGTATATTTTTAAAATTCTTTGGTACATGATTGTTTAGATTTGGCTATCCAATATCATTTTTTTTCATAGTTTTTTATATTTGGCACACAATCTTAAACAATTAAATAGCCGTTTGAAAAAGAAAGCATAAAGAGAGAAAAATATATGAAAAGAAGAAAAAAAAGCAAAAAAGAAAGAGAAAAAGGCGATAAAAAAAATGATGAAAAGAAAAGAAAAAAATAGAAAAGAAAGAGAAAAAGGCGATAGAAAAGAAAAGACAAACGTGAAATATTTTAGAAAAATAGTTAGTATTTTTTCGGTTGGTTATATTTATAAAAATTAACCTAATTTGAACCTAACATTCTCTGGCCATAGTATTGAGAAAACAAAATCGAAAAGAAGCATAGTCATTAAAATTTAAATACTAATTAAAAATAGCAACTATTTCAACCATTGTTATTAATGTTGCTTAAATCTTATGAAGTGAAATTTAATATACAGTATATAGAGCACATGTTTTAAAATTTTTATTAGTTTTTCACACGTAAATATCCAAATTATATTCGATAACATTTAGAGCTATATGTTGATTTTTAAGAGTTTTAAAATTGACTTTCCCATCAACGAACTAGAATAAGAACATATATTTATAACATTATGGCTAAAATCGAACAATTTTACAATGGCCATAAATTATACTAATTAATTTTAAGTGATATAGTAATAGAGATTAGGTTTGAAATTTAATTGATATTTCTTAGGTGACTTTTGAGGGTCACGAAACATCATGACAACTTTCTTAAATACTTTTTTCTAGTAACAGTTCACATACTATCGTACATAACGCAAACTCAAAAAGAAATGTAGAGTGATGATTTTATTTCAAATGCTCCATAACACACAAACTAATAATTTAAAAAAAAAATTTGATAATTTTATTTTTGTATGGTAGGGTAATAGAAAACATTTAAGATGAACGTATCTTAGAATGCACCCAAATTTCTTTCATTAGAAAGTTGAATGACTTCAAAGAAAATATCTTGCGCTCTATAGGCTAAATACTACTCTTTTGTAGTTTCCTTTTAACACAAAATATTCTGTGTATAATTTTTATGACATATGTTTTTAAGAAATTGTCATGTCAAACTATTTATAGAAATAACAAAAAAAAAAAAAATGCATGGATAGACTTTTGTAAGTCTCTACCGTTTATAAATATAGCTTCGAATAGAATTCTATCAATATCTATTAGTGATAGATTTATACCAATTTCTATTTCTAGCATAAGTTGATATACTTTTATCTGCATCTATCTTGTAAAAAATATTTTATTATAACTTGTAAATAATTTGATTCATTTGTTCAATATGTAAAAAGTATCCCATGTTTGAACTTGCAAAGTACTCAATTTTTTTACCCAAATCTCAAATACAAGGAAAGAATCGAAACAATTACATATATTTTATTGAGTTGACTTAAGATTTTGAGAACAATTGAAAGGCAGAGACGAAAAGAAAAAGATGGAATAAATGAAAGTAGTATTTAATATTTATATGCGAAAATTTTGAAATTATAAAAAAAATTTCACATTTCCAGAGGGCTTCAATTGAAAACAAAACAATCTTAAAAATTCATAAACTTAAGATCTGTTAGCTAATAGTTTTCATTACTCTTTTCTTATTTTTTATTTGTTAAAAAGTTACATTTGTTACTATGTTTATTACCTGTCTTTTCATTTGTTGTTCTTTTTTTTATGAAAAACAAAGAACTTATTTTGGTTACCATTTATTTTCTTTTAAATTTTTTAAATAAAAACATGTTAAGCTTTAATTTTCATAACAACACTTAACTAAAATAGATTTTTTTTCCCTAGAAAATATAATGAATTTTAAAAATTTAAAACAAAAATGAGAAAGAAAATCATCAAAATATAAATTATTTTAAAGGACAAAATTGTTTAAAATATGTATAAATAAAGTAAAATATTACAATGTTCGTTGATTGCAATTTATCACAAACTATTGATGATAGACACATATATAGATAATAGTCTATCATAATATATCATTAATAGATTGTGATATTTTATTATATTTGTAATTATTTCTATTCATTTGTAAACCATACAAACACTTGCATTATATTTGTACAAAGTTTTTAAAATATATGTGAAGAGAGATAATAAGATTGGGTCATTTGCCAAACTTTTGTGTAACTAAAAAGCTGAAATTAAAAACGAGAAAAACAAAAAACAGTGACTTTGTAACCACGCCACCCTTAGAATTGTACTTTTAACCCTAACCCATGCATTGAAACGTCTAAAACCCACAAAATGTTTTATTTTGTTTTGTATAAAACAAAATAATTATAAACTCTATATAAACCCACCATATTTCTCTTTAACATTCAGACCACATAACAAAGAAAAACAACATGGTGGCGGATCGAAACCAAAAGACCCATGTTCTTATGGTCTCAGCTGCCTTACAAGGCCACTTAAACCCTCTTCTCAAATTTGCCAAATACCTTATCTCAAAAGGCATTCATGTCACCCTTGTCACCACCGAGCTTGCCCGCCACCGCATGTTGAAGCATGCCGCAGCAGCCACTAACCCTTTAATCAAACTTGAGTTCTTCTCGGACGGACTCGGCGTTGATTTCAATAGAGAAAGCGACTACGACCTTTGGTTGGAGACCTTAAGAACAAAAGGGAGGGAGAATTTCTCAAACCTAATAACCAAACTATCCCAACACACGAAATTCTCTTGCTTAATCCTCCAACAATTTGTGCCGTGGTTCATCCCAGTAGCTAAAGAACACAACATCCCTTGCGCCGTGCTTTGGATCCAACCATGTGCTCTCTACTCAATCTACTACCGTTTCTTCAACAAACTCAACGATTTCTCCATCTTGCAAAACCCGGACCAATTGCTCGAATTACCGGGGCATCCATTAATGGAAATACAAGATATCCCTTCATTCATCCTCCCCAACATTCATCTTTGCTTCCAAAAGGTTCTCGCGGAGTTTTTCTCGTACTTGGAGGATGTGAAGTGGGTATTGGGGACTTCGTTTGAAGAGTTGGAGGAGGAGGTTTTGGGGGCGATGGTGGGGGATGGGATTCGGCCGACGGTTACGACAATTGGGCCGTTGGTGTCGAAGTTTTTGCTGGGGAAGAAAGAGGAGGAGGAGGAGGAGGAGAATGGGGTGAGTATGGACATGTGGAAGGCGGATGAAAGTTGTTTGAGGTGGTTGGATGGGAAAGAAATGGGATCGGTTGTTTATGTTTCGTTTGGGAGTATTATTGTGTTGGGTCAAGAACAAGTTGATAATATTGCTATGGGTTTGTTGAATAGTGGGAAGCCGTTTCTTTGGGTTTTCAAACAAACCGGTGGTTCTAATGTTGAGTTGCCGTCTGGGTTTCTTGAAGCTGTTGGTGACAGAGGGCTTGTTGTCAATTGGTGCTCCCAAGAACAGGTTTGCTTCCCTATTATTTATGACAATTTTTTCTAAATTATAAATCATAAATTTTAATTACTTTATTATAACTTTTTATAGAGATTAATTTTGAAATTTAATTAATATTTTGTTGGGCAACTATGATTGTTTGTTAAGAGAAAAGATACATTTAGGGTACATCTTCGGATTAAACTCAATTTTTTGCTTTGATCATTCATCACTTACAATTTATGGCGTGATAACTTTTTTTAAAAAATGAGTGAAATCTAGGATGTGCACTCATATTTCTCTTTTTCGAGAGGTTTCTTGAGAAATAGCACTACTTTTTGGAAGCTTTTTTAGAAGGAAAATATTTTATAAGTTGCTCCATCTACCATGCAGCCCTTGTTCAACTCAACTAAAAAATTTCATCTCATAAACTTGTTTTCTAATATTATAGAATGATTCTTTTTTCGTGTAGAAAAACGAGAGCTACAGAATTAGGTCCAGTCTAGGTTGCATGTAATCATTACTTTTTTTTAAAATAACATTGATATTTTGTTTCACCTATGTAGTTCTATTAGTTTTTATTTTTTTAGGAAAACATCTAGTCTTATTAATTGTGTTTGGATGTTAGATCAAGGGTAGAAATTAAATTTTAAGTTATTTTTAAATATAGTAAAATGATCAAAAATATTTAAAAATATCATTCATAAATATTGAAAAACACGAATAGACGACTATCATCCGCATCTATAATCAATGTCTATTTTCTCCAATTTTTTCATTCAAAACAATTTTTCTTAATTCTTTTAGTTGTTATGATCATAATTAGTTTCATTGTTTTTTTTATTAAAAAATCAATTTTGTGAATGTCTAATACTTTTTTTTTTTTCAATTAAAATCGGTAGAAAATTTGTATCTATCAACATCCTATCAGTGACAAACTATAAAATTTTGCTATATTTATAAATATTTTCAACGGTTTTGACATTTAAAATTAAAGGGCATTTTGAAAAATAGCAAAATAAATGAAAATATTTACAAGCTATAGCAAAATTTTGGATTCTATCACTATAGCATATTAATGACTATCAGTCATAGAATTTGCTATAGGTTGTAAATATTTTGTAAAATCGACTATTTTAATTCCCTTAAAACTAATTCCCAAAATGTTTTATGTTAATATAAGTATTGATACACATAATTAGTTTCATTTTTGTTTTTTGATTTTTTTTGTTTTTCTGAAAAAGATTTGACAGATTTTCAATTAACATTCCCATACTTGGGTAGTTGAGTCAATTTAACCTCAAATATCAATTTAGATTTTGAAATTTTGTAAGTGTATCAATTTAAACATTGAACTTACGTAATTATATCCATTTAAAATGGTTTATTATATTTTACATCAATACACTTATAAAAGACGAGAGTTCTAATTGATATAATTATTAGTTATGGATTTAAATTGATATAATCCTAAAGATCATAGTCTAAATTGATCTAATTATTAGTTTTTGATCTAATTATTAATTTAAGGTTTAAATTGATACAACATCGAAGTTAAAAATATAAATTGATATATTAGTTTGCATGTCCAACATTCAATTTTCTTTTAATAAGTAGGAAAAGGGTTTGAATACACATTTTTGGTTTCTTGTTTTCAACTAATTAAAGAAACTTTAAAAGGAAATGAACTAAATGCTAAGCCTAGTTTTGTTTTCTTCTGAATTAAAACACAAAAAGACACCACAGATTACCAAAACAATAATGTTGGGTTTGCCAACTTAAATTAACCTTCTATGGAAAAAAGAAAAAAAAATTATAAATGAGGGGAAAACAACCAAAATTTGAACAAAGAGTATTAATTATCAAGAAAAATTACTGTAAATGAAAAAGAAGTGTAAAAAATATTTATAAAATATAACAAAACTTCATAATCAATCATTGATAGATATTGATAGACGTTCTATCAATATCTGTCATCACTGGTAGAACATGAAAGTCTGCTATATTTTGTAAATATTTGGGTTCATTGTACTTTACTTAAAGATTCAATTATCAATCTATTCAAAAGTAAGTATATAGAGTAATTTTAATCATTTAAAATTAATTTAATATTTGTTTTTGTCTGTTAAATGTACTTTTTTATTGGCAAAATTTTCTTTTAGAAATATTTACCAAAATTGTTTCTGAATAGTTAAAATTAAAACGTGGTTCAGAGTAACATTAACATCTGAAAAAATGTGATTATTTGTATATTGTTAACCAAAGGTTCTAAAGCACAAAGCTGTTGGATGCTTTCTAACTCATTGTGGGTGGAACTCAACGCAAGAGACGGTGGTCACCGGCGTACCAGTGATAGCGTTTCCCGAGTGGACGGATCAGCCGACGAATGCCAAATTGTTGACGGATGTTTTTAAGATGGGAGTGAGGATGAGAAAGGGAGATGATGGAATTGTTGGTCCAAAAGAGGTGGAGAGGTGCATTAAGGAGATCACAGAAGGCCCTGCCGCCAAGGCAATGGCGAAAAGGGCGGAAGAGTTGAAGGAGTCAGCCATAAAGGCGGTGGAGGATGGTGGTTCTTCTCACCGGAATCTTGAGAAGTTTATAGCTGACATTTTAGGTTAAAGGATGACGAATGAAAGATCATGCAAATTTGAGTTGTGAATTTGCATGAGCATGTATGCGTTTTACTATCTGTTGTAATGTTGTCCTAAAAACCAGTGTTTGTTTTCTCAAATGTCAAAAGGTTTGTTACCAAATGAGGAGATGAACATTTATGAAAGATGAGAGATATATGAAATAAATCAATTACAATGGACAAACGAAAATGAAATTTGTATGGTAGGTTTATTTTTCTAAAATAGTTATAAGGTATAGAAGATGATGTTTAGTTTTGAGGAATGATTATTGTTATTATTAATAAAGTACTATATTATTAGTTTTCTATCTCAAATTTGACCCATGCTCAGTCAAACAAGAGATTCCCGACTCGATCGAGCAGGTACGTACCAGCTATGAGGGTCTGACCCACAAAGATTTTTTCCAACACTAACTAAAATACTAATAAAATAAGGAGCATTTTCAAATATAGCAAAAATAAAATAAAATTATTTACAAAACATATAAAAATCTATCAAAATTCTCTAATAATAATGATAATTATTCAAACTACATCATGAAGGAATGAAGTTCACATGGCAGAAGTGTATGAATGCCATGCAAATGCAATTCAATTGAAACACAAAAATGAATTCAGAGAAAACAACAGTAAAGCCTAAACATGCTTCTTAGGAGGAAAACAAAAAGAATTCTAACATTTGTAGAATCTCAAGAACACCAAGAATCTCTCAAGAACTCCACGAATCCCAAAGAACACAATGAAGTTTTCCTTGATATTCTCAAGCTGAAAATCAACAGAGAGTTTGTGGGGTTTCTGTGATTTTTGGTTTGATGAAAGGGAAAACTTTCTAGAGAGATTTTTGTAAAAAGATCGTCCAAGTGCAGAGAAGAGAGATCACCCAAAATGCAAACGATATCTTAACCATAATGATAAAGAGAGATGAAATAGGAAATAACTTTCTCCCTCTCCCTCGAAGTTATTCTATTATTTAAGATTATATTAATTGAAATAATATACAATAAATATAAATTTAAACTATATTATATCTCATATAATATAAACTTTATATTATATCATATATAATATAACCAATGGTTTAGATCTCTCATATGATCTATAGTTCTAATATGAATCGAATCCATATTAATTTTAAGATATAGTTTATTTATGAATCTTATTCATATTATTATTATTATTTGAATCATATTCAAGTATTAACTTCTCTCCTAAAAAACGTTATATTTTAATGTATAAAAAGTACATTATATTAATTATATCGTATACAATTTATTTCCTTTAATCAATTTGAACAATTTAAATTAAACTAAAAGAAATTTGATTCTCATTTATCATTATTGAAGCTAACAAGGAGACCTTATGGACCTACAGACCAAAGCTCCAATGATATGAGATTAATTAATTAAACTCTTTAATTAAATTAATCTCTATTCATTAACTATCAGTCATTCCACTAAAGACTAATAGTTGCACTCTTCTTACTGAAGATATATTTTTATGTCCATTAGATATAACCAATTAACAGTGCAATGACCTTTCACAAATTGCTCGTAAGTACAACTAGGCCAAAAATTATCATTTTGCCCCTATAGTTGTATCTAACTCCTTAAGTACCACTAATTCCTCTAATGAACAATAATTATAGTCCCACTATAACTGAATTCTTCTCGGGCCAAGAGAGGGTGTGGCGCCACATTGTTGAAGCCCTGGAATCAGCCCTTAAGAGAGCAATTTCTCTACTTACTCTATCTATAGAGGAGTGAATTCCTTGTTGTGTAGTTGTGTTTCCAACTCCCCAATCAGACAAATTCTCAAAATGGTAGGCATATTGAGTCGACGACATAGGACACTCTCACTCATGCAAATCAAAGGATCGCCTTCATAGGCAGGAGTTCACAACTCACTCGAGATTTAGATCAAATCACCTATGGTCATCCTGGTGAAATGTAGTCTCAACTACTAACGGTGTTAATAAAAGAGTTCTATTCATTCCATGTTTCAGTCTTATACAAACTCTTTCTATAGAATATCCCTGCTCTAATGTCTCGACATGAATGATTAGGATCAAATCATTTCTAACACTTTAGAACAATTGTAACACCTACAAAGCAAGTCGTATTCGTAGTGTCACCAGGATAAGGTATCCAACTTTATCTATCTACTACAGACCATTTAGGTTATCACTTAAGCATGATCCACTTGTATGTCTCCACATACATATTTAGGTTACAGAAGATAACCATAGATGTTAGTTTATTGGTTTCGTGGGTTAATGCAACTAAATGTCAAATAAAATAGAACACTTTATTTTATTAGATAAATAAAATGTTTGTATAATATATACAATTACAAACTACAAGACCACGAGATTTAAGGCATCAACCCCTACACATCATTTATAGCAACTACACCATGAGCCTACCATCTATTAATTCTTCAAATCAATAACAAAATTAATAACAACAACAACTGACATACTTTCAAATATAAGAAAATGAACAAAAATATTTATAAAATATAGTAAAATATTTTAGATTTTAACAATACTAGACACTGATAAACACTAATAGACATCCATATGTCTATCACTATCTAATGTCTTATTATTGATTGAATTGGATTATTCTAACTGATTCTATCAATTTTTTATTATTAGGGAATTTTTAAAAATAGTAGATTTTACAAAATATTTACAACCTATAACAAATTCTATCACTAATAGTCATTGATATGCTATAGTGATAGAAGACTATCACAGTAGAATCCAAAATTTTGCTATAGATTCTAAATATTTTAGTTTATTTTGCTATTTTTAAAAATGCCTCTTTATTATTTGATAAAACCTATTACAAATTTCTTTTCCAAATAATAATAATAGTAGCAAGTATTTGTTTTATTTTAAGCCTAGCATGTCTAAAATCATTCATATTCTTCAAATCCTTTAACGTTAACCTTTATCTTTCCTTTAAAAAAAGTTTCGCAAAAGAAAATGTAAAGTGAACTTTTTGTTTATTGTGTAACCTAAATCATACCAAATATATACCTTACAGTTTGCATGTCTTTCAAGAACATATTCTTATTCCACATTCTTTTAGAAGTTTAAACAACTGTTGTCATTCAAGTGTACTAATTGTAACCATGAGATTCAAATCCCCCTACCTAAAAAAGAAAAGTTTCAAATGATATTCTTTTAACATTTTTTCTTTAAAAAAAATCCAATTGAAAAAGTGTATAGATGACTAGTTACACACTCACAAATATAATGTCACATAGATAGCTCAAACAATAATTGTGATAAACAAATCACCAACAAGCAAAAGTAAAAAGAGAAAACACAAAAGTTGGTAACTTTTGGTAACTCAGGTCAATAATATACCACCTACATCTAGAGGCAATTCGTCCAAGGAAAAGAATCCATTAATATCAAAAGGTAAAAAAATTACAACATAGTTGTGAGACCCGAGTCTGGAATAGAAGGGGGGTCATTGTGAAGTAAGAGTTTTTATTATAAGGATTAGATAAATATTTTGAAGTAGATGTTCTGATGGTTGCCGTTGAAAGCTAGACGACACGAGATGAAGGGAATTGTGATCAAGAACAACAAGGTGTTTTGATGTTCAATGCAAGATGAAGCCACGCGAGAAGAGTTAGGAATTGTTTAGGAAGTTTCCTAATTAGGATTAATTAGTGGACTACACGTGAGAGTTCAAGCTAAGCATGGTTCGGAAAGTTCATAAGTTTACACGTGTAACCCTTCAAGCAGGAGCTTTATTTCATAGTTCTTTGTATTATTTAAGAAAGCTTGTAACATGTATATTTGGAACATATGATATTAAGGAATAAACGAGAAGTTTTGGTTCATATCTTGTGTTGCATTGTTTCTTTATCGCTTAGTAGTATAAAGTCTTAAGTTCAAACTAGGCGATGAAGCTAAGGTTGACTTAAGTTGAGCGTTCTAACATTTCACATTAGAGGCGTCAAGACTGCTCAGGTTGCGAACCAATGCTGCAACACGAGGTTCAGGATGCGTTGTGGGGTGGGGTGTGACAATAGTAATTATTTGTAACGACTACAATGAATCTCGTAGAGTTTAACTGAATAAAGCACTCAGGCTCCTCATAGATGTGAGACTCCCTCTCAAGTAAACTTTGACTCCTCCTAAGTATGGCAATATTAGTGTCTTCACCTCACCTTCCCCTTCGTGAACGTGAGACTTCCTCTCACAAAGATATCTTTCCTTGTGATTCAACAAACTCTCTTTGCTGAAAGATCTTAGGCCCCCTCAGATAGAGAATCCCTTCTCCTCCCAAAGTCTAGGTTTTCCCTAAGACCAAGAATCTCTTCTTGATGGCAAAAATTTAGGCTCCCCTAAACCAAAATGTCTTCAAAATATTTCGAAGAACGGTTGAAGAACTTGCAACAGAAGAAGGTGAGCAACGAATCAAATTGAAAGAAGAACTTGATGGTCGCAAGAAGAAAACTCTTGCTTAAAGTACAATACTAGCCTAGCCTGCATAAAGAACACAGTATAGTTATACTACAAGAAATCAGAATAATTACTACGCTAAAAACAACATCGGTGAAAGATGCATCGGTGTTGACCACCTTTCGTCGATGCAAGCAATGTTGCGTCGAAGAAAAGACATTCTGCGACGTATAATAACCAGACATCGAAGAAAGTTTAAAATTAAATTTAATATCTTCACTTTTTACGACGCATGGGAACCAGACGTCACAGAAAGTTTAAAATTAAATTTAATATCTTTACTTTCTGCGACGACAAGAACCAGGCGTCGCGAAAAGTTTAAAAATTAATTTAATATCTTCACTTTCCACAACATGTGGTAGGGTGCACATCAAGGAAAGTTTAAATGAAAAATCAATATTTAAATATTCTCCGACGTCTATCTACCACACGTCAGGGAATGTGGAAGTTGTAAGTGTACGTATTAAAGTGACAATGGTCACCTTTATGCGACGTGTGGCAGGGTGCACATCGAGAAATGTTTAAATGATTAATTCATTTTTTAAACTTTCTGCAATGTTAGTCTGCCTGAAGTCAGGGAAAGTCCACTCTATTTCTTCCCCCTTCAATAGAGAATCGATTGCAAAACAGAAGAAAGAGAAAAATCGGCCGAGGGAGAGGAAGAGGAGGAGATCCGTGCTGCCATCTGTCCGTCTTCGCCATTGACGTCACTGCTACCACCAGAAGTGTCCTTGTCCCCTCCTTTCTCCTCTGTCACTATTCCTCACTCTCCCTCTCTCCTTCCCTCTCCCTCTGTCATATTTGTCATTATCTGTATCGGGGAAAGTATCCCTGACATACCTGCCGACGTCGACGTCCACGTCGATGAGGGTTTTCGCTGACGTAGAGCTGTGTCGGGGAACACCCTATTTCTTGTAGTCAACAGAAAGAACATGTTTGGCATCTTCAATAAACTAATTTGGCAATCTTAAAAAGATTTCATAGATTGCTTTAAGTAAACTAGTCCATCACTACAAGAAAAATGGGCTGCCGTGAAATTTAAAATATGTTTGATTTAAAATTCAGGACACTTATTTGCCGTATTGTATCACTTGTAAAGATAGAATTATCCATGAAAAGTGTAAAAAGTGTCACAATTGGTCTTCTCATGACAAAAAAATAAATGTCAACAATGAATAATTACCGACAATCATGTCATTGTTAAGTTTACTATGACATATTATCATTGTCATCAATAGAATTTAAATTTGTTTATTTATATAGCATTATATGAATTGACGACAATTATAAAATGAAAATGAATACACATTTTTTTCTGACACTTTATTGTTAAGAATATTTGAGCCATGGCAAACATTTTGTGCCTACAAATATTCTATTGCACCACATTTTTATTGTTACAAAATTTCATATTCATGACACTTTTGTATTGTCAATATAACACATGGCTTAATAGTTTATTATTTCTTTGAATCCTCTCATCACACATGATTTCTATGATCAACTTATCCAATTAAAACACCAAAAAAAACAACATAAACATAAAAGACGGTCATATATATACACACATACATATATATCAAGTACATTGTATTTTTACAAAATAGCTCGACTAAATAAACATTGATAAAGGTTTTACCATAAGTTAGCTTAGTACAATCTACAAAAAAGTATAAAATAAATACATTGCAACCAAAATTTTGCTACCAACCCTACAAAAAGTCTTATAAATCAATCAATTGCTCCATGCTTTCACTGCTCCAACTAGTTCTTGCAAAACCTAGTAAGAAAAAAACTCACATTTTAGAGTACAACTCTACACATAAATATTGACAATGATAATAATATAAGAAGCTTTTACTAGTTGTAATGGCAATGAAGGTACGTACCAAGTTCAACCCTAGTTAAAAAAGAGAGAGAAATCCAATGTACTTCAACACCCCCCCCCTCCCCACCCCAGATCCAAAGTATAACTTTGAAGTCATTTAAATTAATATCAACAAAAACTCAAAAGCGTAACATTAAACATAACATTAGTTGATGAAAAAAGAACTTATGTTTACCAAATATGGTCTACCAAAAAACACTTTGGAGACATTTGGGGGAAGAGTTGATTTATGGAAGGGTTAGTGTTATGATAATCCTAATATTATAATTATAATGCTAGTGTTATGATAGTATGCATTTGGGGGGAAGGATTATGATAGTTAGTGTTATGAGTTTCACAAATTAAAACAAATTCAATCTTTGTCAAAATCAAAACTAAACAAAGATTAGCAACCAAACATATAAAAATTCACCACAAAATCATAATCACAACTAAACATAGATGATAATGATAAAAATAAAAATAAAAACCAAACTTGAAAATTTACCTTCTCAAGTGGGCAAGCATATTCTTAGTGACTCATATTCTTCACTTCTTCTAGTTCAGTATGATAATTTTCCAGCTGCTAAAAAAAAACATAATTAATTAATCACATTAAAGATTTAGGGTTTAGGTTAGCGTGTTGAGAAAAAATGGTTTTACAAAACGTGAGAGAGAAAGAAAAGCTTGGTAAACATCATTAAAGAAAGCATTAAAACTGTCAATTGTAAAGAAAGCTTAAATTGCAAAGAGCACAACAACGCTTAGTCAGGGATATGACTAGTGGGTCTCCCCTATAGTATTTTAAACAATTTCAAATGTGACAAACTTGTATATAAAAAATTAGAGCGGTTCATTTACATGGAAACCAACGTTAAAATAAAAGTAACAAGCAAAACAAAGCATAAAACATAAACATAAGGTGGTTTGAGGATAGTTTGGGCATGTAGCTATAGGCAAACACCGCCTTGGACAAGCATGCTCAAGACATTCTCCCCCACTTAGACAATTGACGTCTTTGTCGATTGGTGAAGCTTGAACTCTTCCATTTACTTCTACGCTTCTATATCTTGGCATGTTTCCGACATGTTTCTTCCACGAGGAGGTTCTTCCACTTGACTAGGAATGCATGGATTCTTCTCAGGTTGTGTTCTATCCTTTCTAACTTGGTCAACAAGATTCTCTCCAACATCTTTGTCTTCCTTTTGATTTAGGTTGATGCTTAGTCGGACAATGTTGTTATGCAGGTTGTTATCAGAATCTGGATGGTAGAGTTTCAAGTTGCTTACATGAATTACTGATGGATTTTCATCCAAGCAGGCAACGCCACCCTATAAGATGCATTCCCAATTTCTTTTCATTTTCTTTCTCCGCTCTCGCTATTGGAAAAGCAATCATACCGCCGTGTGGGAATACGAGAGAGCGGACTCCTCTTCTGACCTCCTACCCAAAGGGACGAGAATAGTGCATGCTTTACTCGGTCGGTCGGGATAAACTGATAACTGATCCTTCTCATTCAATCAGTATTTTGACCTCATTCAGTGCCAGAGAAGAACTGATCTTCTTCCTCATCGGACTCTTCCGCGTAAACGATCTTCCCTTTCTCCTTCCCTCTACATCTATGAGGCTTTTCACTCGTCGACTAGCTTTACCCAAGACCGCTTTGAGGACTTCTACAAGCCTTTCGTACTTTCTAAAGAGACACTAATCTTTGCACCGTCGAAAATGAATTTGTTTTGGCTTTAACTTGATAAGGACTTAATCTCCCTCTAGAAACTAAAAAGGTTTACACTTTTTATCTGCCCACTTCTTCATGCACTTCAAGACGTTCTCTAAGTAAGCTCGAGCTATATTTTGCGTTTACTTTCACTTTTTTTGAAAAGTTGTGAGCTTGAGGATTTTTTCCTACATAAGGATGATAAATGGTATAAGGTAATATGGGTTATCTTCCACTTACAATATCAAAGGAACTCTTTCCCATCGACGAACTAGTCTGAGCATTGAAACAGAATTGAGCCACATCTAGCAGCTGGACCCAATTAATTCTTTTGTTTTGCGTCAACAAAATGGGGCAAATACTCCTTGACATACAATTGAAAATCGTCCTATTTAGCCATCTATCTAAGGATGTGGTAGCTTGAGGATATATTCCAACTTGTCCCCAAGAAGGTAAATAACTGTTTCCAGAAGGTACCAATAAATCTACCATCTATGTTGATCACAATACTTGTCGGGACGTGCCTCTCCACAACTTCACAACATGCCTAAACAACAACTGTGTTGTCGACTCCACAGAACACTACTTGGTAGTTGGGATGAATGTGATATACTTCGAAAATCAATCAATGATAACTAAGATGAACTCAAGGTCACCCACCTTTGGGAGATGGGTAATGAAGTTCATGGATACACTCTCCCAGGCCCTTGACGGAATAGGCAAAGGTTCGAGAAGTCTAATAAATTTCAATTTTTTGACATTATCTTGTTGAAAAATGAGGCATGTCTTAGTATATTGCATGATATCGTCTCTGCAATTTAGGATTTTTGGCTCATAAGGTGTCATGACACTCATGTAGTAATTTCTTTCTTAGATCCTCTACTTTATGGGCATACAATTGATTCCTCTAGTAACCAATAAGCCTTCTTCTACCAAAAACCATCTTGTCTTACTAGCTTGAAAGGAAGATTTTTTAGGGGGTTGTTAAAGATCAAAGAATACAAGAATTAGTTATGTTGCACAAACAAATTGGTAGTACAAAAAAAAATGCAATAACAAAAGAATATAATAGGGTAAAAGAAAAATCCACAACCTAAAAAAACTCTTCAAAAAATAAATCCAACTCACTATGGAAAAGAATTAATCACAAAAAATTAGTAGAATAGAGTAAGAATGTGAAGCCCACGTTCTAGAGTAAAGGGGTTGTAAAGAAGGAAGTTATTAAAATAACCAAGTATAAAGATTAGGGGTTTTAAGGAGAAGTATGCATTCTGGCTAGGCGACGCAAGGAAGGGTAGTATGCGTTTTGAGTTAGGCGAGGAAAAAAAGTTGAGAAGGGAAGGCGGCAACAAACGCTTAACCAATTATCAGGTGACGAGTTAGGCAAGGAGGAGTCGGTTAAGTTTTAAACCTGAATGATTAGTTAGCTAAACACGTGTTAAGCTTAAGTTTATCATGGATTAAGAAGGATACTAAACTACCACGTGTAAAGCACTAAGTTAGAGCTAGCGAGCTAAGATGAGTTTAAGGATGACTAATCCATTTTAGGATTAGTATAAATGCACTTTGTGAGTTCAAAGGAAGTCCAGGTGAGGAGAGCTTAAGTTAGGCATTAAGAAGAGGGTTAGGAGGAAACGTTTTAGCTTTATTAGTGACCCTTTTCAAATAAAAGAGCGATGTTTTCTAAAGCTTTTCCTTCAAACTCATGTTATGTTATGTATAGTGTAATGCATTTTATAATCTTGTTTATGAATTATATGAAAAGTATGATTGTTTATAAGTCTATTTACGAGTTAAAGTATGTGTTCTTATGTTACTTGTATGCGAGTAAATCATTAGCTTTATTCCTATGATGAACTAGTTGCTATGTATACATAAGAGTAATGGAAAACATGCATTGAGTGGTTCACAAGGTGTAAAGGTGGTTGGATGCGTTGAGAGGTCTACATTCGAGTTGATGGCTGGAGCAACTGGGACTAAAAGAGAGTTCTACAAGGATACTAGTTGTAAAATGAGAAACATCACAATATTTTATGCACTGAGGAGGTTCAATGTTCAGGCGAAAGAAATAAGTAGTGGCTAATTAATGTGGTGTTTCAAATTATCAAAGCATGTCAAGGCGTTGAGAAGTTGATCTTGTTAAATGATTTTATGCATGTACTTATATTCCTCAAAGGGTTTTCCTAAAATGTCACTCACTAAGCATTAGACTAACATTTTAAGTTTTCCTTCCTCAGGTAAGCGAAGCGAAGAGGCTGCTTAGAGGATGTAAGCTACTGTGCGATAAAATCTGTTGCAAAGCGTTAGTCAAGGATTTTAGTTTTAGTTTATATTAAAGTATTACTGTGAAGCCCTGATTCGGAAAAGGAAGCCCTGTTAAAAAGGAACCTTGCTGGGAAGTTGCCTCAGATAAGTGTAAGTATGGGCCATCCTGCGAGGAAGGATTCAAGAGGAGAAAAGGCGATGCGAAGAGAAATGTTTGAGTCTAAGTTCAATCAATTTAAGGTAAGCGACACGATAAGAATAATTGGCGAGGAAGAAGCATCTATTGGATGCCAAGAGCTAGGCGTTTAACGTAGTAATGTGGGGAGAAGAACCTACGCCTAAGGGAGTGTTGCGAGATATAGATGTCCTATTGAAATGATTGGATGATCCTCTAAGGGAATTAAATGCCTGTTATTTTCCAAGAAGATAGGGAGAGTCAAGCTAAAGAGTTTGACTTTCTAAGGAGATAAGGTTGATGTCTGAAGGGAACGTCCAACCACCGCAGACTTTTAGCCTACTTGTTAAGTTTGGGTTGGTTGCATGGCACGGTGAATCGATAAGGAGACACGTGTAAAGCGTGGAAGTGACCCTTGGATGTGAAAGGCCACTATAAATATGGCCAAAGGAAAAAGGAGCCAAAATGTTAGTTTTTCTGATAAAAACGATAATGGGAAGTTCTTAGTACTGAACAGCCAGTTGAGAGAACCGCTAGACGAGAAGAGAAAGCCGAAAAGAGAGAAGGAATGAGTTAAAGCTAAGTATTTTCGTGAATGATCCTTATAAATGAATAAATATTTGTGAATGATTCTTCCTAAAGTAAAACGAGTTTTTCTCTACAATTTAATGGTTGTTTATAACGAAAACGTTTGTATTTGTGATATTTATTTTGGAAAGACATGTTTTATAAATGTTTAACAAGTATTCTTTTCTAACCTAGTGTTTATGCTTATTGCATGACTTTGTTATTTCTGTGATAATCTGTGTTAGGATCGAGTAAGTTGTGAGCTAATACTCCCTTGTTATCAATAGTGTGATGTGCGTTGTGGTATGGTATGATCTACCTCAAGACGCTGGTAGAAATCTCAGGTAACTCGCAAGATGCTAGTTGAATGTGAATCTCAAGTCTAGACGAGGAAAGAATCTCAGGTTGGGAAGAGTGATGAAATCTTGACACTAGATGCTGGTGAATGTGAATCTCAGATCTAGGCAAGGAGTAATTTATGAGACGCTGGTTGGATGTGAATCCTAAGTCCAGCCGAGGGAAGAATCCTAGGTCCTGGTGATGAGCTTGGAAAGTGTGATGACTCAAGCGCGTGGAACTATTTGTGTTTGTGGTGGTGGCTTGATTGTGGTTTGATGCGATGAGAATTATATGTTTGTGACCTAACCTTGTTGCTATTATTATTTGAAGTTGTTGTATTCCCTAAAAGCTTTTTCTCAAACACATCACTCACTAATTTCTTTTGACTTACGTTTTATGGTTTTTCCTCCTCGAGTTGTTAGGAATTGAAGCCAAGTAAAGGATGGTTCTCAGGCGTATAAGCCAAGTTAAGGAGGGAAGGAAGGGTTGTTTCGTAAGCTTATGCACCATAAAAGTCGTGTCATTATATCTTGCATTCAAGGAGTCGGTTGGTTAGCACATTGCTCCTCGATGTAGATGACTCAGCACTAAAGGAAAGCAAGCGCAACACCCAGGTTCGTAAGGCCAAGCCCAAGGAGCTAGAGAACCAAAGAGCTGAATCAGGAAAAGGAAGCCCTAAACGTTGTCCTCAAGTTAGGTTGTTGGGTGATCGGGGCGAAAGAAGAAAAAGGCCTTTACACCTCTAAGTACCCCGTCTCAAGCAGTGTTTGACGACAAAGGAAGAAAATGAGTCTAATACCCCAAAACACCTTGGTGCGAAAATGCAGCACCTTGATGGAAAAAGAAAGACATGTAGATCAGACTAGGTTTTATCTTTGTGCAACAAAAAAAAAGAAATGTATGATCATTTTAAAGCATTTTTATTCAAGTAAAATCGTGTATTGATGGATACAAGGCTTTGTTACTTTAACTCACTAAGCATGCTTTGAAAGAGTTACAAGTATCGTAGATTTACTTTTCCTCTCTACTCTAGTTCGTGAAAGATTTTTCTATATAGCCACGACCCTCGATCAAACCATCATGCTAACATCGAGTAGGTATATAATTGTTTTACTAAGCCAAAAAAGAAGTTTCCTCTACAAGGGTTCGTACCACATTAACATCAAGTAACCCTAACTAATCATGGGGGAAATCTAAGCCTTCGACCTAACCATACAAAAGCTCTCTCTTATTTTTATTAAGCTTTTCTCTCTCTCTCTCTCTTTTGTTCAAGCCTCACCTTGTGTTTTTAAAGCAAGCATTTGCCTAGCTTTGCCACTCTTTTCTTTCTTTGGATTTTTCCTTTTTCTTTCACTATAGTAGCAAATTTGGTTTGCTCCGATTAGGCTTTTCCTATTTTAGAATCCATATAGTAGACTCGATGGGATGACTGACAAGGTCGGAATTTATATGCAAAAAGTAAAGGATTATGCAAAGTATATAGGCAAGGTCGTATGTTCGGAAATTAAAGTGGTTATGAAGGGTACTTACCTAAACCACCTCGACAAAAGATTATTTGTAGTTTACCCTTGATTTTTACCGTAGATAGGTGCAAGCACGGGTGTCGAACCCAAGGGAGTGTAAGATAGACTCTTTGCTTGAATGTAATGCTTGAAAAGATTGAGATTAGCAACAAAAGGAAAAGAAAAGCATTGGAAACAAATGGGGGAAATTATAACAGAGAATGAGAAAGGGAATTTAGTATGTAATACAATTCACAAAAAAAATGAGATACTAGAGATTGAATTCCAAGATGATAAGTGAGGAATGGACTTAGGCATGGATCAAATCTTATCATTGAATCGAAGAAGGGAAAGGAAATTGAATTATGTATAACTAAGAAGAGATTTTGATTCAAGTTTTCCTTGCGAGATCAAATTGTGCACAAAAAAGAGTATGCAATTTAATTCCAAGAATTGTCCAAAAAACAATTGAAATCCTAAAAGAAGCATTACACAATTCTAAAATTGGGAGAGATAAAATCAAGAATCATGGGAATTTTTGTATATAACCAAGCAATTCAATTAATCTTGCATTAATTGATATACTAGGGGTAAATTGCTTACAATATTGAACCAAAAATCCATAAAATCAAGAATCAAGTTTACAAAATTCAATAAAATTGAATTAAAGATCCAACTCTTGATGCAATTTATTGATGATTCTAACAAAAATTACATGAAAATCAATGACTAATCAAACCCTAATTATAATGAAAAACCAAATTAATCAAATGCTCAAAGATTGGAAATACCTAAGCCCAAATTACCTCAAGAGATTAGTCTTCCATCTTCAATAATTCTGGAAAAGTTGTTGAAGATCAAAAATTATTGAGTGAGGGTAGAGAAATTGGAATTTGGGAGAAATTGGGAGTAATTTTGGAGGGAATTGTGAAATTAGGGGTTAATTGGGGTATTTATAGGGAGAGATAGAGGAAATGGGCCAAAATTATATTCCTTAGCACATATAAAAAAAAGATGAAAATGGGAGAAATTTCGGAAGTTTGGATATTAATTACAAAAATCGCACGCTGAGATCGAGCCACGTGGCGCACGGAGAGCAGTTGGATGGCCGAAGACACGGATTGAGGAAAAATGGATGGTTAATATTCTGCGTGAAGTAAGATTCGAACCCATGATCTGAAGGACGCGTGCGCAGGTAAGACAAAACGACGTCGTTTTTCTTCTTTGAAAATCTTGATTTCAATTGCGTCTGGTGAGTTTCGAAGTTGTGACCTTGAAGTTGGGCACGCGCGAGTGACGGGCTGCCACGTGTTAATGTTGTTCAATATTTTCCAAAATGCCCCTTATGTTTAATTTGCCCATTCTTTCTCGTTTGAACTCCGCTTTAGGTGATTTTTGTGTCGTTGGGTTCATATTGAAGTTTAATTTCATATTCTACATAAAAATATAAAAATAGTGAAAATATGTATGATAAGGATTGAGAATAGGCTATCTTTAAACGGGTCAATATTTGTCCCAACAATGACCGACCTTTTAGACTGACAACAAATGAATTTGAGCACAAAGACTCTTTTCTAAAGGGTCATATGTTCATTGTGTTTTAGCAAAAAATCATTAGTGCATGAGATAACGAGAGAAAACAAATTAAAACGATCTCAAAATCATGAATGCTCTTTTCCCTATTTCAAATCATGCAAGTTAAGCTCGGATAAGCGTATCATAGACTATTATAGTAAAACACCAAGTAAACAAGAAAGAACATCCATGCATTTTTCTTTCTTCATGTAATTAGTCAATCATTCAGTCATGGTTTCATTCATGCATTCATTCAATGATAGAAATAAAAAATAATAATCTCAAATATTCACATATCAAAAAAATTCCACAACAGCGGAGCTTAGATGCTCAAGGGCTATCCCGACATGAAAGTTCTAAGTTTCAACGAAAAGCTTAATTTTTCATCTTCATAGCTAAAAAATTTTAAAATTGGCCAAAATTTCTAATACCGTACCCCAAAGTTATGCAAAAACATGCAAGTAAAAAATTAGTCATCCCAAAACTTTAAAAGCATGCTTTGTCCTCGAAGCATTAAATAAAAAATTAAAAAAATGAGAACAAAGTAAAAGAGGAACAGAGAAAATTCTCTGGAATTTAGCGAGTGCTTTGTTGGTTGAGCCCGACTTGTCTAGTGGAAGCTTGAATTTCACTTTTATGTATTTATCCTATAAACCAAAATGGGTTCAAAATTCTTTCATATTATTTGAATATTAAAAACTAAACTTGAAAGCTTGAAAAGACTAGAAAAGTAAAAGGGTAATTGTAATTGATGGTTATTTAAGGAATAATAATTAAGGATATAGCTATTCTAAATATAATTATATAGATATCCATAACCTACAAGATGTTACCAATATTCCTATAACTCTCCCTTATTCCATGTTGTAACTTTCATCCCATAGAATTCTATAGTGTAACCCATACCATGACATATCCTATAAATAGAGTTATGTGGTACATTTGTAAGACACACCACAATTGAGTTCAATTGTTCTCTACTTCCTCCATTCCCTATTTCTTCTCTTTGGTTGCTTCATTCTCCTTATTTAGCTTCTTTGTTCTTGTTTTATAACACGTTATCAGCACAAGTCTCTACAATTTTGTCATTTGCAAAAGTTTTACCATGTCAAGTCTTACCAAATTAGAATTTCTAGCTCTTGATATCAATAGTGATAATTATTTATCATGGTTGCTTGATGCTGAAATTCATTTGGATGCCATAAATCTTGGAGAAACAATTAAAGAAGGAAACACGACTTCAAGTCAAGAAAAGGCGAAAGCCATGATTTTCCTTCGACATCATCTTCATGAGGGACTAAAAATTGAATATCTTACGGTAAAAGATCCCTATAAATTATGGCAAAGTTTAAAAGAAATGTATGATCATAAAAAAAGTGTGATTCTTCCTAAAGCTCGATATGATTTGATGCACTTAAGGTTGCAAAATTTTAAATCAGTAAGTGATTATAATTCTGCATTATTTAAAATTTGTTCAAAATTATTGTTATGCAGAGAAAGAATTACTGATGAAGATATGTTAGAGAAAACATTTTCCACATTTCATGTCTCGAATATGCTCCTGCAACAGCAATATCAAGAAAAGGGGTTTAAAAAATATTCTGAACTCATATCATGCCTTCTCGTGGCTGAACAAAATAACGAGTTATTAATGAAAAACCATGACTCTCAACCAACTAGAACAACACCATTCCCTGAAGCGAGTGCTATATTTTCAAACAATAATGGTTGAGGTCGAGGTCGTGGTCGTGGTCGTGGTCGAGGTCGTGACTGTGGTAAAGGAAGAAGTAATTATACCTTTCGTGGTAATAATCATTTAGATTTCAAGAAAACCATAAATGATGATCATAGAGGAAAAACTCTACAAAATAAGAAATTAAAAAGTGGTGAAAATCAATGCTTTTGTTGTGGTATGAATGGTCATTGGACTCGTACTTGTCATACATCCAAGCACTTAGTCGACCTCTATCAAGCCTCAATGAAGGAAAAAGGGAAGAATGTGGAAGTAAACTTTGCCTATCAAGATGATGTCTATGACCCTTCGAATATGACACATTTGGATGTTGCTGATTTTTTTGAGTCTCCTGAAGAGAAAACTGATGATAATGAAGGAGTAGCAAATACTTCCTTTAATTATAATAATGTCCAAAATTGATATTTACATTATGTTTTAGTGTTTTCTTTATTCAACGTTTTCCAATTTATTTAAATTATTTATATTTCAACGTTAGTTTTTTTTTTTTATCGTGAGACTTATTATATTTTTTTTAATGAAGAGTTATGGACATTTCTCATATTTTGGCTGACTCAAAAGTTAATAATGAAGACTTATGCTTGACAGATAGTGCAACTACGCACACAATACTTAAACGTAAAAATTATTTTTCTACATTGACAATGCTCGAAGCAAATGTCAATACAATATCAGGTTCTACAAACTTGATTGAAGGTTTTGGTAAAGCAAACCTTATTTTGCCTAGAGGAACAAAATTTACAATTAATAATGCTTTGTTCTCTAGTAAGTCAAAAAGAAACTTATTGAGTTTCAAAAATATACGTCAAAATGGTTATCATGTTGAAACTAGTAATAAAAATAATATAGAATATCTTTATATTACATTTATTGTTTCACATGAAAAGCGTATATTGGAAACATGTACTGCGTGCTTTTTCTTCTGGATTATATTATACCCATATACGAGTAATTGAAACATATGCAACCATGAACCCGAAGTTCATAAATTTAGATATGTTTACTGTTTGGAATGATCAATTGGGTCATCCGGGGTCAATAATGATGAGAAGAATTATTGAAAATTCTCATGGGCATCCGCTGAAGAACCAAAAGATTCTTCAATCCAATGAATTATCATGTATTGCTTACTCTCAAGGAAAATTGATTATTAGGCCATCGCCAGCCAAAGTAGGAGTTGAGTCACCTACATTTTTAGAACGAATTCATGGTGACATATGTGGACCCATTAATCCACCAAGTAGACCATTTAGATACTTCATGGTTTTAATTGACGCATCCAGTAGATGGTCACATGTGTGTTTATTATCAAGTCGAAACCTTGCGTTTGCAAGATTACTTGCTCAAATAATCAAATTAAGAGCACAGTTTCCTGATTATACAATAAAAAACATTCGACTTGATAATGCTAGTGAGTTTACATCCCAAGCATTTAATAATTATTGCATGTCAATTGGGATAAATATTGAACATCCTGTAGCTCATGTTCATACACAAAATGGTTTGGCAGAATCATTTATCAAGCGTTTACAATTGATTGCCAAACCATTACTTATGACAGTAAAACTTCCATTATATGTATGGGGTCATGTTATTCTGCATGCAGAGTCACTTATACGCATAAGATCGACATCTTATCATAAGTACTCCTCGATACAATTAGCTTATGGCCAGGAGCCAAATATTTCTCATTTGCAAATTTTTGGTTGTGGAGTATATGTTCCAATTTTCCCACCACAACGTACTAAAATGGGATCTCAAAGAAGGTTAGGAATATATGTTGGATTTGAATCCCCATCAATTATTCGATATCTTGAACCCCTGACAGGTGATGTATTTATTGCACGATTTGTTGATTGTCATTTTAATGAGACAACTTTTCCAACATTAGGGGGAGGAATTAAGAAGTTGGAAAATGAAATTGGCTGGAATGTATCATTATTGTCTCATTTAGATCATCGTACAAGGCAATGTGAACTAGAAGTTCGAAAGATAATTCATTTACAAAGTGTAGCAAACCAAATGCCAGATGCATTTACAGATACTAAAAAAGTTATCAAGTCATATATTCCAGCTGCAAATGCTCCATCTAAAATTGAAATCCCAATTCAGCAAGTTGCTGAATCTGTGTTGCGGCAAAAGCGTAGTAGACCAATAGGTTCAAAGGATAAAAAATCCTCAAAAAAGAAAAGTGATCAATAGTCGAAATGACTTAATTGACAATAGAAACATTCAAGAAGAAGTCCTGGATATAACTAATGATAAAAATGTTGAAGAGACTCAAGTAGATAATAATGAGATCTCGATAAATTGTATCATGACAGGAAAAAGATGGAATAGAACTGATGTTGTTGTGGACAACATTTTTGCGTATAATGTTGCTCATAATATCATTCATGACAATGAGGATTATGAACCTAAATCTATTGACGAATGTTGTAATAGAAAGGATTGGCCCAAATGGAAAGAAGCCATCCAAGCAGAATTGAACTCACTTTCGAAACGTGAAGTTTTTGGACCTGTAGTTCATACACCTAAAGGTGTAAAACTTGTAGGATTTAAATGGGTATTTGTGTGTAAAAGAAATGAAAATAATGAGGTCACTAGATATAAAGCGCGACTTGTTGCACATGGATTTTCTCAAAGATCGGGCATTGATTATGAGGAAACATATTCTTCTGTAGTGGATGCTATTACATTAAGATATTTAATTAGTCTGACTGTATGTGAAAAGCTTTATATGCATCTTATGGATGTAGTTACAACATATCTGTATGGATCTTTGGAAAATGAAATCTTAATGAAAATCCCGGAAGGATTTAAGATACCTGAATCATATAATTCAAAATCTAGAGAATTATATTCAATCAAATTAGAAACATCATTATATGGATTGAAACAATCAGGACTAATGTGGTACAATCGCTTAAGTGAATATTTATTGAAAGAAGGTTATCAAAATAACCCAATTTGTCCATATGTTTTTATTAAGAAATCACAGTCTGGATTTGCTATTATAGCTGTATATGTTGATGATTTAAATATAATTGAAACTCCTGAAGAGCTTTCAAAGTCAATAGAATATCTCAAAAAGAAATTTAAGATGAAAGATCTCGGCAAAACAAAATTTTTCCTTGGCTTGCAAATCGAGCATTTAGCATATGAAATTTTTATTCATCAATCGACATATACAAAAAAGATTTTAAAAAGATTCTACATGGACAAAGCACACCCATTGAACATTCCAATGGTGGTTTGATCACTAGATGTGAAAATGGACATGTTTCGACCTCAAGAAGATAATGAACAATTACTTGGTTCTGAAGTACCATACCTTAGTGCACCATACCTTAGTGCAATGGGTGCACTAATGTATCTTGCTAATAACACGAGACTAGATATAGCATTTTCAGTAAATTTATTAGCAAGATATAGTTCTTCTCCAACAAAAAGACATTGAAATGGAGTTAAGCATGTAGTTCGTTATCTTTGAGGGATGATTGATATGGGTTTGTTTTATTCAAACAAATCAAATTTTGATTTAGTTGGTTATGCAGATGCTCGATATTTATCTGACCCACATAAAGCAAGATCTCAAACAGGTTATCTGTTTACATGTGGAGTAACTGCTATATCTTGACGATCTGTAAAGCAAACCATTACGGCCACTTCATCGAATCATGCATAAATTCTTGCAATTCATGAAGCTAGTAGAGAATGTGTATGGTTGAGGTCAATGACTCATCATATTCAAGAAACATGTGGTTTGTCTTTCAATAAAAATCTACCAACATTATTATTTGAGGACATGCAATACTGCATGTATAGCAAAAATTAAAGGAGAGTACATAAAAGGAGATAGAACAAAGCATATCTCACCAAAACTCTTCTATGCACATGACCTTGAAGAAAATGGTGACATCAGTGTTCAACAAATTTCTTCAAAGGAAAAATTGGCGGACTTATTCACAAAGGCATTACCCACATCAACATTTGAAAAGTTAGTGCATAACATTGGAATGCGACGACTCAAAGAACTTAAGTGATGTATTCATAAGAGGAGTAGAAATATTGCCTTCAAGGAATAGAAATACTGCACTCTTTTTCCCTTGACTATGGTTTTTCCCATTGGGTTTTCCTAGCAAGGTTTTTAATGAAGCAGTTATTAATATATAAAATGATGTACTCTTTTTCCTTCACTAGGATTTTTTTTCCATCGGGTTTTTCCCTAGTAAGGTTTTAACGAGACATTTATTTTATATAATAAGGATATCTAATAGGGAGTATTGTAAATATAATTATGTAGATATTCATAACCTACAAGATGTTACCAATATTCCTATAACTCTCCCTTATTCCATGTTGTAACTTTCAGCCCATTGAATTCTATAGTGTAACCCATACCATGACATGTCCTATAAATAAAGCTATGTGGTGCATTTGTAAGACCCACCACAATTGAGTTCAATTATTCTCTACTTCCTCCATTCTCTATTTCTTCTCTTTGGTTGCTTCATTCTCCTCATTTAGCTTCTTTGTTCTTGTTTTATAACAATAGCAATATTTTTAAAAAATTGCAAATATAGCAAAACTATTGCTGATAGACTTATATCGTTGATAGACTCGTATGATCTATCAGTGATAGACCAATATTTACAACATAGTCTATCGGCGATAGACTTGTATCATTGATAGAATTTGACAACTTTTGCTATATTTACAAATTTTTTAAAATGTTGCTATATACTTAATTAATTTGAATTTAATTGTTAAATTTGCAACTATCCCAAAGTAAAAACTAAAAAACAAAAGCAAAAATCTAAAATTAGAAAGCAGTACATTTGACTCTTGGCTGCCTCCAGAAAAAATGTTTAATTAAGGTCAGTTCTCGACCGTATTTTTGCCAACTCATCCTGGGTTGATTATGAGTGTCTTTGTTCCTCAATTTTCTCTATTGTGCTTGTCTCTCCACGCTCATGCTTTGAATGGAAACGAGTATTGGATCCTAAGAGAAATTCTTATTAATCAAATGGCAAAAATTGAAGAAGGTTAGGAAGGAGAGACTTAACTCAATCCCTAACTTGCAAAACAAATAGTTTTTCATGAAGAGAATAATCTTGTCCAAAGACAAAGTCAATGAGAGGGACATGACTTTCAGCAAAAGAAATGGTATTTGAATTGAAATTAGAAGCAACACTATCATTGTCCAAATTGCTATCAAGTAAAATTGCATTATCATCAAGCAAAAAATTCTCATCAACAAATTTCAAATCAACAATAACCTTTTCACAATCTTTATCTAATTCCTAACTTTCATTTATAGTCAAACTGCCAAAAGAATGAGTTAGATCTTGATCATGATATCTAAATAAAAATTTATCATATTCTAATTCCAAGATCGTCACAGTTAAAAAATAAATTTTCAGGCTTAATCTCAAGATCATCATTGCAATTCAATTTATCAAAATCAAAGTCAAAAGAGGGTGCAACAATATTGTCAACATTTTCATTAACAAAGTCAACAACATCCAACAAAATCTCATCATCATGCATTTTAATGGAGCAAAGAGATAAATGTTCTTCCAGAAATTTCATGGTATTAAAGATATTAAAGGACACAATAACACCATCAAATTCTACATTAAGCAACCCCTGATCTACATTGATAATGGCTTTACTGGTCTTAAAGAAAGGTCTACCTAGTAAAATAGTTGGTGATGGTTTAGTAGGATGCTCATTCATATGCAAGATACAAAATCTGCCAAAAACATTAAATCTCCTACGTTAATTAAAAACATCTTTTACTGTGCCAAGAGGAGAAATATAAGATCAATCCGCCAATTAAATACAAACATTGGTTTTTTGCAAGTTGTTAAGCTTAAGATTAAGTCATAACATTTATCGAGGCTCCTAAGTCTAGCATGACATGAGAAATCATAGTCTCTTCAATAGTATAGGGCAAAGTAAACATACCCGGGTTTCAGCATTTCTCTGGAATGTTCTGTTTTAGCAAAGTCGAACATTCCAGCTTACAATTACGTTCTCTTTGTTTTTTGTCTTTCTTTTGTTAGTGCATAACTCTTTAAGGAATTTTGCATACCTCGGGATATGTTGAATCGCGCGAAGGAGGGACAAGTTGATTTGTACTTTCTCGAACACCTCTAAAAGCTCCTCATCTTTAGTTGCCCCCTTCTTCTTTGGTGTCAATCTAGGACATTGTGCTTTAGAAATGTAATGAGGAATGAGAGACAAGAATTTCACTAACCTTTTTTGTGGTTGGTTGGGGAATCATTTCTTCTTTTTCATCATTTCTTACCATGGGTTAAACAGATAGGGGGTTGGGTTTCGTCATTGGATCCTCTAATGTAGAAAATAAAGTCTTGACACTTCTTAAAGAAATGGCACTTACGTTGACATGTTTGGGTTGAGCGGAAAGTTTTCTTTTACCTTCGATCTTGCTCATCGTCAAGGGCAATTCGGTGATTTGGTTCCTCATGTTCAAAAATCCGTCCACAACCTCTTGTTGGAAGGCTTTCGCTTCTTGAAATGCTTTTGTTTCTTGTTGGAAACTAAGGGAGTTAGTTGCTAAATTTTTAACTAAATCTGCTAAAGACATACCTTGAGATGAAGTAGGAGGGGAAGGACGAGCGGTATAGGAGGGTCTTTGATCAAATTGTGCTTCATTTCATCATTTCATATTTCAATGGTCCCTCCATCCTGAGTTATAAATGTCGCTATAGGGATCATACCTTTGATTGAAGCCTCATATGACATTTACCTACCTTATAAGCTCGAGGCAATTATTGGTTTGGTGCTCAATCATTCTGCTAACACCGCATTGTATCCCTTTTGCTAAAGAAAAGCAAGAGAAGTTAGAATGAGCATTTAAGAGCGGAGTTCACTTACCATTTCTCTCATTCTTTTTCTTCTTTGATTTCTAGCTCCAAAAATTCTAACTGCTTCCTTGTATAATTTTGATCCTAATTCTCTTTGTGTTTTGGCATTAAGCAATTGGTATTAGAGCCGATAAATAAAGTTCAAATTAATTTCAATTGATTTCAAATTCCATTCTCGAGGGAGAAGAGATTGAGATAATTTTAGTACTTTTCGAATAAATCTTAGGTGCGCTTACAAAAATAGCAAAAAAAAAATTATGATAATAGAGTCCATATCACTACATTTTCTAAATTGTAAAAGTAGTAAATTTAAAAGTCGATAACACTCTGATAGCTCTCTGACAGTTCTCTGATAGCCCTTTGATATCACTAATTTTGTCATATTCGCAATATGCAAAAAATAGGTGTCAGAGGCTGTTTTTTCTTAAGTATTTTTGTCTTCTGATGCAATTTCCCTAAATCTTATTCTTCAAATTTTTTTTTTTTTAAAGAAATTTGAATTTCGAAGATCTTGCCTTTACGTTCGTCTGTACATTAGTGTCTAAGTTTGTGGTCTTAGCCATAAGATGCAAGGAAGTGCGGTAAGCCTGTTCGTCAGCAGTAATCCACCTTAGCACATGCATGTATAGATCCTTGATCAAAGAATTTATTATTTCTAGAATTAATAATTTTTTTAAAAAATAAAGATTTAGAGCATGAACATTTAAGATTTTCTCAAATTTCTAATTTCCTAAAGAAAATTTTGTCATCTAAATATTCTTAAAAAAATCTTTCTCAACAAAAAATAGAGGAGCAACATACTACTTCTATGTTACTTGGAAAGATGTTACCAGAAATTCGCCCTGGGTTTTAGACAACCCTTTATTTTTTAAAAGAAAGAGAAAGAACTTTCCCATATAATTGAAAATCCTGATTGGAAAGTGAATATCAAATTCGAGAGCGAACCATCTAGATTCCATGTTGTCAAAGAAAACATAAGTTCTAGAAAATTCATGAGTTCAAGGCCAAGCGCATCTAGTATTCGGAGTGAGGTAGTACCTAATCTAAATAGATCAAATTCTTTAAGAATTAAATATGTTAGATTAGATCAAGGAATACGAAACATTGTTTACAAAGAAAATCTCCCAGATTCTCCAACTCAAATTGAAATGGATACAAGTTCTTAATTAAATGAATTACTTCAAAATCAAAGTTTAAGCTTGACAAAGAATCTTTTCAAAAATAATTTATGTCTAAAGCAAATTGCACTGAAAGAATTGCCTTTTTCAAAAACTACTCTAAGACAGAAAGGAACATGTTCAGAGAAGAGTATTTTAAAATCCTTGAAATACTTCAAGAACATATCACATTTTTTAGATGGTTCAACCAACAAAAAGACTTTGGGCATCTTTGCACAATAAAAAAAAAAGTCTTGGAGAAGTGAAAGAGGAGAAATCAAAGCTTCTATAACGAAAACATTATAGCAAAACCCTTTCAAATCATCACAAGAAATCCATAGCGCACAAGGTCCCACAAATAAGGAAATAAAAAGCATCCAAGTTCAAAACAATTATTCTAACAAAATGTTTTCTTCAATTGTAAACCAAGTTTTCAAGTTAGAGGAAATTATAAATCCTCCTACTATTGAAGAAACTACTAACCTTTTTCAACCTCTAGAAAAGGTTAAGATAAAAACTAAAAAGCAAAGACTTCTTGAAGAAATTAATAATCACCTAAGCAACTTAAAGGGTGAAAGTTTAATAAATGTTCTCAATGAAGAGGATGCAACTGAATTTATGGAAGATTTCGAAATCTCTCTGTTAATGAAGAAGAAAAACAAATCAACAAAATAAATTTTGGAAGATTTGTGAAAAAGAGAGATCAAATCAATTTCCATTCTCGACCTTCATTTCCACGAGAATGTCTAGGGCAAAGACAAAGGTATGCAATAAATACATTATTCAATGGATAATCTATATATGTCTAGAACATTATTGATGAAACTCTAGAATTTCAAATTAATGACATATTAAATAAAATGTTAACTTGTTCTCTTGCTTATGAATCCAATGGTCTTACAAATGGAGAAGCTTCTAAACTACTAATCAATGGGTTTAGTTGAAGCCTAAAATTATGGTGGGATTATGCTCTAACTACTGAACAAAAAGAAGCAATAAGAAATCATAGAACAAAAATTAAAAGGACAAATAAAACTAAAGCAAAAACTTTGACAACTCAAGAAATAGAAGAAGATTGAGAGGGCGTTATTGAAACTATTCTCTATACAATCAACAGGCATTTGGACCTAGGAAATGACACTGACATAGAAAACCAAAGGAAAATAATAAAAAAAAATTAAAATGCTCATCTATGGGAAACTTTAGATGGTATATATAAAGACATGTTCTTACATAGAATATACGTCTTCAAAGATTGCAATGCCAGACATTGGAAAAAAAAATGTTCATTGATGGACTTCCAAGCTTTATGGAAAAACGAGTCTATAACAGCTCCCTTAACAAAGCCTATCCTAAAGAAATACCTTGGAACACCCTTACTTGTGCCCAACTACTAACTTCCAAAATTATAGAATGGGGATTAGATATATGCAATGAGATAAAAATTCAAGCCAAAGTATAAAAGTATTCAAAACTTCATAAAAGAGAAATGAAGATCTTTTGCTCTCCATAGGAATTTGAGAAAATAAAAGAAACGGGACCTTCTTAAAAAAGAATTCCTCCAAGAAACTATAATATGAGACCCACGTATTATGGAAAATCTTGAAAACATAAAAAATCTTATATCCCAAAGAGGTATCATAAAAATTCTAATTCCAAAAGACCTAAGTTCAATCAAATAAAAAGATTTTTTGTTACAAATGCAGGAAGGAAGGACATTATGCCAATAGGTATCTGCAAAAAGGAATCCATGAGATAAATGAAGAAGAATATTCTTCATATTCATCTTACATTTCTGACTTTCAATTACAAATGAAACATATTAAAATTTTTCAAGTTAATATTCCTTAAACGAGGTGTCACACCCCACCCCAAAAGTCAATCTATTGGACCAAGTGGAGATGTGACTACTTAGGCATTCTACGTGAATCTCTTCGCGAAATAGCACACAGAATGTCTAATAAGCCGAATAAACACAATCAACAAGCTAAACGTGAAATGAGAACTCAATTGAAAATACAAATACTTCATTGATAATGGATAAAAGAGTACATTTAACACAAGTACAAATTTCCTTCAACTGAAAACATATATAATTTCAGAACACTAGTTTGACTCTCCTCGCCTAGCTTCTACATGATATGCGAGTTGAAGATGGCCACTACCAAGATGATGTGATTTAAGTATGACATAATAGGCGATCAAAACAACAAGTCAAATGATGATTGTCCTTCGCTACCTAGGGGGGGAGGGGGGAAAAATAAATCAAAACATTTGAAAGGTTAGACAAAAATGTCTAGTGAGTGGGGTCTTTTACCAACACATTTAATAAGCCAAATTCTGCCATAATGAGTTGTAACTCATTTCGCCAAATCATGTGATGTAAATAATTATGTCTTTCAATAATAAAACATTGAGCCCAAATCAAATCATCCCAACGCGTTAGGTGATCAACACAATCCAATAATTTCATTAATAACTATTTATAAATCATATGGAAAACATTTCTTTCCAAATAATTCATAATAGCTCATATGTCATAAGCATGCATCTCACATAATGCATCATTTAAATCATATCGCATAGCTGCTCTATGTGCAATTACATCATTGTACTCGTTCCTCAACTCAAGCGTTTACCACACTCTTTTGTTGTGTTGCAGCTGTGCGAAGTAAGCTCAATGCAACAGCAACACCATCAATTCCATCACACATAATGTGTCTTCCAATGCCAGATCATATAGTAAGTAAAAGGCATCTCATACCAAATTACAAAGCAAGTATGAGGCATCTTATTCTAGGTCACACATCAAGAATAGGGCATCTTATCCTAGATCACATAACAAGGATAAGGCATCCCACACAAGAACACACAACAAGTGTAAGACATCTCATCACATAGATGATTGAAATTGAGACATGTACAGAGGAATTACAGATCAAATTCTACTCTAATTGCATCTAAACAATTTAGAAATTAACATACATATAAAACCCTAATTAAACAAAAATAGGGTTAATATGAAACATACCTTTTTGAAGAATTCCCAATCCTCATAACCTTCTCATGAACATGAACTCGAGACCACATTAGAGTTTACCCGCTAATCTTCAGACTTAGAACTGGGTTGTGGGATCCGATTAGAAGAGAGAATTAAGAGAGATATATGGAAATTGGAGTAGAATTATTTAGGGTTGAGATAGAGAGAAAACGAATTTGGTGTAATTTGAAAAATAATAAAATTTGTCAAAATTTCAAAAGTTCTCAAATACTTGAAAATGGGCATTTAAATAACCTAATTACATGCAAAAATGTAATTAGCATACCAAATCTCAACGCCTAACATTCCACTAATCATTATTGGAACTTAGTGGGCTAGGTGTCTACATCTCATGTAGTCACTTATCCCACTAAGTGTTAGTAGGATTATCCAACAAAATGTTGGATTTTTCCACTAACTTTGGTCCAAGGGCAATATGGTCATTTCATCATTTAAGTCAAAGTCAAACTTTCACCTTTTCAAGTCAAAAGTCAACATTTTGACTTTTTACCATTTTGTTCATCTTGAATAATTTCAACCTCTTGAGCATGAATCCGTATTCATTTTTCTAAATTTTAAATTACATTTGAATATAAAACCGATCAAAATTTGACTTTACAAAGTCAAAAGCCCGCATTTTAACTTCTTACAACTTTGACCATTTCTATCAATTTCGAGCTTCCGAATATGAATCCATATTCATATTCTTAATATTTAAATAACATTTAAACATAAAGCTCTCAAACTTATAACTGACGGCTATATCACAAATATTTATCGGTTTCTCTCTCTTTATCTAATTTAAACAATTTGAATTAATTCAACATATTATTCTAAGTTAATTCCATGTGAGATAGCAAGGGAACCTAATGGATTTATAGATCATAAGCTCCAACAATCCAAGATTAACTGGCTAAACCCATTTAGACCAAGTTAATCAACATTTGTTAACTAATGGGTCATTCCACTAAAATCCCGTAGTTGCACTCCCCTCACTATAGATATATTTGTGTCCATCTGATATAACCATGATCGGTAAGTTAATCCTTCACAAGTTGTTCGTAACATTGGTTGGTTCAAAATACCATTTTACCCCCGATACTACATCTTGCTCCTTAAGTCCCACTGATCCAGTGTTGAACAATTAGTTTACGGTCCAACCTAGAAATTGAATCCCTCTAGGGCCAATGAGAGGGTAAGGGCGCGGATTCAGTCCTTAACGGGTAGGAGTGAATTTCTCTTTCAACCTAGGTCCTTAGCCATCCATCCAATCTTACCCTTGAAATGAGAGGCTTATTGGATCAATGCTGCTGATCAGCTGCCCTCACCTATGCAAATCTAAGGATAATTATGTTTGAACAGAAGTTAATAGTTAGCTCAAGATTAAGATTAAGTTGCCTAGGTCATCAATAATCAAAATAGTCAGTTTTATATAGTCAACGATATTATAACTTAAAAGCGATTATTTCATGGTTCTAGTCTTATGTAAACTTTTTATATAGGATCCCCCCACTTCCATGTCTCTACATGAACGATTCAAAATCACATCGTTTGTACTAACTTCAAAGCAAGTTGCATCCATAGTGTTCCCAAAATAAGACGTCTAACCTTATTCATACACTCTAGACCGTTTGAGTTATATACTCAAACGTGATCCACGTTTATGTCTCTACATAAAGTTCAAGTCTACACTAGATAGCCTTGAAATCTTAGTTTTTTGGATTCAAGATTATAGTATTCTATTTTCACTAATAAGTCTTCAATAACCACTTTATTGAATATAATATAATTCAAAATACAAACTACGAGTTTTAGGACATAAAATCCAACAATAAGGTACCAAAGATCATCTCATCACATCATTCCAGTTCATTTCAAACTCAATTCATTTGTCAATCAAATACATATAAGAAATTGAGAATGTAAAAGGAATCATGTAACTCAGGGATTCAATGGCAATACATTTAAGGATTTAAATACAATAGAAATCCTTTTAGTTTTGAAATATTTTTAGGAAGAAACCACTCACAATCAATTCCCTTCTTCGCCTAACTCCTTAGCCAAGAATTTCCTTGAACTTCCTTGTCAAATTCAAGCTCGTGATGGATCTTTGAAAATCTTGAAATTCTCTCAATTCTTTCTTACGTGAGCACAAGGTAAGAGTGATTCCAAAAAATGGTCGGACTTCACCTATTTATAAGTCCTTCCAGTGAGACTTCCCATGCTAGAACGATTACCTCTGCCCGACGGTGAGACTCAGCCAATGTCAAAACATCACGTGTTTTGGTTTTACTCATGTCTATATAAGACTTGTTTAAATAGGTTGTCCATAGGTAGGATGAATATGAATATGATTTATGAAGTATTATATTTCTATGTTTTCGATGATTTTCAAGGAAATAGTTTAGATTTATGTTAGGCAAGATTGATGAGTGTTGTTAGAAGGAGAATGATGTTGGTCGGCTTCACATCGTCATTTCAAGTCTAGTGAGGAGGGGCTTCGAGTTGGGTGTGACAACTAACAACAAGGTCGCATGTTTGCCTTTTTTACTCAAGGCGTCAGTCACTCGATTTGGTTCCCTTCTTTGTGTAAGTTCAAAGTTAAATTCAGCTAGAAATTTCTGTCACATTGCCTATTTCAAAGTCAATTTTGATTGAATAAAGAAGTGACAAGAGGCACTATTATCTGTCTTTACAACGAACGAAGACCCTAACAAATACTATCCTAGGCCCTCAGATAATGGACCATTGTGAGCATTTCTTTTTTAGAAATTATATATTTCTTCTCTGCTGCGTTCAACTTTCGACTTTCATAAGCAATAGGGTGTCGACTCTGCATGAGAACACCCTTTAGAGCAAAGTCATATGCATCAGTTTCAACCTAGCTCAAAAAGTTTTGTCACATCAACAATTCCAAAGATTGGCCTCTCCATCATGGCTTGTTTTAGAACATCAAAGGCAACCTGACATTCTAGGTCCAACTTCGATGGGTGTCTTTCTTCCACGATCGCTTGTAGTAATTGGCTAATCCTAGTAAGGAGTGTGCAATTCTGTGACTGTTGTTGGTACTTTCCAATCTCATATCACCATAATCTCTCATTCTTCTATACCAATTTGTCCACTCTCTATCACATGACCCAAAAAGTTTATCCTTTGCTGCGCGAAGGAACACTTCTCTCGCTTGAAATGTAATTGGTTTAGCCTTAATTTCTGAAAAACCATATGAGGGTGTTCCCTATGTTCTTCCATTATGGAGCTATAGACTACTATGTCGTCCAAGTAAACTACGACAAATATAATTTGTCAAGATATCATGGAAGACCTAGTTTATTAGTGGCAGAAGATTGTAGGGGCATTGTTAAGACAAAAAAAAAACGAGAAATTCAAATGGCTCATACCTCTTGACATATGTTGTCTTTGGCTCGTCTGCTTTGAAAATCCTTACTTAATAGTATCTCGATCGCAAGTCTGGCTTCAAGAAATATTTGGCTCGATGCAAGCGTTCGATTAGGTTAGCGACTATAAAAAGGGGTATTTTTTTGTGAATTGTGAGCTTGTTCAAGGCTCAATAGTTGATGCATAACTGCAAGTTTCTGTCTTTCTTCTTTCAAAAAAGAACTGGGGCCCCACAGGGAGCCTTTTCGGGTCTGATGACTCTTGCACTTAACAACTCTTCCAATTGTTTTCAAAGTTCAATTAACTCTAGAGGTATCATATGATAAACATTCTTGGCAGGCTGCTTCGCTCTCAGTAGAAATTCAATCTCGTGATCAATCATTCTCTACGAGGGTAGAGACTTGGGCAAACTATCGGGCATCACATCTTGATACTTCTCTAAGACACACAGAATATCTTTGAGAACTATCTCTTTTGTGGTTTCCAATGACTCAAGTGGAATAGCCATTAATGCAGATTCATCATGGGAAGACCCTTCTTCAGTTGTAGGGCCGAAACCATTTTTAACCCATTCGAATGGCGAATGTCTATCTCCACAACGGTGGAGGTAGATTCAGTAATCATCAGACACTTGGCCAGGGGCATTTTTATCACTAAATGTTCAAGCACAAATTTCATTTCCAATACAACATCAAACTCATCCATATTCACAATCACAAAATTGACAGGACCGCTCCATCCTTCCAACCTCATCATATTTGTTTCTCAACTATGATGATAGGTAAGGTAGTAGAGTTTATGAATTTCATCTTGCTTGTGTTCTTTTTTCAATGGAGATTCAACCGCCTGGCTTCTGCCTCTGTCATGAAGTTATGAGTTGCACTGAACTCAACCATAGTGCTCTTGGTTGATTTCTGCTTGATTGAGGTGTCAACATACATTAGACCCCTTTTCATTGGCCCATTTGTCTCTCCCACATTTTTCTTAAGAGATGAAAAGAATTTCAAGATCCTCATTCTAAAACTATCACCTTCCTCTATCTGAATTACTTTGCCTTCTACTTGACTTGCCTTGACTTTCGAGTCTCATGTTAAAGACGCCTGAAAGGCATTGAAGGCTATTCCATTTGAACATTCTCTACCCAGATGTGGTCCCTTGCATATGAAATAAAGGGAAGGACGATTATACGAGTTTTGATAATTAGGTACTCGTCATGTATTTCCTGTATTTGGCCTAAAGGGCTTACAATCCCCGCTAGGACGTTTGTCTCCTCCAACAACTTTGAGAGAACTCGAGTGATTATTCATGTTTCCTCTAGATGAGAAATTTTGATGACATCTCACATCTTGAGAGACTCGTCAGACAAATCAAACACGTTCAGCAGTAGCATACGCAGACATGAGGTCTTGAACCCTTTACTCAGACAACTTGGTCTTTGCCTATGGTTTTAGGCTTTCAGCAAAGCAAAAAACTGTCTTTCTCGACATATGATGTATGTCTAACATCAGTCTCACAAATTGTTTCACATACTCTCTAATGTTGCTTGTGTGTTTTAGTTCTTATAATTTTCGTCGAGCTAGCATTTCAATGATTTTGGGAAAAAGATTGTGAGCAAAGTTACTTCTTTAAAGTGTCCCAAGTATATATCTATCATGCAATACCCTTCCTAAATATCAACATAATCGGACCTTCACCATAATTTTGCATATTCAACCTGTTTCGTAGTTGTCAACGTCACTTTTGCTTCTTTTGTGACTATGTTTGTTGTTTTGAACTACTGTTCAAGGTCAAAGATGATGTTCTCCAAGGCTTTAGCATCCCTTGCCCCATATAAGGGCTTGAGTTCAGAAATATCTTTATTCGGTTAACCTAAATGGCTTCTCCTGTTAGCACTTTATTTGCCATCCCTCGTATTGTGAGATTCACCCTCATGCTCACGTCTGTGATCTCATTTCTAATGACATTGAGGGGAGCTAAAAAATATTATGACATGTTGTTTATCATCTCTATGATCGTCTTTTTGGAGCATCTAGCTCACCAACTCGCTCTGTTATATGGGCAACAGAACTCGTCGAACTATCCCCACACTTAATGTTTCCAGTTCTTGTAGTTTTTGCCTCTAGAATGTCAACTCTTGCCAACAACTATGTTTTGGGTAATCCTTCGAGGCGACAGTTCATGGCATCAATAACATCAACTTTCTTAGAAATTTCTTGAATGGAGGTTTCTAAGAAGCGGACTGAGTTAGGAATTTCTACTAGATAGATCATTTGCTCTTCAAGCTTTACCAATCGGTCCACATAGGACTTGGTCATCTATTTCGCTGCAGATATGTTTATGCTTTAACTATTGAGGAGCCAACTTGGCTCTGATACCATTTGTCACAATCACAACATTACAAACACTAGTTGAGTGATTGTGCGGCACTTGCTCTAATCCTCCAGCAAGTAGGTTAGCTGTATGAAAATTGAAATTCACAGACAAACTCGTTATATGATGTAGCCTCCCCTCACATTTTGAGAGAAAATGGTTTTATAAAATGTGAGAGAGAAAGAGCTTGGTAAACATCATTAAAGAAAGCATTTAAGACTGTTAATTGGAAAGAAAGCTTAGATTGCAAAGAGTATAACGATGCTTAGTCGGGGATATGACTAGTGGGTTTCCTCTATAGTACATTTTAAACAATTTAAAATTTGACAGGCTTGCAAATAAAAAATGTGAGCAGTTACTTGCATGAAAAACGACATTGAAATAAAAGTAACAAGCTAAACTAAGCATAAAACATAAACATAAGGTAGTTTGAGGATGTTTTGGGCATAGGCAAACACAACCTTGGACAAGCATGCTCAAGACACATGGTGCCACATCCCACCTATTTATTGTGGGCTACCATATTAAACGTCGTTACCAAATAAGTTTTAAAGAAGTATTAATAAATCTTTTCTGTCATCAATATGGTGAGTGCTACATCTTACGTCTTGGGTTCAATTTCCTGGATTGTTAGTGTTTCTAAAAGAATTAAAGTATAGTTCAAAGTAAGCGGTGAGAGGGTGGTGCTATGTATGTGGCCACACCTATTTTTGTCATTATTTATTAATAAAATATTGTTTAAAAAAAATTACTAACTTCAAAAGTATTAATCCCAAACTTATTAATTGAGCGAAAGACTATGGTATACTATTTGTTGTGGCTAAAGAAAATGAAAGAGACAAGTGAGGTATGGGAATTGGACGAAGAGCTGAAGAAGAATGTGTTCATAATGTCGATATATTGATGTCATCATACTCTAAATTTCCAAGCATTTACTTTAATTCTTTCAACTCCTTTTCTCTTCAATCTCTGCTCAATTCTCTGAAGTCGTCTCTCTCTCTCTCTCCACCTCCCTTCTCAAAAGCAACTGAATTCAACTGCGCATGAACCCGACATTTCTCCTCTCTTCACCTAATGGGAACTCTCTCCTTCCCAATTCCCTCCTCAAAATTCCATCTTTTATCGAATCCCAACCCAGTTTCTCTTTTTACGCACCCTTTTCTTCAATCATCTTTCTCATCTTCTCCATTTCCCCCTCGTAATTTCCCTATTCTTCATTTACGGCGGCGTGTTCTCTGTTCCGCTGCGGCAGCTGGTCGGTCGAATCACGATGACGACCACCATGTTCATGATCACAACCATGGTCACCACCACCACCACCACCATGGTCACCACCACTGTGATCATGATGTTGAATTGTCTGGGCCTCAGAAAGCGGTGATTGAATTTGCTAAAGCCACTAGGTGGACGGACTTGGCTAACTATTTGAGGGAAAGCTTGCAATTATGTTGCTGCTCTATGGCTTTGTTTGTGGCTGCTGCTGTTTGCCCTTATTTGGTGCCCAAGCCCATTGTGAAGCCTTTGCAAATTGCTTTCATTGTCATTGGTTTTCCTTTAGTTGGGGTATGAGTGAATTTGATTCTTGTAATTTAATCACCAATCTCTGAGATGTCTTCTCTTCCTTTGATATATCTAATTTTATGACACTTCTGGCTGTTAGGTCTCCTCGGCACTTGACGCTTTAACTGATATTATTGGTGGAAAAGTGAACATCCATGTACTTATGGCCCTTGCAGCCTTTGCTTCCATCTTTATGGGAAATTCCTTGGAAGGAGGACTACTACTTGCCATGTTTAACTTGTCTCACATTGGTAAGAATTAAAATGCTTGCAAAGCTGAATTACCTATTCTTGTTCTGTGGCTTTTTAACTTTGCAATTTCTATGATGATTGTAGCCGAAGAGTATTTTACAAGTCGTGCGATGATTGATGTCAAAGAGTTGAAGGAAAACTATCCAGACTTTGCCCTTGTTTTAGATACAAATGATGGTGAAGTTCCAAATATTACAGATTTGTCCTACCAAAAGGTGCCTGTCCAAGATGTAGAAGTGGACTCCTATATATTAGTTGGAGCTGGTGAGGTATGTGATTTTAATTTTTTTTCCATTACATCAAAACGTGATCTAGACTCTAGATAGTGTTAGTTAGGCATAATGTCTACCCAAAATACAAAAATTGAAGTTTTTTTTAAGTTTCTATTTTCAAGCTTATGAATATACTTGATGAAGAGGAAGTTCTCAAATCTGACAGTCTGGCTTGTAGTCCTTGTAATTGGATTCTTTTTTGAGAGAAGAGGCATTTTGGAGCTTGCCATACTGATTATGATTGACAGGGCTACTAATTACTCTGTTTTTAAGGAAGTAGTTGATTTTGAGTGATAGCTAAGCCTACCGTGACTGAAACCTTAAATATGGAATGATTATGAGTATGTGCATATCAGGAAAAGAAAGGGTGGGAGCATGCGAAAGGACCCTCATGCTTAACAACTTATCGAAGATTTCTTTATTCTATTCATACTGGTATAGCTATTTAGGAGCCAACATAAAGTATCATGCATCTATTTCTCCACTTTCATTTAAGGATAAGGTGGCTTTATTGGGCTGGGTATGCATATGCCCCTTGGCCACTTTCTTATTCAAGTAGGTTATAAAGTTGGGAGAAAATAGAAATATAGAGGCTGTAAATAGTAATCATTAGTTTGAAGAAAGGAATGTAAGAGACTAAGGGACATAAATGGTTAACTGAAAGCTAGTAATCTTAGAAGGTGCACCATGGTTAACTCAAATGGTCATGGTAGATTTAAGGTAATACAGCAGTGTTTCATCAACTTTCTTGTCTGTTATCTTCTCAGTTTTTTTTAACACCCTTCATGTCTATAAACATCATTATCTAATATCTTCTCTCACTTTTTTTTAACACTCTTCATACTATGCCCATCATATTTCTGCCTACCCCAAGTATTCTAATTTGAAGTACATTTGTTTCTACTTTTTCTAGGCACTGTACATAGCTCCTGAGTCCTGATTATATTATCTGTATATTAAAGTAATATAATATTTAGCATCTCTTGCTGTAATTGTATCCTTTCTAATTGACAAGTTATTGAATGTCAATTATTTTGACAACGAAGAAACAACATGAAGACAATAAGAAAGTACTTAAAAATGTACAATATTTTATTTTTCTAAAGTTGTTTTCAAAATCATGTTTTATGAATTTTCTGAGATTAGAAAGCTTAATTTAGTTTTGTAATTTCCAGATTTTTTAACACAGCCTCCAAGATAAAGCTTCCAAAAAATAACGTAAGGAAATATCCTCTTGACATATGGTATAATCTATAACCTTTATTTCTTGAGACTTCTTTGGTGGGCTTTCAAAGTTGTAGAAATATTATTGTCCAATGCACGGATTATATGAGTAGCTGCACCACACAGTTTGAGTACCTAAATTTCTTATATGTTGTTATAACGTGTTGGAAAAATCATAATGGAAACTTGTATTTTACTAGTTTGTGCCTGTAGATTGTGAAGTTTTCCAAGGTAGTGCTACAGTCACCATTGAGCACCTAACCGGTGAAATCAAACCATTAGAGATTTTGGTTGGAAGCAGAGTTCCTGGTGGTGCAAGAAACTTAGATGGTAGGATAATCGTGAAGGTATGCTCATAAATCATAATTTCTCCTATGTTTTATATAATTTCTTAATATTTAAAGAGAAAGAAAAAACCAGATAATTGTGTTGTAAACTAAGGGATGAGGATTATAAGTTTGAAGAGAAAATTGCTGATAATCAAATGAAAAGCAATTTCATCTAATTATCTATTGATTTTCTTGCAATTTTGATGACAATTTTTCTTTTCCTAGTTTATAACATTTTTATTTTACTTTATTTGATTAACAAAGTAGTTTAGTTGATGTACGAAATGTAAAATACTTTACAACAATGGTATTGAACTCAGAGAAGCCATCTTTCAACACTAGGCAACAAACTGATCCCGGAGGTCTATGGCTGGGCAGGATAACAATTAACTTGAATGTCAAAAAGGTCACAAAATTGCATCAGAAGTTGTGAAGCGAAAAGCATATCGTTTGTCATGTCTTGTCATTAGCATTGATGGTTTCTGTGTAGGGAGGCCACAAGAACACTAAACATACCATAAAAATTATCGACTTCCAAAACCTTTTGCAAAATTTTTCCTGAATGAATAACTTGAAGACATTTAGAAATAAAAGAAAACAAGGACTTGATAACAAAGAAAACCTGGATTTATTAAGCTTCAGAATCTTGTATCGCATCAGGATGAAAGGAGAAGCAATTGAGTTGAAGAAGCACGTACGAAATATCTATGTTTGAGATTCTCTTGCTGAATTGATGGATAATGAAACTACAGTGCCACACCAAGCATCTTTTACTGTAATGCATTTATTTAAAAGTCCAAAAAACGCTTTGGAAAGTTCTACAGGAAAGCACCTTCATGTCCCAATATCTATCCAAAATAGAATACTAGCTTTATCTTTAGTTTTGACGACAAAATTCCTAAAAAAGAGTGCTTTTATTGTAGAGAAGCTAAACCATGGAATATGAGAACTAAATCATGAACAGGAAATGGTAAAATGAGTGTGACTCTTAATTGCCTGTTTTACTTGCAGTGACTTTTCCAGAGGAAAATGTCAAAGCATGTGGCCAACAAAGTTTCTCTATTTCTTGTGTTCCCAATATCCAAGCCAACAATCGTAGTACTTTGAAAGATGAGGTCCTATCTAACCAAATGGGTAGAATTGTTGAATGCTGGTCCTTTTCAAAAAATTCTCTTTTCATTTGTTGGTCATCTTAACTTCCATGGGAGGAACAGACACGACAGGAAAGAAATATTGAGGATGTTAGATAAAATAGCTGGTGCTAAATCAAGCCTTTCTCCTATAGAGAAGTATGCTTCCAAAATCTTGATAAAATTTCGTCCAAAGTTGTATTCTGGAAAGTGACCTGTGACCTAGTGTGAATTAGCATCGATGACATGGCAAGATCAAGCTATTTTAAGCTGGAAATAGCTCACTTTATCCAACTGAGGAGGTTGAATGTTTTTTAATTCATGAAAGAAAAAAAGTGTTGGTGGTGATGGCATGGTCTTTATTAACTTCAGTCTTGAAACCTTCAATCTAACTCTCTTCCTTACCTCTGTTCAAGACCTTTGAAATAAATTGCTGAGACAATCAACCACCAACAGAAATAGAGTTACTAAAATTGGAGTTGGTGCGTTGGCCAAAGTTGGAATGCACGTAGTACTTTGGCTTCATAAATCTCGGTTTGATTCCATAAAAAAACCAACAAAAATAGAATTAGGAAAGGGTTCAAATCTTTTTGCTTCAAGAGTCTAGATCAATAAAATGGAAATCGCTATTTACTTTCCTCAAGGTAAAGATGACCAGCTCTTTCACTCTTAGATGCTTCTCATCCACCACTGTATTGGCCATAATATGAAATCTATTATCGCTCTGTTGGATTCAGTCTCCGTGTACAAAGGGCCAGTATTAGATTCAACAGGTTTGACTCTTATAGCTAGAACTTTAGTCTGAAGTTTATAAATGCTGGTAAGCAAGCTTACTGGGTTGAAACTCATTTCCAGTCAAACAAAGGAAATCTTTTAACCGTTCCTTACCTGGTCTAGAGAAATCAGAAGGATCTTTCATCTTTGAAAGATATTTTTTGAAAGCATTTTGTGTAGATGGACAACCTACATTTATTTGTTGCTCGTTTCCTTCTGTTGGTTGAAATCTGAAAGTACAAATTATTCTACTTCTATATCGGTTTTGCTAGCTTACCCAGTTAAGTTTGAACCTTGATCCAGGCAACAAAGACCTGGAAAGAGTCAACTCTGAGTCGTATAGTGAACTTGACTGAAGAGGCACAACTAAATAAACCAAGACTTCAGAGGTGGCTCGATGAATTTGGTGAACATTATAGCAAAGCAGTTGTAGTATTGGCCACTGCTATTGCCCTCGTTGGTCCAATATTATTCAAGTGGCCATTTATTGGTACTTCAGGTAATCATAAAAATTTACAAACAATGCATGAAATCATTTAGTGCAAACTTGGGTGCATGTCTAGCTGCACCTATATCCATACATCTCACTCTCATCACACCCGAAAAAAGAGAATTAGAATATTTAAAGAAAGTTGTAAGAAGAATTTGCCATGTGTAGCAAACTATGATTGGACTATTTGGTGAGATGCACTAATATGGGTGTTGCCTAGGATGCACATAAGTAATTTTTTATCTTTCTTACTAAATGAAATTGCTAGTAGCTATAACCCTGTAGGTCTTATATTATTATACAGTTTTAAAATGGATATTTATTCCTTTAAAACTGCAAGGTGCTTCTTAATAGAAAAAGTAGATAAAATAGTACATAAATAAAAATAAAGGCTTATCAATTGGATCGGGAGTATTAGTTACAAATTAAAATACTCTAACTCACCAGAGGATGTCAAGTTTTACAAGAGGAGAATGGTTTTTTAAAAAATTTATTTATTTATTTATTGACATTGCTATTGTAAAGTGAACAATGGGATTTCCATCCTTACCCCAAGGACTAATCATGTCTAAACCTTCGTGTTCATCTATCATTTTGGTACCAGAGTATCTTCAGTATGGTATGAAGTATCTAAGACAGTTGCATGTTGCATACTATTGGTAAGAATGTCATTGGGGTAGTTAGAAATATTCTTAGAATAATAGAAGTATTGTAGTAATTAGCTAGGAGTTGACTATAGAAGTGGGAGAAAATGAAGGTTGGCATGAATTTAGCTGGTTTTGGCTTGATTGTAAACTTGAGTGTGCTCAAGAGAAGAGAAAGGGTCCCAGAGTTTTCCATCTGTATTTCCTTTATTGTCAATTTTCAATTTCTATAGTAGAGGAATACCACTTAACAAGGAACAATTTCTAAGTTTGGAGACAGCATGAAAGCTCTTTCGATATGTGAGCTAATGGAAAGGTGGTTAGTTATGGATGGCTGAGAGCAAGAAGAGCACTTTTGAAAGCGTTCAATTATGTCTGTTCAAACTTTCCTGTCATAGATGCAGCTATCAACTTTTGACAAAATTATTATCAACTTCAAGATGATTTCAAAAAGTGGACTCAAGTTTTGCAATTTTCTCTCATTCTGTTGGCTCAATAAAATAAAATAAAATAAAATTTATGACATCTCTTACTTGGAGCTTTCCGTCATAGTATGTGGTACAGATAGTCTTATGTGAATTATTATTCGAAGGATATTTTTAGATTCACTTAACCTAACCTAACTTAGCACTTGTGAACATCTGCTAACCCTTAATTGTAGATTTTGTTTAAAGCTCAGAAGGTGAATCTCTTGCATTTCCGCAGTTCTTCATTCCCTCTTATCATTTCCTTTTCTATCTTACATGTCTCCATTTACTTTTCTATTTTTTGGGTCAAAGAAACATTTCCATTTACTTTTCTCAATTGTAATTTGTTGTGTTTTTATTCTTTGATTGTATGTTATTTCATCTGGTATGATGCCTACTTAATGCTGCTGTAGCTTGTAGAGGATCGGTTTACAGAGCTCTAGGCCTCATGGTGGCAGCATCACCTTGTGCTTTGGCTGTTGCACCATTGGCTTATGCCATTGCAATAAGTTCCTGTGCAAGAAAGGTATAAATAAATCAATTTTCATAGAAAAATCCTTATTATTTTCATTTTATGTCATAAAGATACATGCACTGGCAGCCAACATGAGCTTAGGACAAGAGGTCCCGGGTTCAAATCCCCCCTCCCCCAAGTTATATTTAAAAATACCTTTTTAAAAAGATACATGCACCGGTGCATTTAGTATAGGCCCTAGCCGCCTCCTCAACTTTATCCTCTTTATATTATTTATATAACTGAAATAATACCAATATTAGAAGATAGCCTAGTGGTAAAACTGCCTCCCAACCATCTCTAGACCCAGGTTAAATTTCACTCTTTACATTTTTTTTCAGATTATTTTTATTAAATTATAAGGCGCAACAAAATTTTTGGATCCGTCACTGGATACATGCGTTATGGAATTCTATAAGTCGAATGATACTTCCTTTTTAATATTTCTTGTGTTCTACCAATCTACTTTGTTCTTTCGGTTCCATTTTCTTTCTTACTACAAAAGACTATCTACCTTTGAACATATGGTATTTAATATTCTTAATTTTCAATCTTTTCGTTTGTCCAAAAATAAAAAATCTATCCACTTACAGTTTTTTATTTAAACTTGTAGCTTTAATTTTTTCCCCTTAATGATTTATTCACATTGGAGAAAGAAAAGTAAGAAATATGTTTTACTAATTTGGTTGTGGTGGAAAAACAGTTTTCATGTTTTTGATTAAAAGTATTAAGTATATTAATTTTTCAAGCGCATTAGCCAAAAACATTTTCATTAGATATTGGGATTGGAAGGATCAAAAGTCAAATATATGTTGAAAGGTGTTATGTCTTGCTTCACTGATAGATAGTTTTGGATTGGAACAATGAATGGGTTGTGGTTAAAACTAGCGAAGACTTGGTTGTAAGAATAGTTTTGGATTGGAACGTGCAGATTTTGCTTTCAAAGCTCCAATAATTCTTCATTCTTTTTGGAAAAATGGAGCGCTATGTTACAACCATTCGTGATGACCACTCTTTTGTTTTCCATTTAATCCACAGGGGATATTGTTGAAAGGTGGACGTGTATTAGATGCTTTAGCTGCTTGTCACACTATAGCATTTGATAAAACTGGGACGTTAACCACTGGAGGCCTTTTTTTCAAAGCGATTGAACCAATTTACGGACATGAGGTAGGAGAAAACAAACCAGAGTTTGGTTCATGTTGCATTCCCTGCTGTGAAGAAGAAGCTCTTGCTGTAGCAGCTGCAATGGAGAAGGGTACTACTCACCCCATTGGGAGGTACTTGTTGAAGAGAATATTTCTTTGACCGTTGTTACACTTTTTTTGTTTTTGTTCCTTCAGCCTAAAAAGGTCTAGCTGGATTTTATTGGAAATCCTCATTTTTAATTATATATTTGTTTATTAGCCTAATGGGTTTAGGGGCTGGAGATGTCATCACCAGTTGTAGGATATGTCATAAACGTGCAGGTCAAATGCTCGGAAATTTTCTACTACGAGAATATTTTTATTATAATTTTTTTTTCGTAAACTGCGAGTAATATTTAGCCAGTTCTCCACTCTGTTTTATTTTGGTGCCAGTAAATAAGTGAGCTGGCTAAATATTGATGTTATAATTATGGAATGGTTTAGACTTTTAGACTAACGGCCTTGCCCCCTAGCTTTCCCAGAGCAGGTCTCACTGTATAAGTATTGATTTATTTTATGATTCACGTACCCACATATTCTTCTTTTGCTATTTTCCTTTCAGAGCTGTGGTCGACCATAGTATGGGAAAAGACCTCCCTTCCTTTTCTGTGCAGAGTTTGGAATATTTTCCGGGTAGAGGACTTGTCGCAAATCTGCATGGTAGTGAGGTAATGATTCATAATTACAAAACATACAAGTATGTGCTTGTCATTTGCTTCTTGTCCATCCATAAAACCAACATTATCTATTATTCCTCCTGTTAGTTATTCTGATGCAAGTCCTGACTTCATGATTACGGTGTAGTGTAGAGTTAGATGCATTCATCAAATAAACACAATTAATATTTGCTTCTGCCCATACGCTATCATCTAACTCGTCCTTTCGAACTTTGATACATCTTTGCACGATATTCTTCCTAAATCCTAAACGCAACAACAATTCTGCAAAGAAACAAAGCATATACAATATAAAGCATTCAGAAAATTAGCTAGTAATACAGGGGACCAGATATTCATGCAAGGTGTCCGTTTGATTGTAATTACTGTCTTTTTTACAGTATTGATGTAGTCTAAGTACCCTCAAGGAGTAATCTTTCAAGAATCAAGTTTGTGAATATTTTATTAGAATGATAATATGTTTCACACAAGAGGGGAAAATCTCATATTTATAGAGTTTATTATAAGCGGGGTAAGGAGGAAATTAACTTAGAATAACCCTATTCTTTCTACATCATAGTAATCACCTTGTATTTGTCTTGATTTATTAGTCAGGTGGGAAACTATTGAAAGCATCTCTTGGTTCCTTAGATTTCATCACTTCATGCTACAAATCTGGAACCAAATCAAAAGAGATCAAAGAAGCTGCAAACACATCTTCATATGGACGTGCGTTTGTTCATGCTGCTCTTGCGGTTGATGGGAAGGTAGGATTAAAATTTTATAAAAGCGCCAGGTTTCACTTTCTGTTTATTCTTTACGTTTTTAGTATGGCTAGATATTAATCTAGTATTTTGTTTTTCTCATCTAGTAATGTTTACCCTATTTGGAACTAGGATACTTCCTATCACATGGTTTCTGCAATGAGCCTGCATGCTATGATTGGTTCCTGTTAACTAAGTACGTTTCTTGAGGTTTAATTTAAGAATAGAAATTTGTTGTTTGAATAGTATGGCTCTATGTATTATTCCAAGTGTACTTTAAAGAAAAAAATTATTCTTTTTTCTTGTATTTTGAGCATTAGCCTTCCTTTAAAAAAAATAGTCCTTTGCTTCCTGTCTAAAAAGAAATCTTGTAGCCTATAGATTGTGCTACCCTTCTTTCTGTACATTTAGTCATGAGACTGGATTGAGTTTTTATTATGGTAAGATTGGTTGGATTTTATAATTGTGTATTGATGGAGTTGTACATATTTAGTATTGAAGAAATGGTAGCCCATAGAAAATAATGTTTTTTAAATGCCACGTCTCTATTGTCATTCAATTTCGGCAGTTTTTTTCTAGGGATTTGGTTGAAAATTTTGGTACCTTGGAAGTCAAACTGAAACTTCAGAATACTAGAGACGAAATTGAAAAATGGGATCTATTTTAAGTAGTGAAGGATCTAGCAGTTGATTGTATCTAATCGTTCCAACTTCAATGGTGCAATGGTGCAGGTAACACTTATTCATCTTGAGGATCGACCTCATCCTGGAGTTTCAAGTGTAATATCTGAATTAACAGATAGAGCAAGACTTCATGTAATGATGTTGACTGGAGATCATGAGTCAAGTGCACGAAGAGTCGCAAATGCAGTAGGCATCAAGGAAGTCCACTTCAGTCTAAAGCCTGAAGATAAACTTAGTCACGTGAGAAGCATCTCTAGGAAGAATGGTTAGCTTTTGCTTTCCCCCTTTTCCTCGTTCTCGATTGACTTAATTATTCAGTGTTAACAGACCGTATACTTGTTCCTAGCTTATAGTTGGAATTGATTTTCCTTTGCTTTCTGAATTTATTTATTTATTTTTGTCTCGTTTGCTGTTGACCATACAGGAGGAGGACTAATTATGGTTGGTGAAGGGATTAATGATGCACCAGCACTTGCTGCTGCTACCGTAGGCATAGTGCTTGCTCAACGTGCTAGTGCAACTGCTATAGCTGTGGCAGACGTTCTATTGCTGCGGGATAACATATCTGGTGTACCATTCTGTATTGCCAAGTCTCGCCAGACAACTGCTCTTGTAATTTTAAGACAACCATAATGCTCCGATAATTTTTCCATTAATCGTCACTAGTGCTTATTACCTACTTATTTGCTTGCAGGTTAAACAGAATGCTAGTCTTGCCTTGTTTTTTATATTTGTGGCTTCTTTTCCTGCTGTTTTAGGGTTTCTTCCCTTATGGTTAACGGTATGGAAATTTTGCTTCTTTTTTCTTTCTATTGTTTTCTTTTTATACGTTGTCATGGATGTATGTTCATTTACAAGAGCCTAGCAAATGGTATATCCGCGCAGGTACTTCTACACGAAGGTGGTACGCTTCTAGTTTGTCTCAATTCCATACGCGCTCTGAATAATCCTAGTTGGTCCTGGGGGCAAGACTTGAAGCAATTGCTAATGGAGTTGAAATTTAAGGGCTCGCAGCCAAGGCTTGATACCAGCTCTACCACTGTACAATCTACCCCTGTATAGCTGCCCGTTTATAGCTCTTTTATCTCTCTCACATTAGGCCACATTACAAAAATAAACTAAAATATTTATAAAATATAGCAAAAGTTGAGATTTTGAGATATTTTAAAGGGTTTTGTTTAGCATAATTTCTGCACTTAAATCTTATATCCAAACAAGAAAAAGGTGGTCCAAGATCTAGAAATTGGGAGCTTTGAGTTGGGGTCTAAAACGGAAGAAGATTCTTCTCCCAGTATCCTTTCCTCTGAGTTGATATCCTAATCAATTACTATCAATAAAAAGCAGGCTAGATGAATATATATCCAACTACCATACGCAGAAGGACAGTGGAAATGATGTGATTTATGGCTTCACTGTTCTTATAGGTTAATATAGAAAGCAAACCAAGGGGGAACCCCCACCTCATTTTTGGATATTTTGTCATGGATCATTGAAGACCATTATCTTTTGTTTTTTGTTTTTTCTCTTTTAGTACTAGAATCTTCCAGTAAGAACCTTTTCAAAATATCTTGAAACTAAAATACCCTAAAATTCAGTAAATCAAACAAAATATAGTGCTTCTTATACAAGGGTGTGTTTGGTCCAAGGAGATGGAGAGTAGGTGTTAAACACCGGTCCTTGTATGGATCAAGGAGTTCATGAATCTCACTTTTAAAACACAACAATCTTTAACTTACTCCAAATACTCGGTAGATGATTTGCATTCACTTCAAATGTTTTATGGCTTAAGTCCTCTCTAAAAATCTTATATTTCAAAATTTGATGTGAAACGTACAATACATTCGTCATCCACTTTTTTAGGTATACGAAGTAGTATTTAAACATGATTAGCATTCTTTGCACGTAAATTCTTGTACAAGTGAAAACACAGTTGTTTGTAACTTAATTACTTCCTTGATTTCGTTAGCTTTTTAAGTTTATGGTGGCACTAAACCTAATAAATAATTAAGAAACGAAAATGATCATGGCCAATTAATTACGTTTATTGGTGCACAAGTTCACAGTCCAGTTGTCATGTTCATTATTGGCCAATTTTATTCACTTGCAGCGATGACTCAAGCAAGTGGGAAAAACAAAGAAAGAAGCACCCAAAAATGATTTCTCTCTCTTTGAAATAATGGCTCAACTTAGATTATACGTTTGTGTTAAAATCAAAGTTGGAACTTTGAGTAACATTTTGGATTGTATTTCTAGTTCACACTATTTGGCAATTTGACCATTAGATAAAGTTAACACGTTAGATGTTAATACGATAGAAATTAGTTTGTGTTTGAGTGGAGAGTGGTAAGATTAAGTTTCTTGATGGAGATTAGAAATGAAAAAGGAGGAAAAGGTTGAGTGAGGTTATTCAATAAATTTGAAAAATATAGATAGAGGCTAAAATGAAGTTTCTTTATCGTAAATCTTAGATGCAAGTTGGTTGCTATTTTTCCTGCTCCACCTTGTGTCATCCTTTAATTGGTTCTTTTGTTTTTATTTTTCTAATAAAAAATATCATTAACGCCGGTTAACTTTAGATTTAGTTTTTTTTCTTTTCTTTTCTTTTTCTTTACTTACTTCCTTCTTTACCTTTATTTTTAAAATATTTTTTAGCTTTATGTCTTCATTTTCTTTTATTTTTTTACCTTATATATATATTGTTTCTTTTAAAAATATAACAAATGGCCAAATTATTTACACCCTATAAACCAATTCTTTGCTACACTATTAGGTTTGATTCGTTTAGATTTGATTGTTTAAATTTGAAAACTAAATCTAAAAAAAAAAATTAGGATTTTTTGTACACGATTGTTTAAATTGGGCTATTTTTGGATTTGACTATCCAATATCCAACAATTTTTTTAACATGAGCCAACCAAATAACCGTTTTAAAAAAATAATAAAAATTACAGAAAAAAAAGAAAAAGACGATAAAGAGAAAAAAAACCGAGAAGAAAAACGATAAAAAGGAATTGCAAACTTAAATATTTTTAAAAATAACCAGCTTTGACTTTTTCATTTTATTATACTAGCAGTAAATATTTTTGCTCATTTATTATATATATGAAAATTAAACTTATACATTGTTGTTTATTAATTTTTATTTTTATATTTTCAATATTATTTCTTTCTTTTTATTCCTTATTTATTTTCTTTTTATTATTCTTAATTTTTTTTTTTTTTGAAATGCTTTTCCAGATTTTATTTTCCATCATTTCTTTATTTCTTTAATTTTTTACATTATACATTTCTTTTTTTTTATTAATTTTCGATTTTTTTTTCTTTTTCAGATTTTTAATTTAAGAGATAATTCAAAACATTTTTTCAATCAATTGTACATCTAGGTGCACATTATTTATCCTATACTTTTATTGTCTTTCTAACACTATCGATTAAATAATGAATTCAATTCGTTACAAAAACTAGAAGTTAACGCACATTGGTAAATTTTTGAATAGTTTTTTTTTTGTATCTTTTAAATTTAACAATTAGGATAGAGAAATTCAAACTACAGACATTATAGCTATTAGTACATTTAAATGCAAGTTGAATTTAGTTCTTGTTAGCAAATTCTTTAACAGTAAATATTGAATTATAGATAAACATTGAACAAGAATATAATTATATATATCATTGAACAAAATATTCTTTATACTCAAACATAATTATATCAAATTATCTCATATAAATATGATTTATATATAATTATCTATAAAATAATTCAAAATAACCTTGAATAAAAATAATTATATCGAATCGATCAATCAGTTGGTTGAATTTTTGTTCCCAAATGCTAACGTTTCTTGAAAAAAAAAATTAATAAACAATGGATTAATTACCAAAAAATTGTTATTTCTAAAACTATTTACGAGAATAGTATAGTTTCAAAACTATTGGCAAAAGTATAGTTATTTTTTTTCTAGCCTTGAGCAAGTCGTCCAATTCCTACTCTTTCTCTAACTCTTTTTTTTCCTCTTCTAAGACTCGCACAATGTTTTTTTTTTTTTTTTCTTTTTCTTTTCTATATATTTTTTTTATAAATTTTATTGCTTCTCTTTTTTTAAAAAAATTGTTTGTAGACATTTTTCTTCTTCTTTTTTTTTTTTTAATTTATTTTTCTTAAAATTTTCATATAATTTTAAATTAATTTTTCTTAAAAACTAAATTCTACTCATTTAAACAAATTCAAATTTTAGAAATATTTTAAATAATTGGTAAAATAAATTAACAAACACCGGATAATGTTAATATTTAAATAATAAGTTGGGATATTCTAAACCAAATTAAAATTTTCTTTTAAACAATACCAAATTTCAAGAGTGGACTTTTTGTATAATTAAAAGAAACACACACATGAATAATAATGTTAATAAATATTTTTCTTTAAAATTATGAATTTCAAATGTAGAGTATTGGTATAACTTGACAAAATAAATACCTCATAATAAATACAACAAATAATAATGTTAATAATTCTCTTAGAATTTTGTTAAAATATTTTGGTATTCTAAACAAAAGTAATATTTTAAACTTGAAGATATGGAAAATCTCCACTTCTTCTATAAAAATCTTATTAATCTCGGCTATATCTTCGCACTACCAGGTATATTATTTATTTTTGTTAAATTCATTTTTTCTAAATTATTTAGATATATTTTGACTATATTTTTACATTTTATATTTGTAGATTTTGTGGCGGTTCAAAAAAAAGACGAACAAGTCTATTTTTCTCTTTTTATGTCCTATATTTATAACAAACAATATTATATTCTCTTGTTATTTACTTTTTGTGTAGTTTCTTTGTCTTGGATTAACAACCGAAAAAAATTGAAAAACAATAGTAGAACCGCCCTTCAATTTGTAAGTTTTTTTTTATCAACGGAATCAATTGTATTAGTGTTTTATTCTAAAAATTATTTTTTTGTTGTTTAAAATGTTTGATGATTTTTTTTTTTTTTTTTTGAAGAAGAAGAAACTGGACCCTTCCAACTAGGCAAAGCCTAGAATGGGGTCATTATCTATTAACATAGAGATAGGTTACAAGGTTGAAGGCTAGAGGAAAACCTAAAACAACTTAATCTAACAAAGCTCTAAAGTTATTAAGAGAAATGGGAGAAGAATCATACTGCTTACAAGAGGTATGAGTCTTGACCAAACTCCGATTAAATTACAAATATTTTCCCACAAGTTGACAATGGAGTTTGATTTAAAATGTTTGATGATTATATGTATGATATGTTCTAAAAATTATTTTTTTGTTGTTTAAAATGTTTGATGATTATATGTATGATATGTGTATTCTTCTTTGCACTACATATCCGGTCCCCAACCCTATTTCGCTTAAAATATGATTCTTTATGAATTTGAAAATTTGACAATGTGGAACTTGGAAAATAATAAAATTGGATGTTAATCTTGCAAACGGTCAAAATTAGAAATTATAAGTTTTTGTCTCTCTAACTACTGTTATCGCTAGAGGTTATCTATTAGTTATAGTTTTCAACTAACAAAAAAATAATAATAAAACTAAATAAACAAATAAAATCATTTAAAATGATTTTTCCCTGGATTTCTTTTACTTTGCAATATTGGATCTTATTCCGTGTTAGTATATGTACTTTTTAAATATTAAATTTTATCTCTATACAACCAATAAACCAAATATAGGCATATTTTGTTTTTAATTTTAGTCTGATATTTTTAATTTTTGCGAAATGCTATATTAAATCTGTTTAGTTATTTGAAGTTAACTTTTACTGATTTATTTAAAATAATCAAAATAATTTTCTTGAAACAACGTTAGGTGAATAAGATTCCAAAAAACATATAATAAAACTGTTAGTAATTAATATATATATAAGTTATTATATATGTTATTGATTTACACATTCTTCTTGTTTTAGAAATATAAATGGAAGGTTGAATCTCCAAAAATTTTGTAAAATAAATTTAAATGTAAATTTATGCTTTATTAATTTCAATATTGTAATTTTATTTTATTTATTAAACTGATCAAATAATTTTTTTTAAAAAAATCACATTCTTTCCTCTTAAAAAAATAAAAGAAAAAGGAACAACAATAAATATAAATTGTCAATAGAAAGGAGAAACTTTAGGAACAATTTACCAATATTCCTTTGAAACTATGAGTCTTGTCAAAATTTAACAAATAAATAAATAATACTATACACTTTTAACGAAAAAATCTACTACACTCGATCATTTATAAACATACTTACTTATAATTTTATTCTTCTATATAACTTATATTGTTATGTTAAATACTTAGAATCAACACGACGGTTGTTTGTGCATCTTTTTTCATGAGATTTTCCTAATTAGAAAAATATCAATTAGAATAACTAAATGCATCTACTCTTAAATCAAGTGAATGGCATTATTTTGATACCTGTGTGAAGGTAATTATGTTATGATTTGATGTGGATGAAGCTTTGTTTGACTTCACATTTGGTTTATGTCTTCTCCTTTCAAATGAATCTTTCAATCGATTATGATCAAGACGACCAACGGTAAGCTTTCTCTTAATTCCACCTGCTCCTGCTACTTCACATTTGGTTTATGTCTTCTACCTTATATTACAACATAAGTGATTATAACGCTTGCCAATTGACTCTTTAATTGCACTTACCTTATATGTTTGGCAATTGTCAAATTCACTTGAAGCTCTAGCCTCTTTTGTCCAACTCTTCAAAATATATGAAGTAGGAACTCTATTCACATTTTTGTCTCAAGCACTTTAAGCGCGTGGGTACATAAAATATCCATAAAAGTGAATTTCATACAACTGCAACTAATGGTTTGTGTTGAAGCCTCATATTTAACCAACCATTGATGTGATCTTCCGAAAGTTGCCACCTTAAACTCTGATATATCATCCAACTTACCACTCTTGGAGAGGTTACATGAAAGAGTATCTACATACTATCTTTCAAACAATTTAAAGATCTCTAGTGCATATATTTTTTATGCATGTTGTAACATCTCTGAACTTATTAGGAAGGTTGGTGTTGTTTGGTTCATCTTGAAATCTGACTTCAATTCTTCGTATATATATTTGATCATCTAAAACTCTTTCGTAATGTTCAAGAAAACGCAAAATATCATGACTTAGCTATAAATATTTTTCCAATAAACTATTTATACTTTCACTCCATTGTGTTCTTTTCATATCAGTTGTAAAAGTATGTCTCTCATATACCATCGCCCATTTTTCTTGCAACTTAAACAAATCTGTCAACCACTTATCATCTTTAAGATTATAAATGTCCAATCTAACATTTGTTGTCATGCTAACAACCAATCATCTTTATCGCCATAATCATAAGCACAACTAAAGTCATGAACGAGCTGGTTTGATGGGTGAAACACGACTTAAATTTTTAGCTGCATTTTGAAAAATATGCCAAACACTTGATCAATATTGAGCTTCAGGAAAAACTTTGCTTATTGCTCTAGCCATAGCTGCGGATTGATCTATAAGAATTGCCTTTCGTTGCGTTTTAGACATTGCCCCAAGAAATGTTTCAAACAACCATTTAAATGATTTTATAGTTTCTATCATAAAGTAAAGTTGAACCAAACAGCATTGATTGCTTATGATGATTGACTCCAATAAATGGGGCAAATGGTCGACCAAGCTCATTTGAACGATAGGTAGTGTCAAAACAAATAATTTCTCCAAAAAGCCTGTATTCATAAAAAGAACGTGCATCTGTCCAAAATATGTTAAGTGATCATGTCATCTTCATCGAGTTGCAATGCATAAAAAAAAGGAAGAACTTCCCACTTGTCTCTTTTGAAAATATTGCAACAAAACCTTGGCCCGTTTGATAACATTCCTCTTTCCCGTTTTCAGTTTCTGTTTCTAATTTTTTAAGAAACAAATTTGTTTGGTAAATTTTCATGTTTCTTGTTCTCAAAACAATTCGAAATGTTTCTATTTTAACTAAGAATTGGTGGGAACAAAAAAAAAACAAGTTTCTCTTGTTTCGTTCTCAATTTTTTTCTCTTTGTTCCTCTTTTCCTTTTCCGCTCATCTTCTCCCTTCTCAGTTTTGTCTTCTCTCTGGCTAGGCATTCTCCCTTCTCTGTTTCCTCTTCTTTCCATCTAGGTGTTCTCTGTTCTCCAGCTTTTTCTTCTCCCCGACTAGCTAGGCGTTCTTCGTTCTTTGCCTTTGTCTTCTCTCCAATTTCATCTTATGTACAACTTCGTTCCTCTTCTCTCTTCTTCATTCCTATCCAACTCTCCATTCCTCCTCTCTCTTCTCCGGCTACATCTCTGTTCTTCGGTTAGGCGTTCCTCTCCGGCTTTTCGTTCTTCTTTTTTCTTCTCCAGCTCTCCATTCTTCTTTCACCTACGTTTTCCAGCTAAATTATGTATTTTTTTCTCTATTTCTTGATTCTCCAGCAAGTCAAACATGGCTCTATCTCCTACCGATCTCCATCTCCTTTAAAATTAGAGTTTCCATCACATGCGTATTGTTTTTGTTTATGCATTTTTTCTTTTTCTTTTTTCTTTGATGATGGATTGATTTAAAGCAAATCTAGAGGTTACCCACCCTTGAATTAGAGGTACAATTGAATCCGAGGGTAGGTGAAGAAAATTAAATTCATTCAAACATCACACATGCAAAGTTAGCTTGAACGGATGAAATTTATCTATAGTGTATTGTTTTCACTAGTGAATTGTCTGCTAAAATCCATCAATTTGTACTGTGTTTGTGTTTGGTGTTGAGAAGCATTTTTTTTACCTACCATTTCTTTCTATAGTGTTATAAATTGTTAATGACAATTCAATTGTGATGAGAATACTAAAGTATTGAGAATAATTTGATTTTGTGGACATTAAAATTAATTAGATGTTTGTTGGATGAATATTTAATTAATTAGAAGATTTAAATTTGTGGTATTTGTTGAGAATTTGATGAAGAGAGAAAAGATTTGATTTTTGGAAAAGATAATATATTATTTTGGGAAGATAAAAATTGATTTGATTGAAGATTTATTTGAGAAAATAGAATGAAGATTTTATTTAATTGAAAAAGTAAAGTTAATTATACGATGAAATATAATTGTTTGAAAATAAGATAGTTAATGAAGAGAGAGATGATTGATTTGATTGAATGAGAAAAGATGATGGATTTAATTAAGAGAGAATAATAGTTTAAACAAATATATATGTTTATTATATATTTTGATGAGAGAGTAATATAATAATAATAATTATTATTATTATTTATGATTATAAATGTCTAAGATTTTGTGTGAATTTATTAAAAAAAGATAATGAGAATAAAATATATGTATATATTGGTATTATATATATATATATATATATATATTCAAAAAGAAAAGAAAATAATAATGATAGATATTATTATTATTTGAGTTATAAATAACATTGGAATGCTTAAATTGAAAGCAAAGGAAAAAGAAAAACTTCTTCATCTTCTTCACTAAAATAACTTTCTACTGCATGCCTCTAGAAAGCCCTTTGGCAAATCTTGAAGATTTAAATGACAAATTTTTCTCATCAATGTTGAATTGGTTTTAACTTCAATTTTGTGTAAATTAATTTGGAAGAATTTTTGGATTAAAGCCAATGGTTAATTTTATTAATTAAGATACTGAAATTTTCTTTTATATATGATTAGGATCGATTTAATCAGATAATATTTACTGTCAGCTAGAGAGTATTTTGTTTGGCTAATCTCTCAGGTAAGAGATTCTACTACTAGACCTTCGAACATGAATTTAAGAACTTGCATGTATTTTCTATTATGCATTGACGTAGCTAAGATGCATAATGTGTTCATGTTGATGATTGATATGGATGATTGATATGTTTATGATATATGAAATATTAATCACATGATAAGGACGTTATAAGTGAGATTCATGTTCTGTTATGATGTTTATGATATGTTACATGTTATGGATGAGTGTTCTGTTAACTTTGTTTTTTAGGGTCGTATTCATATGGGTGTTCATCGGGATCACCACCTTTTTATGACTGATTTGAGTTCGACGGGACTATTAGCCTATCATGTTATGTTTTATGAGCAGTCTGACGGGGTAACTTACAGCCCGACTCTCTTAGGTATTTCTTTTTGGTTCACCGAGAGCCCAGATATGTCACTTCGGGATCACTCGATAGCGTGTGTTTAAGAGCACGATAGTTTTGGGGTACTTTCTTACGGAACCCTAATGGAAAGTTAACAGCCACCTTGCAAGACTAGTAGTAGTCCCTTACTAAGTATATATTTATACTCTTTATTTTCTATGTTTAACATTTCAGGCAAAGGTAAAGATGAAGGAAAGCTGGCGCGACGGGAAGTATCCATGACATGCCATATAGGGACACAGTTTTGCTTTCTCTTTTCATTGTTTTTTTTCAGTATTTTGAGCTTAAATATTTTTATCTATTTGTTTTTCATAAATCTTTAAAATTTGTAAAACCCACGGGACATGTTTTCACAGTATTTTATTGAGTTTGAAAATGTTATGTCTTTAGAACATTTATTTAATATAAATTTCGTTAAAACTTAATTTTCTCTTTTGAAGAAATTATCAAAATAGTTATTTACCTTTAATGACCTTAACTTAGTATAAAGAGTTAAGTCGTTAAAATTAATTCAGTTTAGTTAATGTTTCTATGCCTTTATATTATTTTAGATGTATCCTCCCCTAATTTGTTGTTCTTCTTATTTTGTATTTTGGGTATTAGGCTATTTTTACTATAATCAATGAAAAGAATATCATTTTTGTTTAACAAGAAAAGAAAAAGTTTGTGGACCTAATAACCTAAATAATCCTAATGTCGCACTTATTTGTTATTATATGATCTCTTACATCATGTCATATCACGTTTATTTAGCTAAAATTTATTCGATGAACATTACATCAATGTTTAGAAATGGTGCCAATGTCAAAGATTAAATAGAAGTATAATCCAAAATACAATACTTTGAGACATTAAGGGTGAGTTTCACTACAACAATTTTTGGCTTTGCCGACAATTTTTTTTTACAACGAAAAAAAATGTAGGCAAAGATATGATGTGTCGACATAAATTCATTGTGTTAGCAAATCTTTTTTGCAAACAAAAATATATACGTGGGCAAAAAGTTGTGTATTGTGTGGGCACATTATCGTTTTTGCTAATGAAATTAAATACATAGGAAAAAGTTATATGGTGAAAAGGAAAATTTTTAATTTGAATTTTTGCCGACGTTGATTTTAGTTTATGGCCACGTGGCGAAAAACTCAACAATTATTTTATACATATCTATGGCGACGCAAAACTTAAACATATGGCAACGCAAATAACATGGCCATCAAATTTTAAAAAAATATATATAATTTTACTCTTTTTTCTAAAAAAAAAATAAAAAAAAAATCTAATTTTACCCTTTCCCTCCACGTCTTTTCCCTCTCACAAACCCTTCCCCTCCCTCCCTCTTTTCTTTTCGGCAGAACACAGACCAACCCCGTTTCTTTCTTCTCGTGCGGCAGAGACCCACTATGATCTTCTTCTCTTCTCGCACGGTAGAGACCCACTCTGATCTTCTTTTCTTCTCACGCGGCTGAACACATACCCCACTCCAATCTTCGTTTCTTCTGGCGCGGTAGAACACTAACTCGCCGGCAAACACCGACGAGGCCCATCGTTCCATTTTCTTCTAGCACCAAACGCCAACGAGGATCCCTTCATTTCCTTCAGTCATCAAACGCTGGTGAGTAAACCCCCCTCCTCCCATTTTCTTTTTCCCAAATCCCTCTCATTCGGCCTGATCATTTACCGGACTCAGGTGCTTCGTGAAGAGGTTGTCGAACAGGTTCACTACCATCTCCCCCCAATTTCCTTGTTTTAGGCACAGCTCCCTTACTTGTCGAAAAGACCCATCGCTGCTGTAAGTTTCATTCAAATTTTGGTAATCTGATTGAATGTGTCACGACCATCTTAACTTTGTGAAAATTATTCCGTGAACTTTAGTATCATTTTTCTTATGAAACTCAAAGCAAACAACTGATATTCACTCCCACTTTTCCAAATAACTTGTTTTGTTTATTTGCTTTCATTCCATTGTAATCCTAATTTTTATTGTAACTTATTAATTAGACCCAAATGAGTCTAGTTGAATTGATTAGTTTGTTATTGATACATTTAAAAAACCTATTTGATACAAAATCACTTGCTATTATACTGTACATATTTAACTAATTTTAGACTACATTAAGTTAAGTTTTGAAAAGTCAAACATGTGCTTTGTTTTATTAAAAGCACATAATATGATCACAAGAGAAATTGAACATCCCGATTGGTGAAGAAGTGAATTGAATGAATGTGTATCTTTGATTTTGTATGACTAAAAATTGTTATTTGGTTATATTTCTATTGACATTAACAATTTGTTGTAACATAGAAATAAATAGAAATGACACCAAAGGAAAGTTTGATCTATCAATCACTTAATTGGATAATTCAAGACTCTCTCGGACCCACCAAAGGAAAAAAAGAAAAGAAAAGAAACAATTCTAAAAGTTGAATAAGAGGAGAAGAGAGGAAATGAAAGGAGAGTAATAGTGTATGGTTAGATAGGAAGAGGTTTGATGAAATGAAGAGAGTTAGGAGTAGGGCATACATCTCATGTTAAATCATTTCTAGGACGACCAAATAAGAAGGGTTCTTGATTTTAATGAAGAGGAAGAATAGTAAAAAGTGAGATGATAAATAAAGCAAAATGAAAATCGATTAGGGGATTTATTTAAGAAGAAGAGATGAGGTGGGAGCCAAAGAAGAGACAAGCAGTAAGTTTGATTTTTTGTTTGCAGGACGTCAGACTCAGGTCCTTGCTGAAGCGATTGCTGAATGGGTTCAAGATCATCGCCCGCAATTTTCTTGTTTTAATCACAACTCCCTTGCTTGCCGAAAAGACTCATTGCTGCTGTAAGTTTGATCCAACAGTTGGTAATCTGACTGAATGTTAAGAACTTTATGGATATTAGTAATGGATATTATTGTAATATAACTTGTCTTTAGAGTTATATTGATAAGTGTACACTTTTAAGAAACTTTTTAGGTTGACATTGATGTTACTAGCAAGTATTCTTCAACTATGATAGCTAGTCATCCATATATTTCATAATTATTGTATGCTTGAGTTGTAGTATATTGTGGCTATCCTGCAGCTATGGTAGCCAATCATACATATATTTCATATTTGTTTATATGTTTTAGTTGTAAAGTGACTATCCTGCAACTAGGGTAACCAATCATGCATATCAAAAATACTTTT